>VWYH01010853.1:0-94960 GCA_013399365.1 Pampusana beccarii | reverse complement strand
AAAAAAAAAAAAAGAAATGTTTGCTACGTAATGGTACATCACTGATTGGCTTTGTCAGGCTTCTGCAGAAGTTATACAGAAAAACGAGTTCAACGCACAAGACATGCACAGGCCCACTATTTGTACACAATACTTTCCACTACCCTCTTGTCCTCGCTCCTAATAAAGCATAAGCCTTAACCTTCTTCTTGACAGATTTTAAATTTAAAACTTCTAGCTTCACATCAAGGCTATCAGTCAGCCTTAAAATTCTACTGCTCATCATAAAACATATGAATGGCTATGTTCTCATTTCTAACGTCAACAGAAACCTTCCCTTGAATCTCAGGCCTTGAACCAAACCTGAGATCAGTGTTTATTTTGCTTATGTCCACTCTCACAGAATCGTTTGTCTAGTTGATAGGCTTCTGACATGAATTTGATGGTAATATCTGTAATATAGCAGCCAAAAATATTCCTTCTAAAAAATGCCTCTTGTTCTGGTCATCAACATTAATCGAAATTCCTCCAAATAAATCCCTTCTATATCTAAAAACATGACTTGCTGAGCCTTACATTCCTAAGAAAATATAATGCTGTTATCTAAAATGTTCAAGTACGAATGCATGTTTGGCATACAGTTACTCATTTCAGCCTCAGCTGAAATGTGATCCTGATTTTTTTCTGTACTCATGACATAGGCTGTTCTTGGGAAGTTAGATATACACTTAAAAACTTTTATTTTTTTATTGGATTCCATGACCAGTGAATTCTTTCTACCAATATTCTAATGGATTAATGAAGCTTCCACTGGTACTTCGTATATGTGAAATTCCATCGAGGTCAGTAGTAAATGTAGTAATTTGACATTATTTTAGGAGGACTGGGCCTATCTTAAATAATGTAAAACTAACAGAAGTTTAATGAGGACAGATAGGTAGGAAGATGTCCGTTCCCACTGGTTTCACCATGCTAAATTGCAATCTAAATCCAGTATCCAAAAATTTGCACAGAAATAGAAGACAAATGAGAAAAAACTGCTTCTTGGACCAGTTCTTGTAGTTGCACAGTTTGATCTAGCAACCTTATTCAGCAGAAAGAGGTTGATGATTACTACTGGGCGGGCTAAGCTGAGCAAATGAATTGCTTTTCAGACTCTTTAGTCACCCACATTTGATGCTGCTTGCAGTATGGCAGATGGTACTGCAATTTATTCTTCATTTGCAGTATAACAATTTACACAGGAAATCATACATTTAAGAAAGCTTTGATTTTATTAATCAAAGTAGAAGCAGCTCTTAAACTTCCTGTGATATATCCATGTTGACCTAAGCATTTCAAAAACAAAGAGGCTCAGCTTTTCTGCAGCATAGCTAGGAAAAAAAAAAAGGAGGTGTGGGGGGAATTTATTGTAAGACATGATTATCAACTTAAAAAAAAAAAAGTATAGACAGCCTGTATCTGGTCCCTTATGTGTAAACAATCTAGAGCATGTCCAGACTGTTGCCTCAACTGTGCAAGAGACTTGAGACCAGAACAGGCTCAAAACAAAGGAAGAAAATAGAAAATCTTAATCTAAAATATATAATTTAAAAGAGTCCTCCTAGTTCTGCTTACAACAAAAGTCAACACTGCAAAGTTACATCTTCTCTCTTTTTCAACCTGAGTTTAAAATTCCAAATGAAAAACATCTGTTTGCTGCTTTGCTAGAGGATTCAAATTTGCTCTCTGTGGATTTTTTACTCTTCATTTCATTCTATGTAAAACGGCAAAAAATAATAAAAGGCAAATAAACATTACAGGAATAAAAAGACAATATGCTGCACAAAACAAATACATTACTGTTCACTTCGTTATGTTCCAAAACCAAGCTTTATTTCTGTGATATCTCATCTCAGCTGTGTTTTAGTGTGTGACTTTTCTATTCTATGTCTCTGACTTTTCTTGTGAAAAGAGTGCTTGCAACAGCCAACCAACCTGCATGACAAGAAAAAACAAAATTCCAATGAACCAGTACAGAACTATACATCACAAACTCAGTCACTCAAAAGATATTTTCACATTACCATTCAGAGTCAAATGTAATAGTACTACGCTGGGAATATGAAATAAAAAATTTGTAGCAAAAGCAAGAAAGAAGAACCTTTCATTATTGTCATCCACCTGACAGAACTATATCACATGACAAGATCAACAAGCTGAATTACCATATGGACTAAAAGAAGAGAGATTATTATCAGAATTAAAAGAATTCAGTACCTCTGTGTTCCTACAATGTGAGGGAGACAATTATTTCTGTATGCAATTTATTAGGGCTTCAGAGATGTGAATCTGAATTATTCCTGCACGTAGTTTTATAGGGCATGATAATTATTTATTTCAGTCTATTGTGACACTAAGAACAAAAGCAAGTGCTTTATAGATTTTCTTAATTTACACATGCTAAAAGAAATATTCAAGATGCATTTTGTGAAGATAGCACACAACGTAAAACTACATACCTAAATCCATCTTAATAATTTCTCATAAGAAAGGCAGATTGTCATTGGATTTTTATGATGAATACCATACTTAATTAAAAATGTGACATGACAAAAATACAGAAAGCAAACTAAAAATTCCATTTCCACCTTATTTAAAAAAAAAAAAAAGCTACATTGAAATACTTACATCTCTTAACCGAACATGAGAAAGATGCTACTCATAGACAAAGGGTCTTTTTTCGATTTCTCAATTTATTTTTTTTTTTTTTTAGAATGCATTTATCTTGAAGAGAAAGCAAGTATCCCCTTCCATTCCATTTGGAGTTGGAACAATAATTTCTTACAGGTTGTTCTCAGAACTAAAACGTGGTGACACTTTGCAAGAATATTATGACTCATGCTCAGCAAAGACCATAAACTTAGGGATTTAGGTACCCACTAGCTATGTCTATTGACATTAGCGATGTCTAACTAACATTTGGCCAGATACAAGAATAGTTTTTACTTTTCATTTACTCAGGCTTTTAAGACTTTACAGTGAAATCTACAAACCGTTGTTTCCAATATATATATGTTAATATATATTGGAATACATCTATTAATATATAAATTGGAAATTAATAACTTAATTATCTAATATAACACTATATAATATATAGTATATAATATATAACACTATATAATATATAATATATGATATTGTATTATATACTATATTGTATGTATATATAATATATATTATATATGGTATATTATACATTATATAATATATATAATATTAATGTATTAATAGATTATATATATTAATAATATATATATTTTTAAGTGCTTCTAAGATTTGTTTCTGCGAAAACGATTTAATGTTTTAACATAGTGATTTAATGAACCTGTCAGGTGGAGAGAAAATTTGATGCCTATCTGGACATCTTGAAAAAGGTGGAGTGGATTGCACCTTACTTCACTTAAACATTTGAAAGTTAGACTAAGACAGACTGTCCCAGTGGTTTCCTTACAGACATTGGAGGGAAAAGCTTTCTCCATGAGGTTTCATCTTAGGTATTTTAGAATAAGATAAATTATGGTTAGGAATATCTCCATTTCTCTGTGCTGAAAACGAAGGGAGCCAAAGACCCTTAGACTCAAGACAACTGAATTTAGGAACCTAAATTTGGTGAGCAATGTCTCATTTCTCCATTTTATCAATTTTTCTAACTATAGAAATGGGGCTGATAACAATCTGTAGCTTACATTTCAAGGCCCTGGTCATATTTACTACATTTATTTTCATTAAATATTGAAAGCTTTAAGGCAAATCGCAGGAGAAAAATTCTTCTGTTCCTAGCACTTAAAAAACCCGGAAAATTATGTGTGCCATGATCACCACACCTGGTTTCAAATTCGCTTATTTGGTCTACCTCAGAATTTTACCTCAATGTGTCAAATGACTCTATCCCTTCTCTTTTCCATCTAAGACTTTGCCTCTGCTCTGTGTCTTTATGCATTTGTTGAGACACTTGTGGAAGGGAAGAAAGCAAGGAAAATGGAAGCTGACCCATCAGTTTCAAATGAAAAAGCCTGGTTAATAAAAGAGGGTTGTTGAGAGGACTTGTCTCTTTCTTCTTTCTTTGTGTCCTCTGTAAAGACCTCCTGAGAAGAAGTTTTTCTGCTTCTTCCAGTAGTCTGATTTCTTTCCCCATTTGCAGGTCACCCTAAGGAGACCATCAGTCACAGTTCTTTTCTTCTCTAAAAGCATACATCAGCAACCACATCACCACAGCTGGGAATTTTATTTTCAAACATACAACTTGTGGTAATTCAGCGTAATTTTCTTACTCCATTCCAAAGGACTATTTACCATTTTAATTTACTAAACCCACAGTACAAAGGCAAAAAGACTGCTTCTTTGACAATAAAAAATAGAAAGTTACTGGCTGGTAGTAAAAGTAAATGTAATCCTGAGACTACAAGGACACTCATTTTAAACTGCCTACTCCCTCCTCCCAAGTCTTGCACTAAGAGGGAAGTGGAGTTTATGCTAGGGAAACTCTAGACACTCATATTTGTGAAAAGTTTAACGAAACCAGTCTGGAAAAATCCAGACTGATTTTTGAGTTGCTTGATATTATCATATGTGAGAACAGACTCAGATCCTGTATCTCACTATGTATGTTGGGAGGAAATGCTTCAAATTATTGTGGACTTTTCTTTTATTAAGGAATAGTTCAATTAAGCATAAAGTGCAACTTTTAAATGATAAGTGGTGAGAAATATGTATTAACAATAATTGTTACTGACAATTATTCAAGGAAGTTTCCCCAGCACTTGTTGGCCTCTAAAATGAATGCCTTAATATAATTAATCTCTGCTCATTCATGTGGACACATGCTATGTGGGTGAATAGCAGTGGGTCACAGCAGTGACCTGGAGAATTCATCTACAAGTGAAAAGTCCTTTGAAACACTTAAGAGAAGAAGAAGGTAAAGCTTACTGCTAGTTAGCATAGAAACTAAATTATATGAAATTATTTGGAACCATGCCAATGAAGTGTACATTCAATGTCAAGAAAAAATATACAAACATTTTGTTTGAAACTGGTATTGATTATGGACTAGGTTTTGAGGAGCTACAACATGAATGATACAACATTATGTCAGTTCAGTGGATGAGTAAAGCATAAATAGTAAAAATAAACCATGAAGAGGGGATTCTGAAACTATACGTGGTGAACCCATCCAGATTGCATTAGCTGGTGAAAAAAAAAAAAATACTGGTACTAAATAATGTTGACATTAATCTTAATCATGTTCTCCTCTCCTCTGATCTGGTCTACATGATCCCGGTGACAGACATATTAATTACCTTGGATGAGGGACAGTGGGAGGATCAGATCTTTGCTTGCCTTTTCATGGTGAAAGGGGTTGTACAGGGATGATTTGTCATATCACAGTTCATATAAATTGATATTAAATCTTTGTTCTGACTACTGCTTGCTAACTCCCAGCATGGCTTGCAACTGAAGATCTAGCACTGTACACGTTGTACCCCGACAACCAGAGGGCTTGATAACAACCAACAGCTTCTCATTGAAGATCAGGAGGCTACTGTACCAGAAATGCTTTTGTACCAAAACCAAGAGCTTTTGGCTTCACAGTTTCATTACTGCCAATATATTTGTAACACATGTACGTTTTATGCTTAGTTATAGCTGTACTATTTATTCATGGTTCAATTACAGCCTATGTCACTGCTTCTCCTCATTTCTGCCTTCAGTTTCTCCTCTTCTCTGCTGCACTGTGAGCTATACCTCAAATAAATCAGTATAAAAGACATAGTCTTAGCCAGACACTGTGAAAATCTTGTTGTCTTGTTCCAGGTGGCTGCATACAGCATAGAGGAAAGCAGATCTCTTGCAATAACCTTCAACACTGGGTACTCGATGAAGTCAGCATGATGCTAAGTTTATAAAAGAAGAAAGAAAACATGAAATAAAAGAACAGAGCTGTTAAAAACCTCAGAAGAAGAGCAAGCCCCTTTCCCCCACCTGCCCCCAAACACACGCTACAAAAACAAGTCCCAAAAACCCCTAAAAAATAAAACTCGCAGAACAAAAATAAGGACTGTTTATGTTACATACTACTCTTTTTATGACTCATAGGTACCAAACATGGATTCAGTGATAAGCTGTCTTCTTCCACAGGCTTGTTGTGTATTTAGCTGATTGACCTCCGGAGGTTCCTTCCAACTTCAACCATACTGGGATTTCCCCATTCCTCTGTGCTCTTCAGGGAGAAAGAGGTAGAGAAACTGGGAATGAAGAAATGAAGTTAAGCATGGGGGAAAAAATGGAGGGTCTGGAGAATGTGTTTTAGATTTTGTCTTCATTTTGCACTATCCTACCCTATTTTAGTTGGCAATACATTAAATTACTTTCCCCTAAATTGGATGTGTTTTGGCTATGACAGTAGTTGGTAAGCAATCTCCCTGTCTTTATCTTGACCCACGAGCTTTTTCATCCTCTTTTCTGCCCCTGCCTCTCTGAGTAGAGAGGCTGAGCAGTTGGCTGGGTTAGCATTTGGCTATTAGCCAGGGCTAACAACACACCTGAAAAACCTACATCAGTGCTCAGCACACAAGAAAAGATTGAAGGTACTGAGTTCCACCAGTCTGAAAGACTTCAAAGAAATCAGCAGTGTTGCAGCCCCAAGAAACACACCAATCAGAGCACTGGTAGCTCAGATGAACCTCCTGCAGATGCAATAGAAAACATTGCAATAAAAAAATAATTTCATTGTCATTGTATAGTACAAAGGGACTTAACTTTTAAATTGAGAAACAGACCCCAAATTAATCTGTTTGAAGATAATGTTATTAACAAAGGAGTAACAACAAGCTGTTTTGGTATATGGAGTAGCACTCTTTCCTTGTACCTCCTTTCTGCCCCTCCTGGGTTGCTTCCAGCTCCTATCATTGCCTCTTGTTTTCTTCAGCAATGAAATTGTAGCTTGTTTTTTCTCAAAATGTATAATCTCATATTTGAAACATTCCCAAATAGGACACCTTAGATAAACATTTTTCTTGCTCGTTTTACTACTCTGCAAGTTAAAAGGCTACTGAATCAAGCCATTCTGACAATGTCTGTGAATCAAATATTTATTAGAAAAGAAATATGTATTATCATCAATTAAAAAAAAATAAGAAAAAACAACAACAACAAAAACAAATCCAAACACCACATTTATTTTAATGGTAGATGGATTTCAAGCCTCTGGTCTCATTTGAATTGTTTATCCTTGGAAGGGACAACAGACCAATGTAAATGAGGAAGCAGCTAAGGATATCTGCGTTTTACTCTAACATATAGAAGAGACCTGAAAAACCCCACCCATGTCAGGGTTAAAATGCCTAGGCTGATTCCCCTTCTTCAAGAAACTGATGAATAAAAAAGGAGAGGTTCATTCCCTGGAAACAGACCCTTGTCTATTTCCTTGATTAGAAGAAAAACATCAGAGGCACATATCAGTCATGACTGGTTGGACTCGATCTTAAAAGTCTTTTCCAAACAAAATTATCCTGTAATTCTATGAAATGGAAAAAAAGATGGAAAAATGAAAAGTGAACCTGCCTGGAGCACAGCACTAGCTGGCAGCTGAACTCTTCAAAGTCAAAACTTACTGTTTTCTATGCAAACATAACAGAGTACAGTAGAAAATGCAGTAAACATAGTAAACCAGGGAAAGATACAGCAAAAAATCAAAAGAAAAAAAAATGGCTTCTTCGATTAATGGATGAATAATTATCTATTGGCCAAATCTCACATTTCTATTCCTGTGCAACACTGAGAGGGTTTTTTAAGAGACATAGTCAAGCATGCTATTTTTGGACTAAACCAGTGTTAGAATCTCTATTATTAGGAGCAGAGAGTACTATTAACATATTTTAATTTTTTTTGCTCTATGACTCTTAAGTTTCTGACAAAAAAATTTCAGATTGTTGTGTGAAGGTCTTATGAATAGCCCCTTGGGAATTTAGAGTTTATAATATATTTCTATACTATACATTATATATTACATATTTTATTTATATACATATATATAATATATACAATATCACATATTGCTATATATAACTATCCTATACCTTCTTATAATTACATAATTACATGGTATCTGCAATTATGTGTAATTACTATATATTCTATATAGTTCTTTATAATAACATATGTTCCATAATATGCAATAATTATATAATGTAGTGTATTATATTATATGTGATATAATAATTATGTATTTATATTGGTTTTATATGAAAAATATATTAATTTTAGCTCTGTTCCAAACCAAAATCACACTCTTTTTTAAAGCCATGAAGAATCTTGGCTACTTTTTAGCTAATGGACTCAGATCAATGAAATCTGTTTATAAACATTGGTCTCCAAAAACAAAACGACAAGGTAGTACTATGCTGTGGGTTTCCTCCAATGCAGACACCATAATAGTGAGTTCTAGATGAGATTAAATCTGTGTGTGTTAAATAGAGAAAGGCATTGGAAAACCTGAGGGGACAGTTGTAAACAAGAGGAGAAGCAGCAGATATACAGTACTTTATTAATAGAGTGATCGAAGTCAGTAACTGCCTACTGCTTGCTCGTTCATTTGGCATTCCTGGAAAAAAAAGGCATTTACCCTGCTCAGTCACAAGCAGGATCACACAACAGAGTATGACAACTTCTATAATGTTTTTCACCCTTGTAAATACTGTTCACGTTCTTGGGGCAACTATATTAATAGTGGAGCTCTACTCCTATACTCTTTTTTTTTTTTTTTTTAAATGCAAACTACTGAAAATACAAGCAGTGGAAATAATTTCCCTGTAACTGGTAAATTCAGTTACACCTTTTACCAAGGTTGTATTTTCTTTAATAGACAGCACGCTAGACTGCAACATTTAGTTCAGTGAACATTTGTATAAACTAGAAAATTATGTTAGAAGTTTTAATGGAATTTTAACTACAGGAATATAAGATAGTTACAAGGGTGCATCTGTATAACTGCAGTACATTAAACATCCATTGTTTTATTTGATAAGTAGGAACACAGACACTAAAATGAAAATGTGGTTATGAAAAAGAGTTCAATTAAGACTTTTCTTTTATATCAGTTAAAGATATACTGCAAATCAAATGGCTATGCACATGCTTGCAAAATGCCTTTTTAAGAACAATTTGCTTCCTTGTGATTTGGCTTTATGAAGTGCCCTCTATTGATACATATACTATAGAGTTACATTTTTCTACATATGATTTTTTGGGCTTTTTAAGTTTGCTTATTACAGCAAGGTATCAACTGTGTATTCATTGCTACCATACTGCTGAAATGTAGCATACTAGCTGTATGCATGAAATCATAGCAAGCATGCATTAAAGTGATAATTTTAGACAACCAGACTTACAGAAGAAACGAAAGATGTACTCACTGAGTAGCACTTACTCTAGTTTGGAACACCATTCATGTTACTGGCTGTCTTTTCAAGATGCCTAATTCCACCCTTAAGACCAGCTCTGCTGCCTCCCCATAAACCACTGCACAGCCAGAAGAAGCTCTAAAAGGCATTCAGGAAATTGCATCTCTGAGCATCAGATGCATATGCTGGTAACTTGGTATAGTCAGACTTGTAGGATCAGGCTACCCAGTATGCACACAGTACATGAACACGGTATTCTGCCCAGGTTTTGAAATTTGATTTTTTTTTCCCAATCTTCTTCTGATTGAACTAGCTGGTATTTTGATGAGTTGCCTCCGTGGCTCAAAGAAAGGTTTATATTATTGAGAATTTGAATAAATCTCTTCTTTCTGGGGATACATCTTCAGAGTAAATATGAACACACTGATCTTCAAACAAACATGATATGAAATATAAAATATATAAATATAAAATTATGTACATTTCCACATCAACCTCATGTATGTTACAGTTGCAGAGACCGAGAAAGGAAATGGGTTTGTATTCAAAAGATTTAGTTACAATTCTGTAATAATTAAAGATACTTTTAATTCACTGCTTAACCACAATAATTTTGTTTTGTCTGTTTCTGTAAGGAAATATGAAAAGTAATTTAGCAAGAACAGACCATAAACATGTTAGCATTCTATTAGTATTTTCAATCACTGTTGCATTTATAATATTTCTGTGATCACTTTCTTAATGTCATAATGTGAAACAGTTTGATCTGAAACAATCGTATTTTAATAGGTTAGACAAGGTTCTCATTTGCATCTGGTATCCATAGGACTTTTATTTGGAAAATATACTTTTAGGTTAAAAAACCTTTTTAAACCTTTTAAAAAACAAACAAACCAAACAAAACAAAACACAGTGTTTCATGCCCTTAAACTTACATTTGTGCTTTCTTATTGCAGCTGTTTTGTTCAGCCATATGATGTTATCTGTTTTAACAAAAGATGTCTTTTGAAGATCCTTACAAAAATCAATGGTACGACATATCACACTGTCAATAATAATTAAGAAAAAACCTACCTTTTTCCCAGAAGTATTGGTATTATAATCTCACAACTGAATGCTGTTTGACCAAGAGAAAAATGCAATGTGTGACACACTACATACAAGCTTATCAGCTACAGAAGGGCTGGATCAGCTTCACTGAATCAAATCCCTGTGACCACACCACTGTGTGTTTCTGATCCTTGCATGACTTCAGAAGGGGCAACACTGGATTTACTGCCCAAATCCATCAGACAGAATAAGATCTGGTTTCTTTAAGACTATTTGTGCTACATGCTCTCTGCAATATGAAGTTTTGATGATATGAAACTCAGCTATGGCAGATGTGAGAAGTTCATGCATGCTTACTCTGGAAAACATGCTCATACGTACATAGATAGGCTTATCCGTGAGGCAGTTTGTTGATTTAATGTATGCCACTGGGAAAGCTAGTATAAACCACATTAACAGAGTGACATTTATTTTATGTGCCGTGTCTGTCTAACAGTATTTACCAACACAGCAAAGATAGCACAGCCACGGCAAAAGCAGCACTATACACAGATTTCAGTGCAGGAGTAAAGTGTGGCCAATTTCAAAATGTCCTGTACATCATGGTAACTTGTATATCATTTGCAAATCTACTTCCTGAAAATCTGGAACGCAATGCCTTATTACCAGTTTTTACTGGAAAGAAATCAATATGCATCTGAAAATAAACACTTGATCTACAGTAACAGAGATGACTGGTCCTTAAGTCACAACGTATCTCTACCTGTAGCCAATGTACATCAGGCTCTCTTCAGTAAAGACCAAAAATGCTGTCTGCATTTTGGTACTTTAAAACCCCACTAAATGAGTAACTGACTTTTTCTCTGGAGTTCTGACCCTGTTCAGTGGCTCCACAGAAGGAAACCAGCAGCAGCCCCATGAGATTTCACTGAGTGATCAACAAATCGTCTCTCCCTTGCATATACTTTGAACTCCCTTTTCTTTTCATGCTCTTATTCATACCACATAATTTGCACTATTTGACATATCAAGTGTTTGTACTGCTAAAGAGAGGCTTGCCTTTTGTATTCCATCTGATTTAATATCATCCTTTCCTTCTGAGTGCAGAGAGAAGAGCAATAATATGGAGAGATAATTTATCATATCTCAGATCATGCACAAAATTATTTTGGAGGTTGCCTAACAGTCAGTGAGATGTATTGTCAGGGAGAAAGGCTAATAAAAACTCTGACAACCCTAACAAATTCCCACTGCACTTCCAGTAGAAGTTTCTTCTCACCATTGAGTTGTACAGCTTCATAGTGCAGATACATACAAAGTAATACCCTAGAACTGGGTGTCCCCAGGTGAAGCACAATGCAGAATACAAGTTTGCAACTGTAGGCAACTGTTAATTTCATTTTCTCCTCTGATGATGATATTTAAATTCAGCATAGGAAAAACAGTAATATACTCTTTATCCCGTTGTTTGCTTCTTATGCAGGAGAGTTGCCACCCTACCTCAACCCAGATGAGATTATCTTCCACTGAAAAAAAAAAAAACCAAAACAAAACAACTGATATTGCCTTGGAAGACAAAGAAGGGAGAAAAGTGAATGCTGGCTTTGGCAAGGATTGCTGTATCTCTGGCTCTGTCACTCCTTTTCTGAGAAGCATGTTGACCAATGGCACACATATGCCACAGCATACCCTAGAGGCTCAGACTCCAGACATCCAGCCTGTGGTCCTGTTCAGAGTATGTATAGCTCTCTTTCAGTCTCTGAAATTCTGATGCACATTGTGTATGTGTGCAGATATGTTTATGACGAGGAGAAAGACAGACCAGTGAAAACTCCAATTTTGCTTCCGTAAAGATTCAGGCTACAGCTGATATCTGAAACAAGCATCAGTAAAAACATGTGAAAACTTTTTCATGGTGAAAGAGGATTGGACCAGATGACTTCCAAAGTTCCTTTTGGTCCTTTTCCCTGGGTCTCTACAGTTGTTTGGGTTTTATTTCATTTTAATTAAAAATGGGCTATTTAGAAACAGCAACTTAATATTTCTACCAGTTAAGGAAGCATCTACAATAACAAAGCACAGGAAAAGTACTCTGTTTTTAAGAAATTTAGTAAATTACAATGCATGAAATTCAGAAAGCAGATATATCTGAACATTTTAAAATATTTTAAGTATGTTGCTCATGTGCTATTTATTTATTGATGCAGCCCATTCTAACGGGTTTAAAAATTACTGCTCTAAGATAAAATTTCAGAGTGAATTATTTAACATTCCTAAATAACATACTTGACTACCTGTCACCTTTTTGCAGTAAAACATCCAAAGGCAAACATACTACTCAATTATACTAGAATCAGCAGATGAGAGAGAAGCCTTTATTTGATTAAAAAACATTCAATCCATAATGACAGAAACTGTATATCAAATGACAGTATCATGAAAAAGAATCATAATCTGAGCATTAAAATCATCAAGTTTTAGTATCAATAATGATAACAATAGCAATATAAATTACGGGAAGATGTCTCTTGTGGCTCAGACATTGAACCACAGAGACAGCAGGAGCTATGTGCTTCTTAGACATATGCAGCCCATCTACGAGATATGTCAAGACAGATTCATATCCATACAACTATGATCAGATTCTGTAACCCTCACTATTATGAGGGGACCTGAATGATATTGCATAGGATGATTTAAGCAAGAAAGACTTTTAACAGTTCTGATTTCCTTTTAAAGCAGAAATACATAAACAGTTTGGTTGCTACAGCCACTTAGCAACAGAAATCGAAGAGAATAATTGTCTAGAAAGACAGACTAGTAGGCTCACCAGGAACACCTATGGCATGAAGAGCTTATCAGCAGTGTAGATGAGATTTTTAATCTGTGACCATCTCCTGTCACATATGGGAAGCTGTCACCTAGACATGCGGGGAAAATGTCATACAGTATGCACAATAATGACTCAATATTGGCTCAAAAGGGCAGAAAGCTTGATTTGTTCTGTGTCAACAGGGATGGATAGATGCAAGAAGAGTCAGAAAGCAATGGAAAAAAATGAAATATCTAAATGCCCTGTTAAGAAATGAGGAAAATAAAGGAGAAGGAAGTTGGGGAGGCCATCAAGGGGACGGCCAGAACTGAGATGAGCTAAGAACGGAATGGATAAAGTAGCAGGGCCAAGACTTGAATTATAAGATAGGCTCTGATAGAACAGTTTGGATGTCCAGTGTTCACGGAGACATTCGGATGTCCATGGGCATTCATAACATCATCTACTGTATTTGTTCTTTCAGGATTCCCACCTCTGCCTCACTGCCCCACTGATTTTCAGTAGATAATACAGTTACGTGGTTAAAGGAAATCTTTATCAATCAACATGGTCCATAGACATACAGGTAAGGCAAGTCTTAGTTTTCAGGCTACATCTGCTCAACTTTCTCCCTGCATTGAGAAGTGGTAGACAATTCTAGTCCATTCCTGAGTTCATAAAGCATTTTATTTAACTGGCACAACTGAAAACCCAGACACAGAACAGAATGCAAGTATATTTGGCTGTAGGATGACACAGAGATGCCTATATTCTTGTCAAACTTCTATGAAGTTTTATTCTTTTTTTTGTTTGGCCTTGGTTTTATAAAAATATTAATTCTAACAATGTGTGTTGTTTCTTTGGAGTTCCACATTTACTTTCAGCTGTTCTGCCGATTTTCAAATATGTTTGTTATAATGAAATCTCAGACTACCGAGTGAATGCTCAACCGCAACTGTAATTAAAAATAGACATATACCAGAAATAAAGACTGTGTAAAACCTTGTACTTTTATACATAAAAAATTAGCTAGATGGTTGGGCCCAAAGAGTGGAGGTTGTCTACATGGAGTTTAGTAAAGCCTTTGAAACTATTTCCCACAGCATTCTCCTGGATAAACTGGCCACTCATGGCTTGGATGAGCATACTCTTCACTGGGTAAAAATCTGTTAGGATGGCCAGACCCAAAGCGTTGTGGTGAACGGAGTGAAATCCGGTTGCTAGCTGGTCATGAATGGTGTTTCCCAGGGTTCAGTATTCGGGCCAGTTCTGTTTAATGTCTTTATCAATGATATGGACAAGAGGATCAAGTGCAGCTTCAGTAAGCTTGCAGATGACACCAAGTTGGGTGGGAGTGTTGATCTGCTTGAGAGTATGAAGGCTCTACAGAGGGATCTGGACTGGCTGAATCAATGGACCAAGGCCAGTTGTATGAAGTTCAACAAGGCCAAGTGCCAAGTGCTGCACTTGGGTCACAACAACCCCAGGCAACACTACAGACTCAGGGAAGAGTGGCTGGAAAGCAGCCTGGCAGAAAAGGATCTTGGGATGTTGACTGACAGCCAGCTGAACATGAGTCAGCAGTGTGCCCAGGTGGCCAAGGCCAAGAGCATCCTGGCTTGTACCGGAATCAGTGTAGTCAGCAAGACTAGGGAAGTGATAGTTCCCCTGTACTAAGCACCCGTGAGGCTGCACCTTGGATACTGTATCCAGTTTCAGGCCTCTAGCTACAAGTAAGACATTGAGGAACAGGAATGTATCCAAAGAAGGGCAATGAAGCTGGTGAAGGGTCTGGAGCACAAGTGTTACGAGGAGCCTCTGAGGGAGCTGGGGTTGATTAGCCTGGAGAAAATGAGGCTGAGGGGAGACCTTATCACTCTCTACAACTACCTGAAAGGAGGTTGTAGTGAGGTGGGTGCTGGTCTCTTTTCTCAGGTAGCAATCAATAGGATGAGAGGTAATGGCTTCAAGTTTCACCAGCAGAGGTTTACATTGGATATTAGGAAAAAAAAATTCACCAAAAGGGTTATCAAGCATTGGAACAGGCTGACCAGGTAAGTGGTTGAGTCATCATCCCTGAAGGTATTTAAAAGATGTATAGACATGGCACCTAGGGCCACAGTTTAGTGGTCAGATTGGCAGTGTTGCATTAGCAGTTGGACTTGTTGATCTTTTTTACAACCTAAACAATTCTACGATTCTATGATTCTGTTAACAGTGCAAAGCTGTGATGAGGCTACTGCTGTTTTTCTCCTTTGTCTCCCCACTGGGATCAGACTAGAAATCAGAGATCACCTGGCACAGTCCGAATTAATAACTGACAGGTGGTTTTGTGAGGAGAGGGAGAGGGAGAGGAGAGGAGAGGAGAGGAGAGGGAGAGGAGAGGGAGAGGAGAGGGAGAGGAGAGGGAGAGGAGAGGGAGAGGGAGAGGAGGAGGAGAAGTTCTGCTCTGTTATGCCTGAGTTCTCTATGACAAGCCCTGACTGAGCCCTGAGGGCTCCATACATGAAAAATATTGCACTATTACCTACTCCACATCACATACCTATATCAATAGCTCCATTCTATCAATGTGTGGTTACTCCTTTGCTGAAGCTTAAATGCAGTGAGTAGCAGCACACTTCTTTGGCAGATGCAATTTATACGAATGGTATTTTTTGTGCATTACAATACACTTGCATATGAATAAGTATGGCACGTACTAACACTGAATGATCTTATCCACTGTCACTGGGCTGTTAAGCACTATGCAATTTCATCAGAAGGGGAAATATAGATAAAGATTCTAAATGGAATTAGAAATAGCAGGTGAGATGCATCTGTGTCCTTTTTAATACCCTTGTACTACTTCTCCGTGATGGAAGGAGAAAGGGTTTATCAGCAGGTGAGATAAAAACAAGTCACATACCAACTACCCCACATTTAGCTAGGTATCTAGTCATATTTAGATTACAAAGGACATTTCCCCCTGTAATTCAAATCTGGCTACACAAGTTATGTGTCTCATTCCTGTAGCCTTCTTTCAAAGCATCAGATTCTGGTCACAGCTACAACAGGATGCCAGAAGAGATGGAGCCAGTAAGCCGGCACCAGGTACCTGTGACTATCAGTGTTTACCTTGAGGATATTAGCTCTGTTTCACAATGGAAAATTGAATGCTAAGTCGCACTAGGTGAATTCACTGAAGTGTTTTGTCTCCTCCAGTGCCCTCGGTACTGAGAGCAGGCTTAGTTTGTTAGGATTATTTGGGCCAACCGCAGCCAACCCGTTTCATACCACTGCAGAAGTCTCAGAGATCAATGAAATAATTTTTCTCCTGTTTTTCTAATTGTGGCTGCCAGACTTCAGGGCTTCTCAGAATTCTTAGGCTTTTTGAACATGTGGATCCTTACCACACGGAAGTTCTAGGTCAATAAACTTAATTTGGAGAAATTATGAACTGAGATGTGATTTTTTTTTTCTCTGATCACATTCTGTCTACTATAAATGCTTCAGGAATTGAAACTCTACATGTTAAAGGCAGAACTGAATTGATCTTGCTAACTGCTGTCTCAAAGTATTTTGGTGAAATCTCAACCAGGTAAATGTACAATGAATGGTTTCAAGAAATTTGCATGGATTAAGCTTCTGCTGAGGACACTGTAATTTCAATGAGGCATGCACTGATTCAGAGATGCTTCCCAAATGCGTAAAACCAATTCTGAGATTGTGAAGGCTGTGGGTGAGGAATGTGTCACTGAGACCCTAAAGAGCTAGAAGGTGGTAAATGTGGGAATGATAGAGCAGGACTGGGTAGATGTTAATACAGAAAAAATAGGATCTTCCAAAGTCACTGCTTGGACTCTAATAATTCAAAAGACAGAAGAAAGTCTCTGTGTGTAGGAGTTCTGCGAGGATGTAGTATAGCTACAAGACTGACAGCAGGAAGGACAAGGGTAAGATTTTAGGAGTCTTTTATTAATACTAGCTCTAACTGTAATGAAAGGATATGCTGAGAGTTTGGTGATGGAGAGCGATGAGACTGCTTTTTTTAATCATATCAGTGAGTACAACAGGAAGTAATTAGAGATCTAGTCACTGCGTTAAAAATTGTTTCATAGCCACATACAAAGGTTAAACTGTGAAGTACTTCCAATGACTTTCAGTCTTCTGAGTGCCAAAACTGCCACCTAGTCTAATAGCTAAAAACATGTGATTCATATCCCTTTCAGGAATGCAAAAAAAGTAATTTGAAAAATCAAAAATAGAAAAAAAATATAGAAATGCATCATCTTTTGGAAATACATCCTTGTCCTTAGTATTTACTTTGCTCTGTCTCGTATTACCAAAAGGATACATGAAAATAAAGGTATTATTTTTTTCCTATACCTAGTAGAAAATCTTTAGTACTAATGAGACTTGTCAGATTGACAGCCTGGGAGAGTAGCTTCTGTACTAATAAATCCAGAAAATGAATATTATATTAGGAGTGATAATGCAAGCTCCCTTTGACTAGACCATCAATGTGTCTCAGTCCTGACCTGAAGGTGACTACCTTCAGAGATGGAAAAAGTTCAGTCTCATTAAGCATGCATCTCTCAGACTTTTTCTTAGAACTGCCAATCATGGCTATCAAAGTAATAGTTATGCTACTCAGGGGTCACTGAGAACAGCATTATTAGCAGAATTTAGATAAAGTAAGCTGCAAAATTGAGATTAGGAAATAACTTTGTTGCATGGTTTCATTTTCTGTCTCCCAAATGTTTAAACCTTTCTGTGGGGTTCTTCACCCCCCCCATATTACTACTGCTCTAATAACAGTTTTCTAGTATAAAGAGTAATTAGCTAGATATTAGGTTTGGAAAATGAGGTTTTGGTATTCTAGGACTCCTGGGTCTTTGAAATCTGCTCCAGCAAGACTGATTTATAAAATGACTTTGGGGAACTAGTTGACCTCTACTGAAGCTCAAATTCTAAAGCTATCCAGGCTTCCTAGTAATATTTTTGCTACTGGAAAGTTGCTTCAGACTGTCACTGCTCTAATAGGAATGAAATGTCAAACATTTGGGCAAAGCCACTACCAGTTTGCTTCTGTATTTTTCTTTTACCATCACCATCCTTCAGGTTCACCAGCACTAGCCCTCATTTCCCTGATGTATTTCTAGTTAGGTTTTTATGGCAGTATAGATAAGCCTTGTTATCACAGCCTTTGTCATGAGCTATTCTACTAGTCAAAAATTGAACAGAAAGAACTAAAATTTGTTCTACTCTAAAACGAAAAGCAAAAGTCATCTTCTAAGCAATAACCAAGGTGCAGTAATGTCCTTCTGAACAGAAAAAACAATCACTTGATTAGCTAGATATAAAATGAGATATATGGGACAATCAGAATAATACCATAAGATAAAACAGTTGCTTCATTTCAAAAACTAAAGCAAATAAAAGGTTAATTCTGTGCTGTGATAATATGATTTAATCTACAATACTCAGAAGAATTTAATAAATGAGAGTACCCTTCTTCTTTTGATGCTAGTCTCTAGTAATCACTGTAGTGTTCTCATGACCAAGACCAAGCTGACTTAGAATACAGGAACCTGACACATCTTTTTGTAAAACAGTCTGGTTTTTGGTGGTGTTTTGCTCATAGCCACTGCAATTTTATAAAGCAACTCCCAAGGACCGTGGTTTACTCGCTCCCAAGTTAATGAGTTTAAAGACCAAGGCCCTGAACCAGAAATTGATTCTTACACACAGTCTAAAATGATTTTTGAAATCTCAGGATAATTTTCAGATGGATTTTTTTGTCATCATACTTCTTCCTGAATTCTTTTTTAGTTACAGTACATTTGTGATTCACTGTTCTCCTCCAAATCAACAGTTAACACAAGCTTTTTCTTCGATGCTTGAGAACTGATCTGAAAAGAACACTAGAAAAAGTCAAAGTGTTACAGAACTGATTTATGCCCCAGTTACCCCAGTATTTCTAAATGAACTGAGAGCAACTTCCAACTTTGCACACATGGATCAAATTCAGAATTAATCTTCAGTTTTAACCAATCTCTCTAAACTATCTAGACCAAACTACAGAATGTCTCCACTGTACTCCCTAACTTTTGTTAATATTAATTGTTAATATCAAAGCTAACTTTAAGATATTAAATATTATCTGCAATCGAGCTGAAACCACAGTATTCAATGTAAATCAACCACCAGAGCATTTTAGGAGGGGTTTTTTTGGTGCATTTTAATACCTATACCATGTTAGAAGTGCAGCTGAACTGCTACTCTTATCCCAGCTAACACGTTAAAAGGTCATGCCCAGGATAATGGAAATTTGTCGATCCTTTCAGTTAATCTGTTAAACATAAGACTTTCCTATGTATACTTTACATAGATAAAAATATGCATGGGAAACTCTAAAGGTCAAAAGAAAATAAATAAAAGATGACAAACAAAAGTGAGCAAGAGCAAAGTCTGAGATAAAAAAGCCTAAGTCAAGTGAGGCAAGACATTTTTCTATTATTTTGAATAGACTAGAGAATTAAAAGTAACCTGCTGTTTGAGAGGGATGGAAGGAAAAAACCTGAAAATAAAGACTGAGTTTTCTCCAGCTGCTGAAGATGAAACACCATGATAATAACTAACAAGAAAGACAGTAGGAACTGAGAATTTTTTTAGAGGCTGCACAAAAGCAGTTTATAGAGTAAGAACTCACTGGCTAATTTCTGTCTTTTTTTAAACAGAAATAGTCCCTACTATTTACCAATAATATCCTTCTATTCATCTTCTTTTAGCATAAAAGGAAAATCTTAAGGCAGCAAGACTTAATACCTGGTGCTTGTCCATAGCTTGAATACTTGAAAGATTGACTGGAAGCTAGAATCAAGTGTCACGTTAAAGCTTCATGATAGGAGTAGAATGAAAACACTCACTGTAAGCATGAAGGAACAACTAGAAAAGTTCAGGAGACCATCTTAAGACCATCTTAGTTGTTCTTCTTTAATGTAATGGCAAAGCAAGATGAAATGTAAATTAGTCATGGAGACCAGATCAGGGAAAACAAAATGGAGGGAAATTGGACTTCAGAGTGTAGATGTTTTCTGACTGGAAGAATGGATGAGGTCCTCTGAGAACTAAATAAAACATGAATAAGAATAGTTATGATGTAATGAAAGAATTACTGTTAGTATTACATATATGTACCAATATTTTGGCCTTTTTCCAGCTGGATCCTTCTTGATTTTCCCAATACTTTCAGAGTATAAATAAGGGAGCAAAGAAGAGCACCAAAAACTGGACAGATGAACAGACAGATGGAAGAAAATACCCATGTGCCATTCGACTGGCACTAAAATCAGTAGAGCTACATTAACTTATATGTGCTAGAAAACTGGGTCCAGGTTTTAGCACAGACCAGTCATAAAACAAAGTAAGGGCCCCTGGCAAGCAACAGCCACAGACATAATGCCAAGGTATGGGAAAGGAGAGGAAAAAAAAAAAAAAAAGAGGACTGAGTTACAGTTGCACTGAAAAATCCTCACAGGAGGCTTGCTATAGCTAAGGTACACCTTATTTTTTCCAACTGCGTAAGGTGCTTTTTTTTTTCTCCAAACTGTCCACTCATTTTGTGGGGGATGGGGAAACCATCTACAATGAAAGACATTTAAATATGTATTTCATATTGGTTTATTTGGTAAATAAATTTTCTGTCATTGAGAAGGTTGTGAGAAATTAAAATATCAATATCTCAAAAATAACGGGGTTTTTTTAAGTGCAAATATTTTCATTCTGATCTTACAAACAATCAGGAAACATGAAATAAACTCTTTTAAAGATCATACACAGATGTTTCTGCATATTGACTGTGAGATAAACGCCGTGCTGACAATCTACCTGTACACCTCCACCAAAAAATAGTTTTCAGAAGAAGCCAGAAACCTTAAGAACAAAACAAAACAAAACCAACCAAACAAACAAAAAACCCACAACAAACCCACAACTCTAGTTCGCATAACCTTTTTGCTGCTTGGAGGAAGGAAGACATAGGAATGACTTATATAAAATTATTTAAGAGCAAAATTGGTTCCACGACAGGATCTACAATATTACAGGATAATGGATTATACAGGAGACAGAAACCACTTAATTTTGGTTTGGCATGTGATTTGAGTTTTTAATCTACAATAAATTTTTATGATAAAATATGATATATGGTAAAAGAAAAGTAGAACAAGCTGCACAAAACAGTTAAAAAAAAGAAAAAAAAAAATCAAAGCTACTCCGAGCTGTCACTTTTTTTGTCCAAAAGAATCATAGAATCATAGGGGGAATAATAGAATCATAGAATGTCCTGAGTTGGAAGGGACCCACAAGGATCATTGAGTCCAACTCCTGTCCCTGCATAGGACAACTCCACAGTTCACACCATGTGTCTCAGGGCATTGTTCAGTCTCTTCTTGAATATTGACAGGCTTGGGGCCGTCACTAGAAAAGAAGAGAGGAAATAAGTAAAACATTTTATTTTTTATCTAAAGCTAGCTGAAATTTCATCTACTGTGGACAGTCAAGGCCTATACAAAATTTGAAATTGTGCTACTCTGAGACCCTACTTATGTGAAGACATCACTTGGAAAATCTTCTTTATTCCAGACAAGCAAGATCTAGAAAAAAAATTGATAGAATGTTTTGTTTATTTGTTGTGTCCTAGGAGCAAAGGAAGGTGGATTGCATATACAAGAGAGGCTCCAATTTTGAAACAGGTTTTGTAAAGCATTAAAGCATAGGCTTATCCATTTTCTATTTGGTTCTTGAGTGTACAGAGAGGAAATTGTTGAAAAAGATCCTCTTGTTTTACCTTCTTCTTCTCAAATACATAAAAGTCTCTTGCAAAATAAATAGCAATGAGAGTTTCTGCAGGGCAAGCGTGTTAATATACTTATGATAATTTCTGTTCTTAGTAAGACTGTACTCAGATTCAGTCATTCATACTTTTGGAGAATGTATTTCTTTTCTATGTTTTATCATAATGTGTCAAAACTATTCTTACCTAGAATGCAATGGTGTATCAGAAAATACAGATAGATG
The DNA here is from genome assembly GCA_013399365.1 of Pampusana beccarii. NCBI lineage: Eukaryota > Metazoa > Chordata > Aves > Columbiformes > Columbidae > Pampusana > Pampusana beccarii. Next base: position 72,613 of record VWYH01010853.1, on the reverse strand, counting down.
TCATAATCCCTGAGACCCAGAGATTTTAAACAGACCATTGTAGTTCAGTAAGTGTTGCAAGTCATCAAAATGGATCTTAATTTTGAACAATTTGAAAATAAATTTGAACAATTTGAAAAGCATTTTGAACAATAAAGGTAATAATTCATTATGGAAATCCTAGAAGATGACCCAAAAAAACCCAAGGATTCTGTCCATTTTGATGTGGCTATGATCCACCTTCTGCATTGACATTGTAATCCGAGGTACTCTGGGGATTTGCTTTGTCTACAGTTAGTCTGGAGAATACAAGAATATACACATCTAGGTTTCTATGCCTCTGTAAATATTTGGAGAAATTTTGCCCTTGGGAGGTCACAGTATGTGACTTGCCATTCTGAGAAAAAAATACAAGCTTTAAAGGCAAACAGTCAATTGAAGAGGATTCCATTAAATGTAGGACATTGATGAACCAAAGACTCAACCCGAATGCAAACAAATCCTTACTTTGGAAACGTGAAGATAGTATCTTCAGGGAGTTCATGATTTCTTCTCATCTCCTTGTGAAGAGGCTGACCTCAGCCTTAATCACTGGGTGAGGAGGAAGTACAGGAAGGCCTAAGGAGAGAGAGATCCAGAAGAACAGATTATGATCTGTAACAAGGCAGAGGAATGCCAGGCAGTTGGTAATCAACGTTTCTACCACAAAATAAAAAAATGATGTCCATGGAGACACTCAGCAACATGGCATCATGAAGACATGCCCCAGCAGTGTTTGTGAGCATGCAGGTGGTGGAAGCAGGATGGCTGCCGTAATCATGCCTTCCTGCTTCGGGGGCTAGCAGTAGAAACCCATTCAAAATGTGACTGAGTATTTTTAATGCAGCATTACATAGCACAGTGTGCACATGCGCTAAATGAAGGGATTACAAACAGCCCAGCTCACTCAGAGCTGCCTTAATAATAATTACTGGCATTGCATTCTGCATATTATTATTGCCCACACTTTTCAAGATTTCATTGAAATATTTAGCTGAAATCACAATTTACAGACTAATTCAGTGTTTTTGAAATAGAAAAAAAATCTTTCCAGTCTCTCGCTTTTACTTGCCTGACTTTTGACCATTACCTTTGTAAGAACTCATTATTCCCCGTATCTAATATATGTTTGATTCCTACTCCCTTCGTAAGTCTTCTAAAAAAAGTTGCATTTTTCCATTCATGCTGTGATCAAGAAAAAATAATGTTAAAATAATGCTACAATATCACTGTAGCTGTATAAACAACAGACTACGAAATTAATTCACAGCATCTATAATGTTTGATCACCCAAGGGGAGAGATACATGAAGAAAATCAGTACCATCTAAAAGCAATTTCTGAAGCAATTTCTTCTGGAGAGATTGTCATGTAAGAGACAATGAATTTGATAAACATCAACACGTTATCATTGGACCATCAACACGTTATCATTGGACCATTCAGGATATGAGTATGAATAAAGCTTTATATCAGAGGTGGATCAGAAGAGAACACTAGAAATCTGTGTACCGAAGAATATGAGAGATGGCTGACGTAGATATTGGACAGGAACAAGTGTGGTAGATTCTGCAACATCAACTATTTATATGTAGCAACTGACATGACAAGAAAAAGTCTACCTCAAAATCACATCATGACAGTTTTTTCCCTCTATAACAGAACTAATAACACAGTACATTTATTTTAACCTAAATTATTTTGTTTTCTAAACAGCAAAATCAATGCATTAAAAATTCTGAACTGTCAAAAAGTGTTGTATTTTCTAAAACAATAAATGGCATCATTATTATTTGCGATATATACTGGTAGTAAACAAATCGATGCAAAGAGTCTGTGCATTCATATGGTGCATCCATTTTCTAGATGGGGAAGTGAAGCACAAAAAGCAGGCTTCCACTTATCTGAGACCCCTACAGAGCCCTATTTAGAAAATTTATTCAGACAAAAATTAGCATATAAAGACAACAATGAATTTGGCACCATACATAAGGACAGTAGCCCAAATAATTTCAAAGCACCACAAATGAAGAGAAAAAAACAACAGAGAACAGGACTCTCTGGCCCACTGATGACAGCCTCTCTGTTGTAATAGAAAATTTCTTTGCTTCATGGAGTGCTTACACCTCTTGTGCTTTTCAGCCACTGGATAAAGTACAGTATATGTAAGAACGTACTCTAACTGAGCACTGGAATCTAGGACATCTGCTAAGTGAATGCCCTGAAAAAGCATTGCTAGGTCACAAATTTTATTTTGGGTCTATTGGTCTTGTATTCTTAACAGCACAGCTTCAGCAGCAAAGTAAGACAACATTTACTTTGAGACTTGATTTTAGTTCAGTGATAGGTGCTACTGGAGAAAAAAGAAGATGAAGATTTTTTTTATTGCAAGGAATATTTGCTTTCTAATTTTCTGAGACAAATGTAACAACAACTGAATTATTGGATAATAAAGTGGATAGCAGCAAACGTGATCAAAACAACCATTTTATTCTTCTTGACTTACTAAGCCCTCATCCTGATGGTATGAATCAACATTCTGTTTAAAGACACACCTAAGTGCTAGTGGGTTAAATTATACATCTAAATGGAGGTTAGAAATAAATTACACGTTTGTTAGATTTTAAAACACAGGTTAGAATCCAATCAAGTGACCAAACTAACAATGTCATCAGACAACTCAGAATCCAGTTGGACTGAAGTTCTGAGCTTAGACGGGAACAGTACAATACAGACTATTCTTTGCTGCCTACCTGAAAAGGACAGCAGTTCTTCCTGCAGGGAGATCAAAGAGACTGCAGTAATAAAGAAGAAATCTTAGTTATCCTATTTATACTGAGAAAATATCATAATGAACATATCAAGAAGATCAGTTTATTAGATAATAGCAACACATTTTTCTAGGAATAAATTTGATTAAAGAGATCAGATGAAACCCTAGATTTGATCTTGAGTGACATGCAACATCTGGGGCAACATCTCACTCAACATCTTTAAGTGGTGCTGTGAAAACGCCCATAATGGAGAATCAACATGACTTTTGTAAAACGAAGTCACCCTTACAGACCTACTAGAATTCTCTGAATGGTCCAACACCTTCAGTAACAAGGATCATCCATTTCACACAATCTACCTGGATTTCTAAAAAGCCTTCACAAGTTGCTTACCAAAGGTTTTGAAGGGAACTAAACAGCTTTCTTATAAAAAGGGTGTCACTAAGATAAATAATTGATTATGAAGTAAGGAAGCGAAGTTCAGGACTGGAGAAGGGCCATGGAGAATTTTCACATGGCTTTGTTCTGCTTAACACCTGGAAATCAGGATGAGGAATGAAGTGACAAGGTATTATACTAAAATTATTTTTTTTCAGAATAGAACGGATGAGAACAAGTGTGAACAGCTCAAGGCGAGAGGCTTACGAAGTGAATGACTGAACAATAGAACCTCAGGTAAAAGTAATCACATATGAGGAAATGTTTTGGGCCCTTTACTACAAGAAAGACATTGAGGTACTGGAGAGAGTTCAGGGGAGGGCAACGAAGCTAGTGAGGCATCTGGAGCACAGGTCTTATAAGGAGCTGCTGAGGGAACTGGGGCTGTTTAGCCTGGAGAAAAAGAGGCTCAGGGGAGACCTTATCGTTCTCTACAGCTATCTGAAAGAACCTTAAGTTGCACCAGGGAATGTTCAGATTGCATATCAGGAAAAATTTCTTCATGGAAAGGTTGTGAAGCAGTGGAACAGGCTGCCGAGGGAAGTGGTTGAGTCACCATCTCTGGAGGTGTTTAAAAGACATGTAGATGAGGCTCTAAGGGACATGGTTTAGTCCCAGAGTCAGGTTACAGTTGGACTCAGTGATCTTCAGGGTCTCTTCCAACCAGAATGATTCTATGATCCTATGAGTCAGAAACAGTGTTCTCATATTGCAAAGTACATTAACAAAATTTGTCCTTCTACTCAGTCCTTTCAAAAGGTGCTAATACCTTGCCCTTGGGACAGTCTTAAAATCACTCAGTTCTTATTAAAGTACTTGAATAAGCAAGCAAGTTTCCAAACTAGTTACCTTAAGTTACATCTTGCCTACAAATTAATGAGCTGTACAAATCAGGTTTAGAAGCATCATATTCTGAAAGATTGTCTCAAAACCAAATCAAATTATGTGACTACTCTGCTTAAAAATCTGAACTGCAAAGTCACTACAGCACTACGTTGCACAATCTGGATCCCAAGCAGTCAGAAATCTCTTCACAGAGCCAATTCAAGTCTTCTTTTGTAATTCAAGTCTCTCTGAAAAACAATATTAAATGTATCATGTGCCCTTTATGAAGTATGATTGAAGACCACCTCCAACAGCAAGCCCTACTGTACTCATTAACTTCAAATGTTTACCACAAGGTGACAATAAGCCATGGCAGATACTCTCTGTTAACCCCCCACCCTCCCCACTAAGGAATGGTAATAGGAGGAAAAGGGAGAGAGACTTCCAAGTTGGAAAAGTAAAAAATGCTTTACTAACACTACTAATAAATAGAGAAAATAATGCAAAATATACAAAACCAATCTTGAATTTCCCAGGGTAGCGCAGCCTTGTCCACAGCGGAGCTGGCACTGCTCCGGCGGCTGCAGGGCAGGTACCTGGAAGTCCTGGGCTGGACTCCTCAGTAAACCGGAACGGGATTCAGGGATGCAGAGTCTGGAACCAGGCCTTGGATTGCAGAGATGACAGGCGGGGTCCTTTTCAGACCCTGGCCATAGTCGAAGAGAGCGAGACCCTCATGATCTCCCATTTTTATAGGGTGTATGACATGGATGGGATGGAATGCTTAGTTGGTCAATTTTAGTTACCTGTTCTGTCCACCCCTCCTTGCAAATACATCCCTCTCACTTGCGGGATGTTCAAAATTTACCAATAACCTTGGCTGCCATAGCATTAAGTCCAAACCTGGGTCTCTTCTGCATACCATTCCTACCATTATGAGCTCCAGAGTGCAGTGTCTAGAAAATCATGCAGCCAAATTCAGAAAAGTGCAGTTATTTAGAAGAACTTAGTTGAAAAGAAAATTCACTAAAAGAGAACTGGTCTTGTTTTAAACAAAACCAGGACAGGTTTTTACTACTTTTATTTAAAATCCTCTCTATTCTTCTACTCTCCTGTGACACAAACTCTTTTAAACCCTTTGCCAGACACTTATGCAACTTCTCAGTGTCATGAACCTTGAACACATTTCATGTTGGCAGGTGAGATAATGTCATTGCTGTACTTGAAGAGAGGAACCTGTGTTTCTCTGTATACTGTTTGGGGTTTTTTGTTTGTTTGTTTGCTCATTTTAAATATGTGGAACTTAATACAAAGATTACTTTTTCAGTTCTTAGAATGTCATAGCTAACAAAAAGTTGATTACAATACTGAAATTGCTCTAACAGCAAATACACAGGTTTAAAAGAACAAGTCATGTCTTAGACTCCTACATCAGAATGCTTTGTAAACACCCATCAGGTTCAAAATACGTATAAGCATGTACATGCTTGTGTGTATATGTGTTTTACTGTTTAGCTACCCAGAAATTTTATTCTGCATTGAATCTATCACAGGGAGAAGATCCTAAAGTAAAATTTAACTTCAGCAAAGTTATGCAACAAGTTATTTTTGTACAATACGTTTGGTGCTACAATGCTCTATGGTAAACATGGCTATAATTCCAAGTGTTCAAAGCACCTGCTGCACAGCAATGCACAACTCACCAAATAAAATGCAGATGGCTCAGTATGCTAGCCAGTTGAAAAGAACTCTGAAAAAGCCTGCAGGACACTGAGCCTATTCAGAAATTATTACAGATTTCCCTTGTTAGTAATGATGAGGAATGGGAATGTCTTTCAAATGAAGTTCTCATCTCACTGTATGATGCTGAATAGGCAAGACAAATAAAAGGTGCATGTTAATATAATATAGTTATGTGCATAGGTATTGCACACAATATTTTGGTTAACATTGATGCACTACAAAAAAGCATGTAAATAAGAAAAAAATATTCTAGCCTGGTGCTCCCATAACTTTTTTTTTTTTTCTGTAGAAAAAAGCAAACATTTGTCTTTGAGTTGCCATTGCAATTAACAGTTTACTAGACTTGCTGTGTTTCAGGGTTGAAAAAGCTCTACCTTTGTAAACATAATAAGGATTATCACATTAAGGTACCTTCACTGTCCTGCAATGTGAAACTTTGAAGAATCAGAAGTTAACAATGAAAAGCTGAATACTGTATGTCTTGATGCGCGCACGGGAATGCTAAAACTTAAATCTAAACAACATTAGCCTAAGGAGAGAATCACACAGAATCACAGAATCACAGAATGTTAGGAATTGGAAGGGACCTCAAAAGATCATCTCGTCCAATCCACCTGCCAGAGCAGGAACACCTAGATAAGGCTACACAGGAAGGCATCCAGGCGAGTGTTGAATGTCTCCAGAGAAGGAGACTCCACAACCTCCCTGGACTGCCTGTTTCAGTGCTCTGTTACCCTCACTGAGAAGAAGTTTCTTCTCAAATTTAAGTGGAACCTCTTTTGTTCCAGCTTGAACCCATTACCCCTTGTCCTATCATTGGTTGCCACTGAGAAGAGCCTGGCTCCATCCTCATGACACTCACCCTTTACATATTTATAAATATTAAAGAGGTCACCCCTCAGTCTCCTCCAAACTAAAGAGACCCAGCTCTCTCAGCCTTAATTCTGTTCTATGTTATAATGTGTATTTTAAATAATATTCGCTCATCCTGAAATATCAACCAAGGGAAAAGTTAGTTATCAGTTAGAGAAAAGGGGCAACTTCTAGACTTTAGTTAGTTTCCCCAAAGGCACAAAATTTTCTTTGAAGTCTAAACTTTATAAAATGCAGACACAGAATTTGTCAACTCAGATGAGTGGTTCTGCTTATTGATCACATATTTGCGTACCGTGTTTTATTTTTAATGAGTGTTGTATTTTGGTTTTGAATATGTGCTTATTTTTTTCCTGATTTCCATTTGACAGTTAAAATCTGTTTGGTACAGGGAACGAAAAACAAAGACGGACATTAAGCGATCAAGGGCGAGGCAGACAATAATTTTTTACTAAGACTGAATATTAAAAAAAAAAAATATAATAGAAAAAAAGGCCAAATAAAACCAAGTTTAAATTCTGGTATAGGAGCTAGAGCTTGTAAGCAGACCAAGCACAGCTCCCATGCTAGAATTCTTTCGTTTGTCCAGTGCTGGGTCTGTGGTGCTGAAGATGGCTCAGATCTGTCTAAATCTCTGGTCCTATGAGCAAACAAGGCAAATTCAAGAACTGCCCTGGTTTCCTTAGTAAATCACCAGAGATTTTGCTCCACCAAAACATTTAATCTCTTCTGCTTCAAGGTATGATGTTTGTGTCCTGTGACTTTTGCTCACATTGAAATTGTGTTATGCAGTTGATACAGAGTGTTAACCAACTCCATCCCAGATCAGTTTGTGATGCAAAAGAACACCGAAATCAGTTTTCAAATACTGAGCTTCCATTAACTGAAAACATTTTATTAATTTAGTGCAGGCTCTGCCAGAGGGCATGGAGGAATGAAAGGAAACAAGGGTACTTAAATTTTTACCTTTAATGGAAAACTTATTTATTTTTAATTTTACTCAATTTGAAAGGACCCAGATGGGTCTTATTTTCCATCAGACACCTGTAATAATGAGACACAAATATTACAGAGAAACAACCTGATCTGATTTGATTATAGTAAAATCAAACAGAGTTTAAAGTCAAAATGATGATAAATTAAAACTGTTATAAAGACATGAAAAAGCTGTCCTTCAAACAATTTTCCCATTACACTTCCAGGTTATTCAAGTCGTACAGCGAGGGTAAAAGTATCAAAAAACCCAGTTAACATATTCATATTTTTTTCTTCATTTTAATTTAGCAACTTATTTCTGAAATAGATGGTGAGTACTTCTTTTAAAATTTATTTTTTCTCTCCCAACATGGTCAGTCAAAGGCTATGGCAACAAACCTGCTGTAAATTGTTTGCATGTAGCCGTGCTGTCCTGAGAGCAATGCAGAGGATGAATTGTGTCCCTGAAATTTCCTTTCTGATTTTCTTTTGCTCTGGCTGGGTAGTAAATTTGCTATTGACCTCTAGCAGCACGAATTACGATGTTAGTTTGGCCGTGCTTGGCTTGTGATTTGGGTCAGGGCGGCATTATATCTCAACTCCATTTTCTCTGCCTTCCTCACTGACTGCAGTGCACTGATGACATCCACTGTTTTGTGCACCCTGTCCCTGAGATGTAAAAAATTCAGCCTCCCTACTTGGGTTACTTTAAGGACATGTAAATTATATGTCAGCAAAAATTTTAAGAATTGTGCTGAAGACACTGCGTACACATTCACAACACTGATATACCAATGTCTATTTTTACTACCATTGTCACATCAATACGTTTTTCAATAAGGGTGAAGAAAAAAATGTTCGCTACAATGAAGAAATGAAAGCAATGAAAGTGCAGTAGGGCTTTTCAGTACTGTCTGTAAGACCAGAAAACATTTCTTCTAGGATTAGATGCAAACACATCATAACTCTGCCAGGGTTAGCTATGACAAGCAATCAGAATACACAAGAAAAATTGGAACACTGTTTTTCGACATGTAAATAAAACAGATTCCTGCAAGAATAGCTGCAGACCTGCTAGTGCGAACTAATAATAATTCTTTACTACAGTGAAATGTACTATTTTTTAACTTTAATTTGCAAGACATATGAAATATTTTAAGACAGAATTCTTTATTTGGAGGAAGGAAGATTTAAAATATCAATTCACTGCAAGACTAAAAAATAAAAAATTATGGTACAAAATTTTGAAACCATTCATGAACATCGCTCAGAATTTTAAATGACGTTTCAAATTTACCATATTAATGACCTTTCCATACTTTATGAAACAAATCTATTTAAATTTTTCACTTGTTAAACCGAAGAATAGCAGAAATGATACAATATTATTTAACTATCTTGAAAACACAACAGCTTCTATCTGTGACTTCCATAATGAGATATATTGTGGTTACAGCCATAGTATAATTACATTTTCACCTTTTATTGTTGTTGTTTTGGGGTTTTTTGTTTGTTTGGTTTGGTTTGATTTGTTTTGTTTTAACCAAGAGTTTCATATCAGTCAACTTTATATACCTCATCGGACCAGCTAGCTTTTGCAGGCTCCTTACATAGTCAGTAAAAAAGTTTATTCTTATCTATAAAATTATATGGAGCAAAACCCTGGGACTGCTTTTCTAAGTAATCTCTCTCAGGTGACTGCTATTGGCATGCAGAGGAACTCCATGGTAAATATGTCAGATTCAGACTTCTCTATACTTACATATTCTTTCCCCCCATATTTTACAATCAAGCAGGCCTCGTGGGATGAAATCCCACAGTAACAATTATATTTTTGTGTAGGAGTCAGATCTCATTTACATGAGTTTCAGAAGCACCTCAGTTTAATATGGATTGACAGTACTGAAGTCTCTTGTGGTGCCAGCATTCAGGGAAATTTGTTTAAAAATTTCAGTTTAATGAAGTTTTATCTGAAATTAAGCCATTATTCAGAAGAGGTGATACAATTTGCATAGACAGAATCAGAATTAGTTCTAGAGAAGATGATAGTTTTTACTATGGCCAAGAAAATAAATTATGATTATATTTTTAAAATATGTGCAAATAAAATAATTTGATCAACTTGTATATCCTATATTTTATAATATCATTAAATAAACAAATCTTGTATAACAGCAATGTTGTTTACTGTTAGCTTTACTATAAAGAATTAATGAAATGAATAATACTGAACACATTTCTCTTGCTGACAATTACAGAAAAACGTTTTCCAGTAGTGCAGAATATACAATTATCAAGAAACTGAATATCCTTTGAATTTTTGACTGTAAAAGCAGGAGCAATTATTAACAATAGGTTCAACAGAGTCAGATTTTTAGTCTTGAGGCACGCAGAATCTCTTTGAAAATGTTCCATTCTGATACCTGATGTAGAGTCAGGAGCAATCCCTATTCTAAGAAATTCTTCCCAGCTTTTTTATAACTAGTCACTGAATTTTGGGACAAGCTTTTGGCAACTGAGTAGATATTAATTGGCTCAGTAAGGCCTGTATTCTGAGTCAGGTAGCTGTCACTGCTTTGATTGGAAAAGCTTTCTGAAGCTGAGGAACAAACATCCCGAACTTCCAATGGTATGGTAAGGTTGCCTCACTCATTCTTAAGTGCCAGCCTGCATGACTAGTCCTCACCCCCACCCCGTTTCCGCCTGCAGTTGCTTTCAGTGACAGTGATAGATGCAGTGTTGGTTCTCACACATTTACCAACTGATCTTTATGTTCTGTTAACACTTCATCTGGGTCACCAAGGGAGTGAGGATGCTAAGATAAAGGTCCAGCAATGTAACAAGCACATTTCTTACTGTTACACCGTAGTGTAGACTGACAGCTATAGAAGTATTTGAACTTTTCCAATACTTTGCTTTCTCATCAGCTTCTACTGTAGTTTTCTTTGACTCTTACCAGCAATCAAAAACTGCTTCAGCTCTAGGCTAAACAGAAATGTCAACACCTTACTGCAGTTTTTTTCATCTCTATATGATTCACATGATAGGCTACTAACTACTTTATTTCTCTTGTTGTTCTCTTGAGTCTGGTATAATTTGCAAGTCACTGAAAAGTGTACATATTCCTTCCACTTTTATAGGTGTTAATAGCTAATAATAATAATAATAATAATAACAACAACAACTAGATAATAATCTGCTGCTCTGGTTTCTACATCGCCAATAAATTTGTTTTTGTTGTGTTTGGTTTCTGTATTTGAGTTTTTGTTCTCAGTGAAACAAAAAAAGTTTTCTCTGTTAATATGGAACACAAAAAAATCTACATGGTTCTTGCCCAAAGAAAATCATAAGGAGGCCAGGAAAATTCTCCTGGACTTCACTGAAGTTTGTAATAGCTGCCCAGTGGCAAGACAGTTTGTATTCTTACAGTATGGAGATTTGTCCTCCATGGTGTGTTAGACTTTGGGTAAGAGACCTAGTGTTTTCTAGTCTACCATGCTCATCTAAGAAAAATCATTTCACTAGGCACAGCTTTTAGTGTCCATATTGACATCACCAACACCTGACTTCCACTACTTGCTGACACGTCCTTAAACTTTGTGCTTCTTTGGAACATAGGTGAAAATCTGACGAACAAAATTGGTTGGAGACTGCTCATGGAATTGATATTACCTTGTTTATTCAAGTTGCATTGAGTATTACTGAATACTAGGCAAAAATTATCAAAAGGGAGCATACTATATTAAATAAATTGCCCTCTTTAAATACCTGTAGAAGCATTGCTGAAACATTTAAAGTAATTTTAGATTTAGGAAAATCAGAAAACACTCTTGACATAGGCAGAAAGGTTTAGGCTGAGCAGTGGTGATGCAAAGTATTTAATCCTACAAGGAAATTATTTCCTATCAAAGATTCCAACAACTGCAACCTAAAACATTTTCACTTGTATTAGTGTAATGCCCTCCAGCAATGAAACTTTAATACATTTGAAAAGTAATCAGCACTTAATGTGCTGTAGCAGTTCCCAGTGTTCATGGAAAGTGCCAAACTGATAGTCTGAGAAGGTACAGGGTTATGATTATTCCCCAAAAGCAGTTATAAGACATTTGCCCAAACTGTCCTGTCTGTACTTCTTCCTTCACCTTCTCTATGTTACTATTGTTGAAAGGAGGCACAGAAGAATCAGGTTGCCATTTGAACACTGATCAATAGGGTCCACTAAAAAATATGTAGATAACCATACTTACAACTCCAAAACCTGTCCAGTTCTGTAGCTTGGGGGAAATTATTAATGGAAAAAACGAACAAACAAACACACAAAACCAAAAAACATAGCAGCTCTGCATCAACCTAGAGATACTAATTTTTCAACTTTAAGAAAAAAAAAACTTTAAAAAATCAAAATGTCAGAGCCTTCCTGGCTTTCTCCTTTGGTCTTGGCTACTTTAGACTGTCTCAAGCACCACTCAGTGCTGCTGTGGTTCAGGAACAGAGTTGAGCTCTTTCTGCTTTTTCCTCATGTTTTTCCCTCCACCCTATCTGAAAATTTTGAGCTAATAAATTGCAAATTACTTTAATAATGAAATAGAAAGCATAGGAAAGTGGAGGTATGGAAGCAATAATTACAAGCTGATTTTGATAAGCCTGAAACAGACATAAAAGTTTTAAAGTAAAAAGGTGGAAGCTGACAGTTACCATGCCAGGAAGAGGGTGCAGAACCTGAACTAAAGCTCTTGGAAGGGGAATTTTTTATATAATTGTGCAATAGCTCTTGGCCAAAAGAGGTGAACCAACTTTTCTTTTAGAATTACTTTTCAGGAGCTTCCATCTACAGTAAAGTAGCATGACAGCTGCCATTGGCAAATGGTTAGGAGTGAGGATTACTAAATAGCCTACAGTGGCAAAATACCAAGATGAAATCATTACATATGATGTTATATAAACAAGCATTGCAAATTCACACAAGATAACTTTAAACAGAGGACAGTTTACTAGGTTTTGATAATTTAAAACAATAAACCTGTTTTATGAGAAGCCAAAGCTGAGCAGTAGCTTATCTTACAGTAGACCATGCATAATATTACCACTTGGTATTATGAATCAGAAGTTAGAAACTTCCCTTGAAACATGGGAGCTGTATACATTAAAGGGATTCATCTGAGAACATTAATTTTATGCTAAAGTAAAATAATATGTTTTATGTGCTCACAGGTTTATCATTTATATAAAAAATTACTTATCTGTGTCAGCTTGCATTAATAGATTTCCAAAATGAAGCAACATTTCTTGAATATTTCATCTAGATACCTTCAGCTATCTAAGATTATACAGACTTTTATGTTAATTTTTTTTTTCCCAACAAGGAAGGGAAGGGACGAAGACTTCAAACGGGGTAGCTTTTTCTTCCTATTCCCACTGACTGAAATTGTGTATCTGGTGGTCAGTTCTCAGTATAGTCTTTAATAGACAGCTATAACCAAAAGAAATAAAAGAGCTGTTACCTCATCCAATGTGTCAAGAGGCAAAACCATTACATGTTGTTTAGGTTCAGAAAGGCTGTTTGATGTTTATAGCAGAAGTAGAAGTAATTTGCCTGCATTTAACAGGCGTTTTACTCAATATTCAGATAAACATAATGGCATCAGAACACAGTAGAATTACAAAACTCAGGGTATGGAAAGAGAGGTACTGGCAACACTGGTTTTGGAGGGAAGTTGCAGCACTGTGAAAGGATGAATGGTGCTGTTTAGAGCAGAATGATTTCCTAAGGACACGAGTCCTTCCCCACCTAAACTTGCCTCACCACTGACAACTGCTGCCGCAGTAATGGCTGTTTAAACAACCTGAGGAGTATGAAGTGAGAGGACACGGGCTTGATCACCAGCTCACCCTTGTCTCTTGCTTTCTTGTCTTTTACTGGGGCACATTCAGTGTCACCACGCTAACTTCTTTCAGTGTTCTGCATCTTAATTTCCATATCGCTCTCCCCTATCTGTCATTATGATTTGCCTTGGAGACGTGTACAATGGCACATGGCTGTTTCTACAGATAGGAAGGGTAGGATACTGGGTCACTGCTTAAAATAGTTTTGCACAGCTGCCAAACTTTCATCCATCATATGATGATGCATGCAAATTCACACCAGCCTTCTATTTGACTGGCATCATTTCAGATACAACACACAGAGTTCCTTGCAAAAGTGTAATAAATATCTGAACACACTGAGCCAGAAATCTACATTAAGAAACATACATTATTAACGGTGTCTGTTACTTCCATGTAAATCTAGATTACCGATTCTTGAATCATGTTTTTGCTGAGACAGGTATTCGACATATTGAATAAAGTTCAAACTATGCTGAATTCTAAGGCAGATAATAGTTGGCAGATACAGGTTTTTTAAAAAACGAAGACTTACAACTATTCAACGTTAATCTAAATTATTGCATTGTCATTTATGCTGGATTTTGTTGCTATAAACAGTTCTGAAATTGTACTATATACAAATTTCAAAGAAAAAAATTGATGCTATACACTTATGCACAGAATTAGGTTTTTATCCAGATATATATTTTTATCTTACAGACATAACTTTATAAAGAAATTGCAAATTAATTCAGCTGAGTCAGATGAAGAATGTTACTGAAATATACCTGAGAAATTCCATGTAGAGCTGAAAAATCTCCTTTAAGGTGAAGAATATGAATTTTGGTATTATTTAAAACTAACAAACATACAAATCTAACAGTTGTGGGCTTTGCACAGAGTTTACCGCTCTACAGAACCGTAAACTACTGATTTATAAACAGCTTAGACTAGCAAAAGTCAAACGAACTAAGTAAATAATAAGATTATGTCAAATGTGATAGTAAGAAATTTGTTAATGTCATTTTTTGGCAATAAATTGCATAAGAAAAAAAATGTAAACATATGAAGCAATTTGCAGAAAACTCATCACTTTTTCTGTGTAATAAAATATTCCTGAAAAATCACCTCCTTGATTTAAAATAAATTATGTGAAGGGATACTAGCTGTAACAAATTACAGTATGTGGTTTTTGATATTTATTCATCAAAAGAGGGAAAAAAAGCACTATACCCGCACTCCGATAAGAGGCCTGCCTTTTTAATGTAACAGTATTATATATATTTCAACAAAAATATGGTTATCTACTTGTCCCAGGATGCTTTTCTGACTCAATGCTGATGACTACTTCATTCTAGTATTACATCTCATCTGACAGTACAAACTTTGGTAACTAGATTTTTCATGATTTAAAATCTTACCATACACGAAACCTTACCATTTTCCTTGTGACTGTGCATAATGCAAAGCACATGTTATACGCAATTGTATTTGAGGAAGGAAACACACCTGGAATTACATCTGGAGGTAACAGTACTAAAGTGCTCTGGACCCTACACCTGTTTCCTTAAAAGGGAGCAGGTGATGGATTTCCAAACACTGTTATCTTAATTTAAGATCAAACGGTACCATGGAATTTTTTAAGGCTAAATTCTCGTCATGTTCAATTTAATGAGAATTAAATAAGAACTTCTTTTGGAATATGTGGACTTTATAAGAGATTAATTATCCTCCTTTTATATTTTCATGTCACACAAAATGAACATTTAAGTATATGCTGCCTATGTTTCTACTGCTGTTTATACTATTTTGCATTTGCAGTGTAGTAAGAGCCTGAGAAAACAGCTATGAGTAGCGACATGTCATGAAAGGCGTGGAATAAATCTGTACTGTTGTAATTAAATAGATAGTTTAAGTCTTTATCTTGTTTCATCATCAAACAACAAATCCCATTGCAAAACCAATGAAATGCATATGGGACAACACTTAGGAAGACAACACTAGAAAGTGCACACTTTTGGGTGAAAAGAATCCAGTCTCTGGAGGTGTCTCACTCTTTATTTAGTGCATTTCTATAGTCATTTCACATTAGAACGCCTTTCTAAATAGACAGACAGGGGAGAAGAATCCATACTTTCATGGATTAGACTTGTAGATAATTAAAGACATAAGCCTTTTTAGAGTGTTCACGTTGGGATGTTATGTTTAGGAATACACAGCCATTGTATCTTCAACAGTGTAAGCTCCAATTCTGTTTTCTTAAGAGAGGAATATTACATTATGATAACATGTAATAATTATGATTATTATTCCATCTAAAAAGACTGTTTCTATAGGAAAGAGGCAGCAACTACACTGAGTAGCAAGAAGCAGTAAATAAAAGAGAAGAATAAAACCAGCAAAAATGGGGAAGAACACCAATGTTCTGTTTTTATATAATCACTTACACTGATAATTTGAGGACTGCATGTTCGATCTTTAAAAATTACTTTTTCAAAGGAATTTATCCATGTAACCCTTTAGAGTTCTATGTAGAGGGAAATAAATCCTTCTGGGATTTTCTCCTTAGTCTTTAGATCTTAATCAAGTTTTCATTTATTAAACCTACTTAAAAACCAACCAAACAAAAAACAAAAAACACCCAGAACAACAACAACAACAAAAACCAAAAACAAACAACCAAACAACCAAACAACAACAAAAAAACCCAAACAAAACAAATTCCAAGTAATGTTGAAAAACTTCAAGCTAAGTGTATTCAAATTTGAGTTTATTCATGCTCTGAAGTGTTTTATGAACTAATTTGAGACTGTAGTGTGTCAGTTTTAAAATCTAATCACTTAGAGCTTTTTGGAATTTAAGTTAGAATACTGCTTTAATGATGTCTTGAAAAATTCATATCACACTCTGACACTTAATTTCATAGTCTGTCAAAGCCAATCATGGATAGTTTCCAGCTGGAAGCCCATCCAAGTTGTTTGCTTATTTATTTTTTATTTTCTTATGTAAATTTTCATCCAGTTGACTGGACAAATCTGACGTATTATGGGACTGTACAATTGTTACTGAAAACAGAAGAAAAAAAGGATTGCCCTAAGACACTTATGGGCTATACCTGTCCTCTTCACAACTGAGGCAAATCAAAACGTGACACTGTCAGCTAGTACGGTTACAGCAGTGTGACTTCTCACAAAAATCATCTGTATCTGATAGATTCATATCACTGGCAAGCTCAAAATAGTTCTTCAGGCTTCTGACTTCTCATTTGCTGTGTATAATATACCTGTAAAAGCCCCAAAATCATTCTGACTCTATCTTGAAAAGGGTTGTTTCTGCTTTCTGTTCATCCAGAATATTGCAATTCTTAATACTCCTTCCCATTACCTAATCTACTATCTATACTCATATGCTTACTGAAGAATTTTAGGATAAACTTTAATAAAAGCCACAGCAATATGCATGCTAGCAACACTAGATTCGAGATTCTGATTCATGTAAAACGTTTTAACTACTGTTCACTCATGAAGCAAATATGAGCTACTATAAATGCAAATGACAGTGAGGGTTTTTAAAAATCAACAATGAAGTTCTGGCAGTAGCACCTTAGAAAGTTAAAAACTTAGAAATGGAGGTTACTGGCAAAATGCTACGCTGAAAAAGCAACACTCCAGTCTTGCAGGGGAAAAGGAACTATGGAAGACAGCAAAGGTTATCTGACATACCTTCCTCTTTGTAGGAGCTGGATATTTCAAAAGGACTCAATTATAAAGTTTTGGGAGAAATACAAGCAGGCTTTCTTAAAGTTAATCTTACATATAAAATGTATAGCTTTTGGATAATATAGCCACAATAGAATCACTAAACATAAAAGGCAAAATAATTTCTTGAGTGAAGAAAACTACAACGGGATTAAATCAGTCTAATGTTCATTAAAATCAAGAACACTGAAAATAAGATAATTATTTTAATGTATGCTTAAAATTCACTGTTGTCAAAGGTGCTTTACTGTAGTGTATTCATACCTAAGTTCTTCTATAATCTTTCTTAACTACTAACCAGAGATAATGGTCAGTAGGAGTAGGCCAGAAGAAAATATAAAAAAGACGGAGGAAACACTGCTACCAGTAGTACCAATAGCAATGGACTAACTTCTGCGGATAAAACATTTCTTAAATTTATGAGCTAAAAACTTGCCGTGGCCCATTCAATTCCAAAAGCATCATAGCTTTTTTGGGGGAAATATTTTATATATGTATATAAGAATGTCTATTCATCTCTTTGTAACTTTCTTCAAATGCCACAGAAGGTGTTAAAATACATAGGATACGTGAATACAAAAGCAAATCGAGAAGATAAAATATAGAAGTAGGGGTGGTGGCAAAGGCAGAACAATCTTCATTTCTAATGAAATTATGTAGGATAAGTTTTTTACCAGCTACTAATTTATAAATCTGTCAATAATTTTGAGTATATTCATACTGAGGGAAAGCTTCCTCTGTTTTAACATTGAGAGTAGTCATGTTGGGACAAGGTTGTCACAGCAGTCTAGACACCCAAGGAGTCCTGGATGCTCTTAAGCCCAGAGAAAGAGCCCCAGGACACATTTGTAGCCAAAGCAGGGAGTTGGTGCACATGTAAAACAGATGTTGATTAAGCAAGCTGTAATTACTGCTTGCTCATAGTAACGGAACTCATAATATAGCTGCACAAGCAAAGTGCAGAAAGAAAGTGTATGCAGTAAAATGTACAATTCAAAAACTAAGGACTTAGAAGCAAGAAAGTGCATCAGCTCCCTGGTGTTGTATACTCAACATTAATCAAATACAAGCCAGTCAAGGGCTAATTGTTGCAGTATGTAATGACTGACAGTTGTTAAAAATTAACCACTGCCCATGTGTACTCGTAATGAATGTCAATCTAGTAAAGTTTTGTTTTAATTTTTTCAGCTGGTTTGATTTGTCGGACTTCTAAGCACTCCCATCAAGGCAATCCATAATTCCTCAATGTATGTATATAAATACGTGTATACACATGTACTCAGTTACAACACACACCACATAAGTCCTGAAAGCACTCTATGCTTCTGTCACAGTGCTGTGTTATTTGCTCAAAACCCCTCCAAGGATACAGGTATGTTCATGTGGATTTTGTTTCCAGCTGAGACAGTGGTTTATGGTGTACAGATGAATGTTCGTGCAGGAGGAGCTGCAATATGAGTATCTTCCAGTTGCCAGTTTTGCAGTTGTTAAATATGGCTGGCCAAGCAGACCTGGTTGCAGTACTGTAAATTCAGTGAAAACAACTTGACATTTAGGCGTTTTATGTTCATACTAAATTTTAAATCAGATGAAATAGCCATGTTTTAAGGTGTTACAAAAGACTGAAAGATAATCTTAACTCAAAGGAAAATCTGATGGACATAATCATTGTTTCTTCTTTCTCCTCCATAGATCACTCCTTTCTAAATATTCAGGGGATAAGACATTTTACTCTATCTTTTACCAGCCTATTTCTTAATCAATCAATTTAAATATAGTCCAGTTACAATACACACGGGTGCTTTAATAGATGTAGAATTGAGATGTAGAATGTAGTAAGCCAGAGACATTAAGAGGACACCACTGAAGCTGGTTGCTGAACAATGTTTCTATTACCAACTAATAAAACATTAATTGTATTAATGTAACTATTAACATCAAGCTATCACTTTTCATTTGTTGCATAGAACTTATGCTTCAGCAACAAATGTTAGCAAATTAATCTGGAAAGAATGCAACTTGTCACCAGCACGTGAGACTGGAGAATAACAAATTAAGGGTAGTAGGGAAAAAATGGAAGACATTAAATACTTTCAAACTCATTTTGAAAAAAATAATGCGCAAATACTTAGAAAATAGCATAACATAATGCATGAACGCTTCACATAAAACATGCTAGACTAATCTAGGAGGGTTTTTTTCATAAATTATTGCCTGAAAAAAAAACCAGCAGATCTTAAACTGGATTTCTGTACCATATGTATCTGATATAAAACCACATTTTTTATATATATATATATATATATACACATCTAAATGATTACTTTTGGAAACATGGACATAAACAGGCAAATTAAAATGTGGATAAGGAGATTTACAAACAGACACCAAGGAAAGAAAGAGAAACAAACTACAGAGAGTTTACACAGGAAATTTCCAAGAGATCAGATCCTTTATCTGCAGTGGTCAAAATTTTTGATAGTGATGTTGGCATGAATATTTTGACCATGCTGCTGACACAAAGCTGAGAGGAATCATCAGAGCATGACAGGACAGAAAAGAATGAATAAATCCATGTAAAAAAAAAAAGAAAAAAATGTAAATGAAGGATGTAGTTAAAGAAAGTGTGAAATAGAGGCAAGCAACCCATCATCCTATCATTGTTACACACAAAAAAGAGGTTGCAAATCCACAGAGACTCAGTGAGGAGGAGCTGATGGCAGCAGATAGAAGTGCCCAATGAGAGGAGTTTCTAGAACAACTTATACTGCTTAAGGACCACCTCTTCTGCAGTCCACTCCAGCCCACTGGTAGGGCTCTGTCAATAACCCTGTTTCAACTGACTCAAGGGGCGTAACTGAGCAAGCTGGTCACCGACGGGATACTGTTTACTATTCCAGTGTATCTTCCCAACTTGAATCATATAACAGAATCATAGAATGTCCCAAGCTGAAAGGGATCCACAAGGATCATCAAGTCCAATTCCTCTCCCTGTATAGGACAACCCCAAAATCCACACCAAGTGTCCAAGGGTATTGTCCAATTGCTTCTTGAATACTGTCAAGACTGGCACCATGACTGCTTCCCTGGGGAGCTTGTTCCAGTGCTCCACCACCCTCTGGGTGAAGAACCTTCTGCTGATGTCTAACCTAAACCTCCCCTGGCACAACTTCCTGCAATTACCTCAGGTCCTATCATTGGTCACCAGAGAGAAGAGATCAGTGCCTGCTCTTCTTCCTCCTCCCCTTGTGAGGAAGCTGTAGACTGGGATGAGGTCTCCCCTCCATCTCCTCTTCTCAAGGCTGAACAAACCCAGTGACTTTAGCCGCTCCTCATATGGCTTCCCCTCTAGACCCTTCACCAACTTTGTGGCCCTCTTCTGGATGCTTTCCAGTAGCTTTATATCTTTTCTACACTGTGGTGTCAAGAACTGCACACAGTACTCCAGGTGAGGCCGCACCAGTGCAGAGTAAAGAGAGACAATCACCTTCCTCAACCGTCTGGCAATGCTGTGCTTGATGCACCTCCCATTTTTGTGTCATTGGCGAACTTTGTATCCCCTCAAGTCCTGTGTCCAAGTTATTTATGAAGACATTGAAGAGTACTGGCCCTAAGATAGATCCCTGTGGAACCCCGTTAGTGACAGGTCACCAGCCTGATGTAACCCCATTTACTACAACCTTTTGAGCCCGGCCCATCAGCCAATTGCTCACCCACTGCATTATGTGTATATTCAGCTGTATAGGAGACATCTTGTCCAGGAGGATATCGTGAGAGACAATATCAAAGGCTTTACTGAAATCCAAAAAGATCACATTGACAGGCTTCCCTTGGTCAATTAGGTGGGCGACCTTGTCATAGAAAGAAATCTAGTTAAGCAGGACTTTCCCATCATGAACCTGTGCTGGTTGGGACCAATGACTGTTGTCTTTCAGGTGTCTTTCAATAACTCCCAGAATAATATTCATAATTTTGCCAGGCACGGAAGTGAGACCGACAGGCCTGTAGTTGCCAGGGTCATCCCTGTTGTGCTTCTTGAAGACTGCCAGCTTCCAGTCAACTGGATCCTCTCCAGATTCCCTGGAACATTGAAAAATCATGGAGAAAGGTCTTGCTATGACATCACCCAGCTCTTTAAGTATCCTTGGATGGATCCCATCAGGCCCTATTGACTTATAGGAATCTAGCTAGAGCAGAAAATCTCGTAAAACTTAGGGGTTGATTGAGAGTTTATAATTCTCATAGCCATGTTTCTCTAGCCCTGGGCTCTGGGGATCCCAGAGCCCATCATCAGTGTTGAAGACTGAGGCAAAGAAAGCATCCCTGCTTTGTCTGCGTCCCCGTTTATGAGGTGATCATGCTCATCAAGTAATGGGCCAATCTCGTTTCCATTTTGTCTTTTGCCATTAACATATCTAAAAGAGCACTTTTAATTGTTCCTCACAGTACTGGCCAGCTTCAACTCTAGTTGAGCTTTAGGAGCATGAATTTCCTCCCTACAGGTGCTGCCAAGCAGCATCTGTGTAGTCCTCCCATGATGCCTGACCTTGTTTCCACTTAATATATACTTCCTGTTTTTCACTGTAGTTCAAAAGGAAGATCCCTGCTCAGCCAAGC
Organism: Pampusana beccarii; assembly: GCA_013399365.1. NCBI lineage: Eukaryota > Metazoa > Chordata > Aves > Columbiformes > Columbidae > Pampusana > Pampusana beccarii. The sequence goes on along the minus strand of VWYH01010853.1, from coordinate 50,728 downwards.
CAGCCTTTTGCTTCTCCTGCTTGACTTTTGACATTTTGCAATTTCCTGGTCCTGTGGTCTTGTGAAAGTGGTACTTAAAAAGTGACCAGGACCAATGGACCCCAGCACCTTCGCAAGATTTTCCCAAGCGACCTTACTAAGGAGTTCTCTGAGCAACATGAAGTCTGCTCTCCTCATATCCAGCAGTGAGGTCTTGCTGACAGTTTCCCCCTCTGTTAGCATAGATTTTAAACCTGGCCGCTTCGTGGTTGTTGTGGCGAAGGCAGCCACCAGTCGCCACTCCACCCATAAGACCTTAGTGAGCAGAAAATCTAGGAAGGCGCATTTCCCAGTCAATACCCTTAGTATCTGTAGCAAAAAGTTGCCATCCAGATGGATAAGGAATCTTCTGGACCTGTTTGTATCAGCTGTATGATATTCCCAGTTGACATCTAGTAAGTTGAAGTCCCCCATAAGGACAAGCGCTGATGACTTAGAGCAGGGGTGTCAAACTCATTTTCACCAGGGGCCACATCAACCTACAGGTTGCCTTCAAAGGGACGAACGTAATTTTAGGGCTGTATAAATGTAACTACTCACACATTTATACAGTGAGAATGAGTTTGACACCCCTAACTTAGACGCTTCCCTTAGTTCCTTAAATAATAATTGATCAGTGCTGTCATCTTGGCTGGGTGACCTACGGCAGACTCCCTCAAAAACATCCTCTTTATTTGTCTGTCCCTTAATCCTTGCCCTGAGGCTCTCAACTTTGCTGGATTACATACCTCCTGCTGTTCTGAGCTCCTTGCCAGTGGGTTGCAGCCTCTGCTTGATTTGGCAATGCCCTTCCTCCTCATCCTTGCTGCTCACCCTGCCTGCACAAACTACCGCGCTGCCACACCCCTGTTTGTCCATCCTGTTTGCCACACTTCTGGTTGCCTCACTCCCTAGGGGCCATTTAAATCTCCTGTCGTTGTTCCTGGCAATGCCCCCTCTGTGTCAGTCCTGCTTGTGAGGTCTGCTGGCTCCTGGGGGGTCCTTCTGCATGTTCATGGGTTTCTCTGGCTCTGGGATCCCCCGCTTCCCTCCCCAACATGTGTTAGCTGTGAAACTTGCCATAGCTGCCACTGTGCTCGTCGCTGACTGACTGAACATTGGATTTGTTAACTTGGGTTTCTTTATTCAGGGCAACATCACACATCTAAAGCACAAAACTGTCAGGGATCAAAGGGAACAGATTCGGGTCTGCCCAGCAGCTTGAAACGAAAGAATCCAAGCCAGTTTCTCAAAGTTTTCATCAGCACTGGATAATCTCTTACTTATTACTTATTCTATTCATACCAAGCAAGCACTCAAGCTCCACTCTTGAGCATTATTGTGCCATTTCATTCTCCATATATTATGATAGATAAGTATATAATAATAAGTGGGTATTTTTCAGCCTGTATATCTTCTTCTCTAATTATATAGTTATTGTGCTTACTGACCTATTACTTAGCAGTATTATCTGTAGAACTCCATGTAAATCTCCATGTTACTTCAATAGTAACAACCAATGATATTACAACTTTATGCTATACATTCTTAGCTTTGCTTGGGTCTCTACTGGGAGAAATTCAAAGCCACAAAATGTTTTATGTCCTCTTCTGTTGGGGGTTGAAAAAAAAAAAAGCTACTACAACAAGCTTAAACTTACTTTTTTAATTAACAACAAAACTTCAGTTACAAACTCTTGAGTTGAAAATTAAAGACAGGTACTGAATATAGGAAACTGCCACAGGATAACTGTAAATTGGCAATCTGGTGCAGCTGCAAAGAAGACAAATATAACCCAAATATCAGGATAATTATTTTCAGCAGAGACTGAGAAGCATTAGCACAGCTGTTTGGAAGTCTCAGAAAGGTTTCTTTGGAATACCGAGCGCAATTCTGGGTATCCATGTTCATCAAAGACATGTTATGGCAGTAACTGGTGGTACGAGAACAATACAAACAATGGAAATCTTACCATGTAAGTGAATACCAGATGAACAAGCCTGGTCTGACGTATAGAAACAAAGTGTGAAAGGGAACAATTACTGCATAGAAATACACTAGAAAAAGATCTATACATGGAAGAGGTAAGAGAACTTTACGTATGAAAAGACAAAATGGGAACTAGGACTGAACAAATCCTCAACTGTCAATAAGGCATTTCAGGCTGGAAATTAGAACACTCCTACCAGTAGAGCAACAAAATTCTGAAACATGAACAGAAAGGCAGGAGAGAAACAGAAAGCTGAAGTGCTCTATGGAACTTGTTACATTTAGGAAGAGAGCTACATGATGTTTTGTCTAGAAACCAGAATCTGAAGATCCCTTCCACTTAATATGTTCTAATAATCCTTATTCTGAACTGTCAGGAAGACAGAGTGGAATAATTAAAAAAAAAAAAAAAAATCATAAACTCTCCACTGTATATAGCAGACAAAGACCTAGAGAGACTCAAAAACTTAAGATTAGAGAGGAAGTAAATGTATTTTGATCACAAAAGACCATATTTTAAACACCATTTGCTTAATATCTAATGACTGGAACCTCCCAATATAAAGACCTTTAAATCAAATGTCTGCTAAGTAGTTGCAGTGGTAGCTACAGAACACTCTACAGAATTTGGCAGAACAACTTTGTAGCCACTCCTTGCAAGTCAGAGTAGGTGAATTTTTCTATTGCTTTCACTCACTGTCACAATACATTTGTTTTTATTTCTAAATTTTTCCTTGAAAGAAAAAACGAGAAATCATGACCTGAATTACTTCTAAGATTTTTCTTCTTTATCTTCTTCTTCAACATACAGTGATTTCAAAACACATAAATTAGCATTAATCTACATGTACTTTCATAAGACAAGTCTAAAAAATGCAAAATATTTCAATTATTTGCAAGAGATTTCAAAATACTTGCTCCAGTCTGAAGCTGAGTACATCTGAATATACATGGTCTTAGGACCTCATGTTACTTATAAAATGAATTTGTGTAATAGTATCAGAAAAAAAATATTTTTTTTCTCACCTGTTGCTATGATATATATGCTATTTCTACATTATTACATTTTCTGTACCAACTTCTTGCAATTAAAATGCGTACTCCACTATATGTTGTTTGTTTGTTTTTTTCTAATATGCCCTCCTAACTAGCAGAGTTTTGAATATTTGCCATAAATGCTTCACAACATATGAGAAGTAGATTTCTACTCTGAAAGCTTTATACTTTTCCAGAAAAATTACACACCTTGCTTATAAGAACTTTAAGATTTCTATTATTTATGTCTAATAAACACAAAAGATGCTAAATCACTGTCATTCTTTTAAAAAATAATTAATTAACACTAATTAATTCAAGGCAATATTTACAATATTTTCATATTCACTGCACTCTAGACTAAAAGCCTGTCTTTAAAATCTACTGATTATACTCCAGAGTAAAAATACTTTCAAATTATATTTGGTGCAATTCTTTTTAATTCCCTGTAAAAAAACCTGTGGTTAAGTTGTTCAATAACATTTCTCTAGAAATTTTTAATTGATAGAAAGCAAATGGCTGATTTGATATTCAAACTCAATTTCCAGCATTAATGAATAGATGGGTTGCTGTGCTTGTATTATCAAAGAAAAATAAAATTGTTTACAGTATTAACTATGAAGAACATCTGTCATTTTGCAGACTCCTTTTGCAAGTAGAGTTAGTCATCAAAATAGCTCACTTTCAGTTTGAGGTCAAATAGAAAACAAGAGGAAAAAGAAAAATCTGCTTGCCAAGACATAGAACCAGTAGAAGCTTCAGATGCAAACCAAAGTGAGAGGAGGAGGCATGTTTCCAATAGAGGGATCTACCAAAATATCCAGGGGTACCAAAGGCAGATTTAAATACTTACGTTGACTTCTTCCAATACAGTTATGAATTTGGCAGTGACTGTTGCAAATTTTCCATCACTGCAGACTTTCAAAATAAGTCTGGACTTATACATTTTTCAAATAGGCTCAACTTCAAACAGAAATTATGACGTGCAAATTCCATATCATGCACTATGTGGAACATAAAATTAGATCACCAGCACTGTTCTTTCTGGCTTTATAAGCTCTAAATCCCTTGCCTGGGCACAGAAAGCCACCCTGGGCATGACATCTTTCTCAAAGATTTTCCTATGCAGAGATGTTTTGCCATCTCTTGGCTTTGTTTTTCTATACTAATTGATTCTTAATCCCTGACTCTTCTTCCTTTGTATTGAAAGCATTTTCAATGCCAAGATTTTGACTTTTTGGTAATTACTCTTGAGATTAGGAAAGCACAGCACAATACCGTCGGCAAAGAAGTACTTTCAGTATATAGTTTTCTCAATTTTCTCAGCGCTCTCCATTGTCCTCTTCCTGCACTCTAACAAGCTGTATGGACCACACAGTAATGGCATAGCAGAGTGCACTCATACCAGCAATAGTGACTTTACAGGATGTTTTGTAGCACTGTTACTTACAGAATAGCTTCAACATACCTGATGGGTTATCACAGACTGAAAATCTTGAGGGAAACTTTGGTGCTGAGGACACCAACATACACCAGGGAATGTAGGATTCAAACAGCAGCTGAGGCTAACTTCCATGCATGCATTTGTTTACGTGAAGTCATTACTATCTAACTATCTATGTGACCTTTTGCAGGACTGTAGACAAATATGCTTTACAGAATATGTCTGCTTTTGGGAAATATACATATAAAAAGAGTTTGAGAAACTTGCTACATTATTAGTACCTTTGAGAAAGTATTCAGGGCAACAATAGTTACGATCAACGTTCTTAAGATCCTTATCCAACTATAACATAAAATCTATGTTGAATGCTCATCAGTCTTAATAGATTTTGATTAATTTAGTAATATGAAATAAAGTCTTTGAAAGTGACCTAAGATCCCTCAGTGACTAATTTATCTTTTCTATGTTACTGTAATTATAATTGGAAAAATATTCCCTTTGGCACAAACATCTGATTATCTTTTTTCTTTTTAAATGGCTATTCACAAAAAGTTTTGTCAAAAAAAAATATTGGACCAGACTGATCATTAAAGTCTAACTGGTTTGGTATTATTCTCAGCTGCACTTTAACCATGTATTTACATGATTTTAACTCTTTGAGAAGTTTTGGATTGTTCCAAAACAAGTTTCTACCTAATGAATTAGGATCTGTTTCCACTATACCAAAAGTAGTGCACTAGTGTGACAGTGTTAACAGCCTCTATATAGTATTACCTTCCAAACCAGCTGCTAGTCAAAAGGATGTATCACTGACTGTTCTCTTAATTCCTCTCATCTTTAATTTTTTGCACTTTGTATGGTTGTTAAATTTTAACTACCATTAGCTTCTGTTACTGGCTCTTTTATACTCTTGCCAAATAGAATGAGGAGATCTTAAATTACTTTGTTTCCCCTCCATGGAAGTACTGACAGCTTATTATAAAGTCACCTCCTAATTTTTTTAGTAAATGCACTAAACTTTTAAGGACTGAAACTACACAAATACCAAATACAAAGGGTTGGTTTTCCCTCTGTTTCATGCATTAAACTGACTAGGATTTCTTCTCCTGCCAAAGTACACATTTGCTGACTGATGACTACTCCACCAAAACTGCTGCCCACATTCAATGACACAATTCCTGCTTTTGAGGAGTGGAAAAGCACACAGTCTTTTTATAGATCAACAAGAAGTCTATGAGAATCAACTTCAATAGTAATTCTCCCAGCATTCTTTAAAAACTTGAGTCTGATTTTGGTACTCCCCTCCCTCACTTCTCCTTCATTCTCCTCTCCTCAAAAGACCTATATTTCTGAAGAAAAGTATTTTCTGTTCACCAAATTGAGACCAACAGAAATTTGTGCACATTGTTTGTAAACAATCAGAAGTGCATCATGAATATCATCTTGTTTTCAGAACCTCAAATATGTGGAGCATTATTTAAAAAAAAAAAAAAAAAGTTTTAAAAAATTCCCCCAACAGCCCTGCCTTTACTAACTGGCATGGTCCTTTCCCAGGGGCTGCAGGGAAACCCCTGCCCCAGCGGTGCCTCTCCCAGGGCCTCAGGGGAATCTCTGCTGGGGTGCCAGGAGCAGCTCCTGCCCTCCTCCTGCTCTCCCCTCGGGGCTGGCAGGGCTGTTTCTCACTCGGTTTCCCTCAGCCCTGCCTGCCAGGCAGTGTTTTGCCCTTTCTTCCCCAGGCTTTCCCCGAGGTGCCCACCCGTGGCTGAGGGGCTCAGCTGTGCCCTGCGCTGGGGCCGCTGGAGCCACTGGAACCAGCTGTGTCTGGCATGGGGCAGAACTGGCCGCTCCTCACAGGGGTCAACATGGCAAACTTCCCTTCCTACCAAAACCTGGGCACCTGAGCGCAATACAGGGAAAAATGCTGACTTCTAAATTATTAAATGGATATTTAAATGAAGACACTAACGAAAATATGAAATGCCTGGGAATTTTGCTATGTGCAAATTACGAACATGGCTGTGTATGCTGCTGCAAGCTTAAACTTCATCACAGGAGGCTATATACTCTCACAGCAGTTCAATGTTTTAGCTTTGAAAACCTTCCAAAATAAGTATTTCATTTACCTTTGCTTTTCTTCGTGTCTGTTCTTTGATTTTCTCTATTTTGTCTCATACAATTTTTACACGATTCTAGAAATGAAATTGGCAGAGCTTTCACTAGACATCTCAAGGTCATTCAGCTCAAGATTTAAGATAAAAATCAGTTTAGGATTGAAACTAAAAAAAATTCTCTTGGACAATAACCTATTATGTATGTGACAGTAAATATCTTCTAAGGCTCTTTTAAAAACAAAAATCTACCGGTCCTGAAGTATAACAGCTAAGATGACAGCCTGTCCATCTGAATACACTGACTTTGAGAAATTAAGAGCTAGCTGGCCATAAAGAAAGGATTACCACTTTGATGTGTGGATTTACATCCTTCACCAGAATTTCTTAAAACAACTTGCTTCACAAACAGGATGTACATACGAAGTATTCAGAAGGTATACAGGAAGCACTCTGGATACCAGACGCACTCTCACCTGTTTCCTCAGCCAACGGAAGACTCACAAATCCCTTCTCTCCTCCTTTCCTTTCACGTTGTTCCTTCTACCATGAAGCAGAGATGAAATCTGTCCAGAGGAATCTGTCTAGAAAAAAGTCAAATGGGAAGAATGTTAGAACTTGGCTCCAAACACTTAAATTTAATACTTCTTGATTTTTATTTTTAAAACAAACCACAAGGGGTTTTCTGAATATAATTTTGGTGTTAAATAAGCTTTTCTAATACAGATAAATACCACAGTTTTCCACATCAGGGTATCAAAAAATTCATATTAATATTTTAATCTACTTCACTCCTACACACTAATTTTTATACATTTATAATTTATATACATTTAATATACACTCAACACCTATCATTTTATCGTTATAAACACCTGTTCATCTAGGAGTTCAAAAAGTTCCAGTTGCATGGGGAAATAAGTTTAGCTTATCACCATTATTTTTAAAAGGCTGTAGGAAGAAAGCAAACACCCCCTACTTATTCAGGTAAACAAACGAAACTTCATAGTCTAATTGGAATTTAAAAGTGTACAAGACTATAGTCCTTGCTTTGTATTTATGGTCGAAGTGTTTTAAAATATAAATGACTGAAGATTTCAGTCTTGTTCTGATATGAATTTTGAACATCTCTCATGAGATGCATTCATTCTATATCGCTGTAACAAAAGTGATGGAATTTCAAAAGAATTAAACATTTCCTTTCATGCCAGTTGAACTCATCGCTACCTGAAGGTTTTAATGGAACTACTTTGTGTAAACGGCAAGAGAGCACAAAAGAAGCATCAATTACATAGCAAGGTGCACTGTATCTGAGAAAAAAACAAAACAAAACAAAAAAACAACCAACCAACCAACCAACACCACCACCACCAAAAACATGAAACAAATGCAGCATCAGTTATGACCAGAGCTGGTAAAAAAAGTGAATTCTGCACATCTAAAAAATGAAAAATCTCTATCTTTCCACAGGTTTCATCTTATGATTTTTTTTTATTATTTCCACTTGATGTTAGTCTCCCTGTCTCATTCTTTTTACTTTAAAGAACAGCACAACACTAAAGGAGAAACTACCACTCATCATCACTAACCCACTTTTAGCCTTCTCAGATGCACTTTTCTCTCTTCCTGCTCTTAAAAAAAAATTCTGGATTTGGAAAAAAGGCAAGGTGAAACACAGACTGTCCATTTTGATATATTGAGTGACAAAAAGGAAGGGAAAAATAATTTAAAAGTCTCAGTTCGTTAAAAAAATCTTAAATAAATCTTCAAAACTAAATTTCACTTTTCTCAAAGGCAGAAAATAACATTAGAAACTGCTCTTCCCCACTGAAATAACCTACATGCATGAAAACGTTAAGTTGACCCACAATAACATTGCTTACAACGTCTGAATAACAGTATTAAAACATGACTCCTCTATGATGTAGGTCAAAAGGAGACTGTATTTCATATAGCAAATTAAAATGTAGTTTTAAAATTTGTTTAATAATGCATTTGCTGGAAGACCCCTCAGACTTCTCATTTTCCAAAAATGTCTCCTTCTGATAAGAGATTTAATTATATTTTCCCTTCTTGGTTGATTTTGAAACTAGAGTCCCTGTAACAGGAATCAGACAAATAATACAATGTGTCTACTGTAGTAAGTGATGTGTTCTTCCCTTCCAATAGAGAAACGCAGAGAAGTTGAGAGAGGATGATCACCTAGAGCAGGATGCCCAACACCATGTTGACTTGGGCTCTGAATATCCTCAAGGGTGGAGATTACAAGATCTTCCTGAGAAAGCTATGCCAGTGTTTGGTTGTTTGTTTGGTTGGTTGGTGGTTTGGGGGTTTTCTTTCTTTGTTTTTATGTTTAAATGGAATTTCCTGTATTTTAGTTTGTAACCATTGCCTCTTGTCCGGTCACTGAGCAGCACTGAGAAAAGCTCGTCTCTTTCTTCTTTACACCTTCTCTGCAGATATTTGTACACATTATAAGATTCCCTCTGAGTCTTTTCTTCTCCAGGCTAAGCAGACCCAGCTTTCTCAACCTCTCAATGTACATTAGATCCTTCAGACTGGGAGACTGACCTTCTTTGCTGCACAAGCACACATCTTAGTCACCTGTATCAGGAAGTATTGATCAGTGAACTCCAGAAATCTCATGGATTGCTTGTGCTCTGCATGTTTGTCCTTCCAGCAGATATCAGAGTTATTAATATCACCCATGAGGTTCAGGGCCTGGAAACAAGGCTTCTTCAAGTTGTCTCAAGAAGGTCTCATCTATGTCTTGATCAGATAGTCTGCCCACATTGCCCATATTAGCCTGCCCTTTAATCTTGACTAAGCAGCCCTCTGCTGTCTCATCATCTGCCCCTAGGCAGAGCTTCATGCATTCTTCCTGCTGTCTCACGTAGAGGACAACTACTCCTTGCCTTCCTAGCCTGCCCTTCCTAGTGACCCTACTTGCAATACTCCGATAATGTGAGCTATTCTACAATGTCTTTGTGATCCCAGTGAGATCTGAGCCCTATAACTGCACACAAATCTCTAATTTTCTCTTTTCCTTCTCTCATACCACATGCACAAGTTTACAGGCACTTCAGAGAGACAACCAATTATGCTGATTTCCCGGAAGACTTATGAGAGTTTCCTCCATAATACTGTCCTCTAGGCAGTTTCCTATATGTATGCACACATGTAATGTGAGCTTCCTTCAGTCCCATTTTAGTAATTATGAAGTGTCTCTTGTCCACATCATCCTGGGTACTGTTTTATGCCAACCCAGTTCACCACTTTCTTGCTTGACTGGATTGTCGTCTCCCTCTGTCATTCCTAGTTTAAACCTCTCCTCAGTAGGCTGGCTGTCCTGTTGACAAAGATGCTTTAGCTCCACATCATCACGTGGATCATGTCTCTTTCAAGCAGCCTTTCTTCCCCAGAAAGGGCCCTGTGGTCATAAAAAATAATTTCCTGTTGTTTACACCAGGCATTGGCATGTGTGATTCATCCATTCTGCCTCAAACATTTCCCATGTACCAAGAGGATCAAAGATCCACCAACTGTGTCTCCATGCACTTGGCCATGATCCCAAACCCATGTAGCCACTCTTGATATGCCCCAGGTCTCCCATAGCCATATCATTGATATCCAGATGAAAGAGTAGCCAGGGGTGATAGTCAACTGGTCAAGATGGCAAAGCTGCTCAGTTCCGTCACCTCTGTTACTGTCCTATTTTTTTGACTTAAATGCTTTTTCAAACAATTCCCTGTACAGACATACTCCGAGTCATAATACACAAAGAATACACTATTTACAGAGTTAAACTCATACTTAAGATTAACCACAGGGTCTGAATACAAACACAATTCACAACTGCTATTTTATCTTGCATAAGTTGCATACGGTCTTAAACCACCAAAGAAAAGGAGAGGATGATAATTTTCTCAACTGGTAAAATAATTCTGTGGGTTAACAGTAGATGAGGCTTGCCTGAGAGAAAATTCTCCTTAGAAAAACATCTGACAGTATGCAACCTGGTAACTAAAGACATGACCAATTTTAACAAGGTCATTAGCAATTTTTTCCAATACAGTATATATTCCTAGTAGTTGACACAATTAGAAAATTTTCAGCATATGAGTTCTGACATGCAAAATAATTCTCTTAACATTTCAACATAGAATCTTATTTTTCTACCTTAAATCAATAACACTAAATAATTATGTGATAGTGGAAAGATTAAATGCATGTTCTGTTGATGGAGCCCTACTAGTTGCTTATACACTCCCAGAAAAAAATACCAGAGAACTTTAAATATTTCCTCTACCACTGGGCAGGCTCATGTTTTCTAGTTCCCAGGTGAGACTAATAACATCTAATTACTAAGGAAATATGCCAGAGAGGCTGGGAGAAAAGATCCCAATATAAAAGCTGCTGTCTAAGGGGAAAAGACATACCAGAAAGGTGAAGTTTTCTCTGTTTGTTTGTGCTGAGCTTTTCCTTACGTGCAGAATAGGAGATGAAGTGGTGGCAGGAGAGGTTATGGAAGAAATCAATAAAAAGAAAGGAAACAAACTGCTAAAGCCAGGTGGTAATCACCTAGGGATCTAAAAAATGAAATAGCTAAACTAGTAACCTTTTCCCTGAAACTACTTTCATACCAGAGAGCTGGAAAACAGACAAAGAGAATCCAGAAACTATCGGTTTCTAAGCCTGACATTCACAATGGACAAATCATAGTCAAAAGCATAAATAAAGTACAGAAGTCTGGTCACCTGACTAAATATGACATACTAGAGAAGAAAAACATTTGTTTTTAAAGGAAAACTCTGTGTCACAGAATTGCTGGACTTCTTTGAAAATTTCAGCAAGCCTATGAATGATGCAGGTCAAAATAACTGGGGCATTCTGACCTTATAAGAGGCTTTAGTTGAAAGCTTTCACTGAGGGTTCTTTAGGAGATAAAGTACATATGGCTGTCACGGTTGAGACATATGGCTTAGGAGGAAAGGACCTTGCATGAATAAATAAGTTGTGAAAAGACAGAAAGTGAGAGTAAACTTCCTGTCTTCACAGTGAAGGTGGTCAACAGCCATGTTCCATGGGCATTCGTGCTAGAATCAATGCTGTCAATACTGGTAAACACACTGAGAAAGGAGAAAAATGAGATTGCAACATTTGCTGATAATGCAAAATAGTTCAGAATAGTAAAAATAAAAGACATCTGCGAAGAGCTGCAGAGGACTTCTGCAGGATTCAGAAAATGTTTAAGTATAACATAAATAAATGTGAAGGGAATGCTCACACACCAAAAAACCAAACCATCTTGCCCTGACATAAAATTATGCTCCCTGAGCTAGCCATAGACATTCAGGGAAAAGACTATTGGGTTATGACAGATAAAGAAACATCAATTCAGAGTCCAGCAGTAGACTGTCTAAGAAGCAAATCAGTTTTTAGGGATAATTAAGAGGGAACTTTATAAGAGATAAAAATAATTGCAAACTTTCTTAACCTCCTGGTGACCTCCACCTTCAAAGTGTGGGCAGTTTTGCTGTTGTCTCCCCCACATAGCAGAGCAGATAAAGCTTAGAGAAGAGTGAAAAATGATGGCTGAGGGTGGAAGAAATTCTTTACAACCAACAATGAAACCATAGAGGCCTCTGTGGCTTAGAAAAAACAGTTGAGAAGAGACAGGACAGATACTTAGGTTCGAACACCATAGTTTAATTGCTTCTCCTATTATTTACTCAACTGTATACTAATGTCACTGGCCAATATTTAAGCACAGCTCTTTCTAGAATATGAGTGGATCTTTGAGAAGTACTTTCAAATATAATTTGCACAGAAAAGCACTCTTTCTTCTTAACTGTGGTCATCATCAAAGGTAAAATATTAGTCTGTGAACATGCAGTTGGCAAATACATTAATGAATGGCTTATAATAGACTTTTGCCTTAAAGTAGCATATGAAGTTGACCCAACATCCAGATAATGCAAAGCCATCTTGTAAATCAGAGGTGTCAAGCTCATTTTCACCAGGGGCTCACATCAGCATAGCAGTTGCTTTCAAAGGGCTAAATGTAATTATAGAACTGTATATTTATATTTAGTACTGTATGTGACCCTGCGAAAACGAGTCTGACACTCGTGTTCTAAATAAGCATAACAAAAAAAGCAGAAATTTCTCTGCAAACATGGAAATTTTTAAATGTAGTAGACTCAAATGTAATATGATGAAATAACCCCAAAATAAGTATAAAGAAAACATTACTAGCTTAAGAAAAATCACTTTGAATACTGAAGAGTGATATAGAGCATTAGGGCTATAATAAGTAGAATCACCATCTATAATTTCATTTTTAAAATTAGAGTTTTCAAACTATTTTATTTTTCTGAGACAAATGTAATTATAAAAAAAACAGCCACTCAACACTAGAAAATATGGTCAAGGAATTAAAAGACACATGAAGATAATACACAAAATGCTAAAATAAACAAACAAACAAACCCGATGAAAACTGTAGTAAACAGACTATAAGGTCGGTGTCATAAGCAATACATCTTCATTTGTCTTCGACCCACCTTTAAAAAGTCAACCCCATCCTATATATCTGAGAATCTACAAACTAACCTTTACATGCCTTGAAATATTATAATCAGCTTTTCATCAGTTGGGCTATAGACTACTCAGAAAAAATATCTTCTACAGCAAAAGAGAAACTGTTAGTAATGTAAATTGGAAATGGCTCAATAAAATGCTGCTGATATATTCAATTAAATGTGAATGCATGCCTGTAAAGCCTCCTGGAAGACCTGCAAAAAATAGGATAATTTACAAGTAGCCTTATATATGTATCTAGAATTTTGTAAAACATTATCAGTTGGGTGGGTTGGTTTGTTGGTTTTTTGTTTGATTGGTTTTTGTTTGTTTGTTTTTCCCCTTAAAATATCATATAGCCTCAGCTTTATTTTCAGCTGGTTCCAAGTATTATAGTATCACGCCGAAAAGAAGTCATGAAAATTCATAGGTCTTTGATGCAAATTACTGCCTTAATGATCAGTTTGTCGTAGCTTAATGGCCTCGCATGGCAATATTAACTGTAGCACAGAGATACCAGAGATTGCTGTAAACCATCTGGCTTGAACACTAGAAGTAGTTTAGCCATGGCTGCATGAACACACACCCTGGGTGATTTAACCACAGGCTCTCTGCACCACGGCTACAGTACTTCTCATTCATGTGCTGCCTTCTTCAAAGGTGAGGAGGTACCTCAAACACTGCACTGCAAACAGTTGCTTGGAGAATTTCTGCATGCTGGAAGGGACTTCGGCACACATTTGCTCAATGTAGGTTCAGATTGGCATAAATTATTTTACAGTTGCAGGTGCATTCTCAGAGTTCTCTGCAGTATTCAGAGATCAAAACAAAGATGGCACCTTGCACTGTAAACAATTATTTATCTTCGTTGAGACTGTTCAAGTAACCTGCAGTCTCACTCAGTATTACCATGTTGAAGGTCAATATTGAAGCAGTTTGATCGGAGTGCTATTTTTTATTTATTCTGAGACCCATCAATATTGCTTTTACTGGGACATTAAATATACTTGTACTGCCTAAAAATTCACTACTACAGATTACTTAGTGTAAACATCACATTATGCTATCCTAAAAAGAGTCTGATTTTGTCATTAAAAGGTTTAGCTAAAAAATACAATAAAATAAAAAATATGTTGCTCTGCAGTAGATAGGTATCTTATTGGCCAATAATTAATTGTATTCAGTTATAGAATGTAATAATGGTTTATTTTCCTTCATGGAAAGCAGAACAATTAGGTGGAAAAATATAACATTGGGTATAAAAGTATTTTTATCTCTTGCAGTGAAAAAAATTAGCCTGCTTCTCAGGCTCAAGTTATACGTCCTGGCTTTTAATAACACTGCAGGTTGTGACCAAAACCTAAATAACATGAAGTGAATAAGTGAGTAGGGAAGACTGTGGGAAGTGAAATAATTAGCCAATAAGATAATGCAGGTCTCAAAGACCTACAAGAAACAGGAGTTAAATAGATGTTATCATTTAATAAAACCTTACAAGTAGTAGACTAGCTTCTTGCCTTATTTGTCCTAGCATGCCAACTAAACACTCTTAGACAGCTACCATGAAATGAATGTTCCACACTGTAGAGTATCTAGCCCTTTAACCTCAACAATTTAAGTAAAAATTGATTAAAATTCTCCCTCACATGGCAGCTTTTCCTTGAAAATAGATATATGTCAGAGACATCCTGAAAAGCAATACAGCTGTTACTGAGTTTATGGCAAAGGTGTGCACCTATTCTGTTCGTAAGTAATGTTAAGCAACCTTAGCATGGGTTGGTGATGGAACTAATTTCCGTATTAGCCTCATTATCTTCTTAGTCTTGAATTTGTACCATTCCTTGACTGTTCAGAATCTTAAACAGTAATTCTTCTCCAACAATTGTTTTTTCTTTAGCAATATATGAAAACAGCCACTCCCACTTAAAAAAAAAAAAAAGAAAAGGTGACAGCTTGTAAGGCTGAGGAAATAGCTGCGTAAGTTTAACACCCACACCCTCCAAAACCATAACCTCTCCCTTCAAGTAACAGATTTTTCACATCTATATTCATGAAGGATTATGTTCCATGGGTTTTAGTGAGTCTCCACTAGTCAGCTGAGTCTTGATGATTTATTTAAACATATTTTATTTTGTGTGAGTGAAGACCATATAGACAATAAACACAGCTCGATTATTGTGTGTAAGCCAAAACAATGTAAATTAATGGTGTCATGTAAATGTCACTCTGTAGCTGATTAATGGAATACTTTAAGATTAATCTCACTATTTTTCTCAGTTCTAATACGTAAATACATGCATAAGACATGTAAAACATGGACAAGATTATACTTTAACCTTCACATACACTTGAGTAGGTGAAACTTCAGACCTGACCTGAGTTTATTTCAGCTTCCGTGGTTTAGATTATCAAATAGCACACAAATGCAGTAGGGGCCACTCAAGTAAAAATAACATCATATTTCTATTCCTCAAGACAGAATAAAAAAGCAGATATATAATAGTTCTTGCTATAGTTCTTGCTATGTATGTAAAATTCATGTTTTGTTCTTACTGTTCTTTCTGACTTAGATCCATCAGCTGCCACAGCATCCTTTCTCTAAATGGCCCAAGTGACCAAAAACCTCAGTCAAGCTATACATTCCTATTTGTTTTTTCCATATGTTGTACATCTAAGAAAACTGACAGCTATACCCTGAAGACCTATACACATCCTTGTAACTGTTAGGGAAAAAGAGAATTGAGTTGAATGATACCTGAAACTTAATGTGGTAAGAATATGAAACACTTCATCATATACTGGTTAATACTAGGAACATAGCTGCACTGGATGATAGTCAACTTTCTTCAGTGATACAGGCAGACCTTTACAAATTAACTGCTCAATGTACGTTCTGAAATAATTCATCTGTGCTGGCAGAGAAGATATGACTCCTTAAATGTCATTTCCCATAAAATATTATAACGAAAGATGAATAGGGAAAAGTGAATTTATGTGATGGTTTAGCATGGAGTATATCTTTCCTATAAGACCAAGAAAAAAAAAAACTACTTCCATCTCAAAATAGATGAAGTACTCTCTTTGTCAATTTGATGTCAGTTTTGTCAACTGAATCTGAAAGACCTGCAGTTAAATGCAATGAAGGCTACAACCATCACTCTGAAACAGACAACAGAGAAAATTTGTTTCCTCGAAGCAAACTTTAATGATAGCTGCTTTGAGGCCAGGTCTCAGTTTTGCTCCTTATCCTGTATTCTACTGAAACAAAGAAAGACTCTTCATAATTACTATTTGGAAGAGGCAAGGGAATCTTTGGCAGTAGGCTGGCCAACTTGGTGAAGTGGGCTTTAAACTGAACAGCTTGGGGGACTGTGTCCGAAGTCACAATGCTCATGGAATCACAACCAACTGGGGACTAAGCTGGGCCAACCAGAGCAGTGACAAATATTCCTGAGCTGCCTCCTAAGATGAAAGTCAGAAGTAGGGCACCTCAAGGATATATGTGGTTATGGTGCACCCCTCATGTGAAACCTGCATGTTCAATAACTTCTCTGAAGTGCCTGTACACCAATGCACGTAGCATGGGGAATAAACAGGAAGAATTAGAGATCTATGTGCAGTCACAGGGCCATGATCTTATTGTAACTACAGAGACGTAGTGGGACAGCTCGCATGACTGGAATGTCATATGGAAGGCTATGTACTTTTTAGGAAAGACAGGCCAGCAAGGCAGGGTGGACGAGTTGCACTTTATGTGAGAGGGCAACTTGAATGTATAGAACTCTTCTTAGGGGAGGATGAAGAATGAGTTGAGTTCTTATGAGTAAAAATTAAGCAACAAGCTAACAAAGGTGACACTATCATGGGTGTCTACTACAGGCTACATAATCAGGAAGAGGAAGTTGATGAGGCCTTCTAGAGACAGCTGAAAGTAGCCTCACAATCACAGGCCCTGGTTCTCATGGGGGACTTCAATCACCCTGACATCTGCTGGGAAGACAATACAGCTAAGCATACACAGTCCAGGAGGTTCCTACAGGTCATTGATGATAGCTTCTTGACAAAGGTGGCGGAGGAGCCTATGAGGAGGGGTGTGTTGCTGGACCTCGTCCTAGCAAATCAAGAAGAACTGATTGGAGATGTGAAGGCTGGAGGCAGCCTTGGCTGCAGAGACCATGAAATGGTAAAGTTCAGAATCCTGCATAGAGGAAACAGGACAATAAGTAGGATTACAACCATGGACTTCATCAGGGCGAACTTTGTTCGCTTCAAGGTCCTGCTTGGAAGAATCCCATGGGTAAGGGCTCTAGAAGGTAGAGAAGTCCAAGAGAGCTGGCTAATATTCATACATCACTTCCTCAAAGCTCAAGACTGATGCATCCCTATGAAGAAGAAATCAAGTAAAGGGAGTAGGAGGCCATCGTGGATGAGTAAGGAGCTTCTGTCAAAACTCAGGTGGAAGAAGGTTGTTTATGTAATGTGGAAAAAAGGACAGACCACCTGGGAGGAATATAAGGAGGCTCTTAGAGTATGCAGGGGTGCAGTGAGGAAGACCAAGCTCTACTTGTAGTCAAATCTGGCCAGGGATGTCAAGGACAACAGGAAGGGCTTCTTCAAGTATATCAGCAGTAAAAGGAAGATTAGGGAAAATGTAGGTCTGCTGCTAAAAGAGGTAGGTGCCCTGGTGACAGAAAATACAGAGAAGGCAGAATTACTGAATGCCATCTTTGCTACTATCTTTACTGCTATGACTCAACTGCAGGAATCCCAAACCCTGAAGGTAAGAGAGAAAGTCTGTCAAAAGGAAGATTTTCCCTTGGTTGAAGAGTATCAGGTTACAGATTGTTCAGACAAACTAGACACCCACAAATCCATGGGCCCCAGTGGGATGCACCCATGAGTGCTGAGGGAGCTGGCAGATGTTATTACTGAGCTGCTCTCCATCATCCTTTAAAGGTCCTGGAGAACAGGAGAGGTGCCTGAGGACTGGAGGAAAGCCTTTGTCACTCTGGTCTTCAAAAAGGGCAAGAAGGATAACTAAGGAAACTGCAGGCCAATCAGCCTCACCTTCATCCCTGGAAAGGTGATGGAACAACTCATTCTGGATGTCATCTCCAAGCGTGTGGAGGAAAATAAGGTTATCAGGAGTAGTCAACATGGATTCGCCAAGGGGAAATCATGTTTGACCAACTTGGTAGCCTTCTATGATGGTATGACTGGCTGGGTAGACAAGGAGAGCGCAGTGGATGTTGTCTACCTTGACTTCAGCATGGTTTTTGACACAGTCTCTCACAAGGTAAGAGGTAAGCTCAGGAAATGTGGGTTGGATGAGTGCACAATGAGATGGATTGAGAAGTGGCTGGGTGGCAGAGCTCAGAGGTGCAGAGTCTCGTTGGAGGTCTGTAGCTAGTGATGTTCCCCAAGGGTCAGTATTAGGTCCAGTCTGGTTTCACGTGTTCATCGATGACCTGGATGAAGAGAGTGAGTGCACTCTTTGCAAGTTTGCTGATGATACCAAACAGGGAGGAGTGGTTGATACTCCAGAAGGCTGTGCTGCCATTCAGCAAAACCTGGAGAAGATGAAGGACTGAGCAGAGAGGCACATAATGAAACTCAACAAATACAATTGTAGGGTCCTGCACCTGGGGAGGAATAATCCCAGGCACACATACAAGTTAGGGACTAACCTGCTGGAAAGCAGCATTACAGAGAAGGACCTGGGATTCCTGGTGGGTGACAGGTTGACCATGAGTCAGCAATGTGACTTTGTGGCCAAGAAGGCCAACAGTATCCTGGGGTGCATTAAGAAGAGTGTGACTAGGAGGTCTAGGGGTATTATCTTCCCCCTCTGCTCTACTCTGGTGAGGCCACATCTGGAGTATGACATCCAGTTCTGGGCTCCCCAGTTTAAGAAGGACAAGGAATTACTGGAAGGAGTCCAGCAGAGAGCTACGAAGGTGATTAGGCATCTGGATAATCTTTCTTATTAGGAGAGACTGAAAGAGCTGGGTCTGTTCAGCCTGGAGAAGAGAAGGCTAAGAGGGGTTCTTATCAATGTTTATAAATATCTCATAGATGGGTGACCAGACTCCTTTCCATGATGCCCAACAATAGGATGAGGGACAATGGGCACAGACTGAAGCACAGGAGGTTCCATCTGAATATGAGGAGAAACTTATTTACTTTGAGGGTGACAGAGCACTGGAACAGGCTGCCCAGAGAGGTTGTGGAATATTATACTGTAGTGACATTCAAAACCCATCTGGACACATTCCTGTGCCATCTGCTGTAGGTGAACCTGCTTTAGCAGGTAGATTGGACTAAATGATCTCCAGAGGTTCCTTCCAACCCAAACCATTCTGTGATTCTGTGATTCTGTGTTTCTGTGGGTCAGCTGTCCCAGATGTGTCCCCCCCAACTTCTTGTGCACCCCCAGCCTACTCTCTGCTGGGGCAGCGTGAGAAACAGAAAAGGCCTTGAGGCTGTGGTAAACCCTCTTCAGAAATAACTAAAATGTCGATGTGTTATCAACACTATTTTGGTAACAAATCCAAGATGGTACCATATGAGCTACTATGAAGAAAATGAACTTTAACCCAGCCAAAACCAGTACAGTCTGATACATGATATTGTATTTAATGTCTTGCAAATGACCAAAATGATATCACAGACCATATGACATCATGCTCAACAATAAAAGCTGGGGGAAGGAAAGAGGAAGAGAGGGACGTTCTGAGTTATGGTATTTGTCTTTTCAAGTCACTGTTATGCACGATAAAGCCCTGCTTCCCTGGGGATAGCTGAACACGTGCCTGCTGATATAAAGCAGTGAATGAATTCCTTATTTTGTTTTGCTTGTACACAGAGCTTTTGCTTTCCCTATTAAACTATCTTTATCTCAACCCACCAATTTTCTATTTTACCCTTCTCATTCTCTCCCCTGTCCTACTGTAAGGGGAATGAACAAGCAGCTCTCTGGGCCTTAGCTGCCTAAAGGAGCTAAACCATGACATGTATTTACATTTAGAAAATGCTATTGCTAGTTTTCCCAGTTCAGGCTCCTCTGCATTTTTATTATAATACCAGGTACATTTCCAGACATTCTACACTTACATAAAAACAGCAATGAAAAGGATGTTGGAAAACTAACAGTTTAAAAATCCAATATATAAGTAGTAGTGAAAGATGTTAGACCCTACCTTAATAAATATGAACTGCACATGTAACTTTCTAGTTTTTGCCTCCGCATTAGGAAACATTGGGGAACTATCATTAACTATCATTCACGGAAATCAGTGTCAAATCCAAGATTTTTCAAAACAATACTAGAGTCAACTGAAGAATACTACTCTTCAATTTTTTTTTTCTTATGTACCATTAAGACCAAAACAAAAGCAACCAGGTCCTGGAGGTCTTAAAGCGTGTATTCTATTTGACAGAGTATCCTTCTTTGTTTTATCTTAATTTAAGGAACCTAAGATGATTGAATCAAATAGTTTACAATTTGTCAGTCAATGACCCTCATTGCAAGTCAATAAAAGGAATGTTCAGCCATCACTAGGTTGTGACCCACTGGTGTACTCCATTGCTGGTATGTTGCTCACTCTTATTTGAACCTGCAGAGAACAGGGCATTGCATGAACAGAGAAAAGATATGTGAAGAAGGGTGATTTAGAGTGCCTCTTCATTAAGCAAAGTCACCTAGATTTAGTGGAGAGAAAGAATATGGGGTTCTGTCTAAATTTCATGCCACAGACTATTCAGTATGGTGTCTTTCAAACCCTGTCAATATAGGAAAAAAAAAAATCCTCAAGTAAAAGGTCAAGGAGGAAGAAAAGAAATAGAATTTAACCTCACCTGTATTTATATAACCTGTATACTCTCAAAGGTCCTGTTAATCTCTGAGAAGGAGAAAGGTATCAGCTGCAAAGCTTCATTCTGGAAAGTTATCAATTATCTTTTATCTTGGCGAAAATCACTCTGCTTTCCTTTTCAGGGCTCAGGAGAAGGGAGATGGTCTTTTTATGATGCAGTCACAAGCATAAACAGAAATGCAAGCAACTTAAAAGCCATAATAATTAATGAAAACTCATCATTTGTCTTCAAAATATTTCTGACCACACATCACAGTTGACATAAAATCACAATACAATAGCAAGTATGCAATTCTGAGAATGCCATGGATGCTGTGATGAGAAAATGTGCGTGCAATGTTTTTGTTCATTGCCTTTGGCCAACCTTGGATAAAATGGATTGTCTCCTCTTTATTCCCTGCTGGCTAGAAAGCAGTTTACAGATCAGAATGCTTTACTTATTGACTTGGATATATCCTAAAGCAAAATCCAGGTACTTCAGAGAGGGAAGAGTCTCATAAATGTGTCATAGAATGACTACCCAAATAAAGAAGCCAATACATATTGTTGCTATGCTGGAAACTAAGGCAGTTTAGAACCATCATAACAGCTACGTCTACAAACAATGTGCAACAAAACCATTTTGACCTCAGGCAGTCACTTAATGCTACGAAAAAAAAATACCTAGCATTTCATTCCTAGATAGAGCTTGAACACATTTTAGCTGCGGCTAGATTGATTTGGCCTTTGGAATTACACAATTTTGCCACTTTGATGATTGCAGTGAAGTCTCAGTCTATACTTTCCCTAAAGACTAAACCTCAAGGCACAGGAGCGCATCACTGAATGGCTGAGCAGTAAGAGAAAAATGTAGAATTCGGATCTTAAGTTGTGCAACTGGAGACTTCCTTAGTAGCAATCTGCAGATATATTGGAGGATATAACTCATTTCAGCACTGCTATCTAAGCAAACAAATGATAAAAGGGTAGCCCCAGCTGGTTTTGGTACTCAGGAATCAAGAAAATCTATGAACAATTCCACTTTCAAACTAAGATGGATGGTGTGAAATTGTTTTCAAAGTGTACTTTTTAGTCAAGTGTGAGATTGGTCATAAATTATCATTTGACAGTGCATGAACTCTATTAAAAGTTCGGCATTTCTGTTTTTTTCCAGCATTCTTGACCAATTCAGCATTGCACTATCGAACAGCATGGACTACCAAAAGCTGAATACAATGTGTACAAACTCATCAAATTAATAATCTTAAAGCTGGTTTGCTATGACCATGTAACAATACGAATGAAGCAGGCTGTAAAGGTTTTGTACACAGCCTTAGAACAAATGTATTATTCACAAGTGAGCTGCCAGGTCATTTCTAGTAAGTGTCAGTAGACTTCACACTTAAGGACACCCTAAATAATTTGACAGATACAGCCCATTTTTCAAGATTTTTTTTATAAGTGTTACTTTACAATTTTACTGAGATTCCTTTCCAATTATGCTAGAATAGTTTTACACATCAGTCTTTTAAGAGCCTTGCTTAATATCATAAGACCAATCATGTACATGTCAAAAGAACATAAAGAAAAAAAATATTTTAGAAACTTTTAAAACTAATTTATCGAGGTCAACACGCTACTTATCCTGGGGAAGGTGTGTGTGGGGGGGTGTTTTGTTTTATTTTCCTTTTAATCTTCCAGTTGTGGCTTTTATTTTGAGAACATTTTTCAAAGGTGTAACGTTTGTGATAAATTCACCGCACACACAAGACTTACACGACAGTGTAAATACATACTATCCACACTGTACATGCAACATATTCAAGCAATGCACCAAATCTACAGTGCATGTAGGTGGTTATTCTGTACATTCCAACTGTATGGGAATGTTGCGCAAGATTGGCGAGGAGTTTAGTTAAATGTAAATACGCTCAAAATGACTTGCACCTGTCTGTAGAAAAAGCACATACGTCACACTAATTGTTTTACTGACCTTGTGTGCTTGATGAGTAGAACCTCTGTGTTAGATTACATAGGCCTGTGGGAAACTCCAGGCACCTTATCACTATGTCTGAGATTCCTGCTTTGTTGTGAGAAAGAGCGGGAGGCTGCGCCTGCCGCTAGCCTTGAAATACAGGGGAGCTCAGCAGTCCCAGTGATCTTCAAGCAAGGCTGAATCGCTGCAGCGCCTGCGTCCCCGCTTGTTACCTCTGCCTGGGAGCTTAGGTATGACTTCGGAGATCCCCCAGTAGAGAGGTAACTAAAATAAAACTTGCTCTTTGCAATTGCATTGTGGCCTCTGGCTCTTCTTGCGACGTGCCTGCATATGTGTACACACCAACCAACTGCGATGCATTTCGAGCATTCACTCACTGCAAACATAGAGGCAAATTTATACCTCCTCAGTAAATCTGTGTTCTCATCATGTTGAAACTGTTGCATGTATACAGCTTATTATTGTATCCAACACTCTTCTAAATATGGATGTTTCTTCACTGTGAGAATGTCTGTGAGAACACTGTTTGAAAAGGTCTTCTGTTGCAACGTTAGAGGTTTGTCCTTTTATCAGCCAGCATAGAAAGAATCATAATCCCTTATTTCTAGAGCATATAATAGCAAAACCTCCCAGAGAGTGGTTGTACCTGTTACTGACATAGAAGATCTGTTGAAAAACGTGTCAAGTTGGAAGAAAGTGACAAGCCTTACACTGGTTCCTGTGACATACCCAGGACATGCCCAAAGCCTCTGTGTCTGTTCACCCTCAACTGGTGGAGGGAAAAGCATATTTATGGATGCTATTTATTGACACTCAAACACATATCTTGAGAATTAACCCTGAAATAAATGTTGATGTGGTGCTGGACTTGTGAACTAATAGGACTATAGGTTTAGCAAAAAAGAAAAAAAATAGTAAAAAAAAAAAGTATGATATACTAACATAACTTTTTGTCTGGGATTGCACATTGTTTGTCTTATGTTTCAGCTCAGATGGGAAAAAAAAGAGTACCTTTGCACTAAAAGGAAATCTTTTCTATGTGAGAACTCTGAAGGGGAAATGTTTTGGTTTTAAATGCTCTTGCTAGAGATGATCACTTAATGGTAAGAACTGAAGTAGTATTTCCAAAAGCATGTGACAAAACACGTGTTTAGTACACTGTATGACAGATACATGGGGGGTGGAGGGGTGTGTTTATGGAATTTCAAGGAGGAGAATATTTTCCACATCACTTATTCTACAGCTTTTAGAAGTCTACTAGTTCATCCCTGCTACAAAGAAGCAAACCAAATCCATGATAAGTGAAATTAAGCGTTTCAGGGAAGACTAGCACAAGTGACTTAATTATACTGCTCATGCATGAGATGGATCTGAAGTGATACAGAGGAAAAAAGTAACAACCACGAAGTCTGCCCTCTATGACGAAATAAGCATAATAAAGAGAAATGAGTAATATTTTTCAACTTTAATTAAAATATTAATAGACTTCTTTAAGCATCACAATTGTTTAGAGGTGTTTTAAATGCCTCCATGACTTATCTGTTCTTCATGAACCTAGTAAAAATTATGTGTTAGTTAAAAATTATTACACTTTTGAAATCATTCTTATTGTACTTTATTAAATTCCAGGAGAATCTAATTGATTCTTTGGTTTATTTTCTTACAGACTCTCTTCAAAACCTGTATCTCTATTAGAGAGAGAAATCTAAATTATATTCCTTGGTAATTGAACTAGCTGCATACCGAACACTTTTATCTCTGTTTTAATACATTTTTTCTTTCCCAAAAGCTGTAAGAGATAAGCACCCCTGAAGTTTATGTGTAGTTCAAAGAACAAATAAGGTAGATAAATGGAATTAGTTGAATAAGTAGAAAGAAATGTACTATGAAATTAAGATATAAATTGTAACTATGGAAACAGCATTTGTAATTAGGAATAATTTATAAAGGCATGAAAAATATTTAATCAGTATGTAAATTAACTGATTTTTTTTAGAAAGGTAATAGAAGTTAACTCAGTAAAATCCATTAAAACTTTATTGGTAGACTGAAGTGAAAACAAACAAACCACCCAGACTCCAAATTCTTTGTAATTTTTCAGCAGTATAGGGGTAAAATCTATGCCCTACTTCACAACTTCTTGAGTATTTGTCATCGAACCCACAATACAAATTCAACCAAAATTCTCTTCTGATATTTACAAACCAGTATTAATACCTTCATCTGCACATGCTTTTCACTGATCCTAGTAGTTTTTACTAAGGGCTGCTAGAACATTTTATAAAGGTAAATAATGTAAATATTACTTTCCGAAAATGGGATGGGAGGTAGAAAGTAAAATGTTCCAGCTCAGCCAGCAAGAGGTGCAGCTGACAAAAAGTAGACTAGTCTGGTGGTCTAGTTCGTTAACCAGGGGGCAAAATTATATGAAATCACACTTAACGCAGAGCGCCTAGGTGAGTTTACTCTGAAGGAAGTAGCAGAACTCCCAAGTAAAACACAGACATAAGCTGGAGCAGGACTGAGCCTTACATGGTAACAGTAAAACAATGAGACTTCTTGCTAAGTTTTACTACTTGATTTTGACACACTATCTTGCACTATTTTCCCTCTAGATGTACCATTGTTTTTTCAATGAAACTTAAGCATAAGACACTTCAACCAACAACATGCCCCTTCACAGAAATACCCAAGTAACTTGAAGTATGCTGGCTGAGGTACCAGAGCCAGTGTATCCTTTCAAAATTTAAGTCTGTACTACTAAGTCTTTACTTAGTAGTAGAGATCCTCACTTTGCACACATTTCATTATGTACAGGCTGGTAAAATGTAGACTACTTTCTAGCCCATGCATTAAGACCTTACTGTACTTCAAATACGTTGAAAAGACCTATTAGCAAGCCAACAGATTTCTGTGGTGCTACAAAATTGTGTGAGAAAAACTAAAATGGAAAACCTACTTTCGCTAATGCATAAAAATAGTTTATTTTATACAAAGCAGTTGACCTATACACCATTTTCATGTATACCTCAGATGCAGTCAAAGAGGTACAGACCTCCACCAAATGACACACCTGTTGCGTCATCCTATTAGTATTTCCATGCATCTATTAAATGTATTGTTATCAGTAAAACTGCAGTCATAATAAAGAGTTGAAGCTCAAACTATAAAGTTACAGCATTTCTGAAATTTTCAACTGACAGGGTCTGATATAAAAGCAGAGCAAAAGCTAAACCTTGCAAGTACATAGGAACAGGTTGCAGTTAGAAAGCATATCTGAATAAAATCAAAGTTAAAATTGAGAGAACAGATAACCTGCAGGTATGAAGTGTATTTTAACTATTTTTTCACTGTATTATCAGTTCATTTAAAATCCCAAACAGTAACTCATGCTGTGTTAATGATCAAAACTCACCTTGGTAGCTCATGCTATATTCGTTCTGTCAAGGCTGAGATTCAGCTGTCACCATCAGAAAACACCAAGATAATAATAGAAATGTAGGATCATTTTGGCGGGTCAAGATCCTCGAAAATCATTGAGTCCAACCATAACCTAATTCTGGCACTAAACCATGACCTAAGAACCGTATTTATACTCACGTTAAACACCTCCAGGGATGGTGACTGTGGCAGTTGCACTTTTTCCCCCCCATGCCCTGAGAACTGATGTGGCAGTTGCACCGGTAGCTGCCCATCCCTCTCAGAACTGGGGCCTTCATTGGGCAGCTAGTGGCTTTCTTTGTGGACACCCAGAGCTGGTGGGCAGGGTCGTCAGCAGAGGATGGGCCAAGCGTGTCCACAGCCCAGAGAAGCCGAGAAGTTTCTTGAACGCCCGCACTCGGGAGGCGGGGTGCAGAGAAGTCGAGAAGCTTCTGGAATGCCCACAGACAGATCTGGACGGACTATAAATGGGGTTCCCGCTGAAGACCTCCTTTGTGTGGTCTTCTTGGAGCTGCGGGTCTGCCATGCTGCCGGAGTCACTCCCCTTAGACGGAGAAGCCATCTAAGGTAACTTCCCAGGATGGGAAGCGCCTCACCTCTGCATGTGGGTGAGTGACAAATTACTGAATATATGCTTTAATAAGTCCTCGCCTGGTAGACGAGTGTAAAGTCCTTGTCTGGGACAGACGAGTGCAAATTCCTTGCCTGGCAGGCAAGTGCAAGTCCTGGCCGCAATAGGCTAGTGTTTCTCCCTGATGGGTAAAACGGGGCAGAGAGGGCTCTGGTTTTTCTTTTCTTGTGAGTGCATATATGCATGCTGTGGATCTTCATTATTCTTATTTCACTGCACCGCAAATAATGTTCTAACCTAATATCTGAACCTGTATCTTATGTTATTGGAGTGCTAACTAGTTGTATAAACCCTGTTTCTAATCGGTTTATCGGCAGTACTTTTCCGGCCAGAATAAAGTTTGCTTTGGACCTTGTCCGCCTAAACTTATTTTTGGGGTGCCTCTGTGACAGTGACTCAACTACTTCCCTGGGCAGGCCATTCCAATGCTTCACAACCCTTTCCATGAAGCAACTTTTCCTAATATCAAATCTGAACCTTCCCTGATGCAACTTGAGGCCATTTCTTCTCATCTTATCACTTGCTACTTGGGAGAACAGACAAACACCCTTCATCCTACAACCTCCAGATAGTCGCAGAGAGCAATAACATCTCCCCTCAGCCTTGTTCTCCAGACCCCTGACCAGCTTTGTTGCCCTCCTCTGAATTCTCTCTATCACCTCAATGTCTTTCCTGTAGCGAGGGGCCCAAAAAAGTGTAGCTTCACTAGCACCAAGCACAGGGAGAAAATCGCTACCCTAGTCCTGCTGACCACACTATTTCTGATACAAGCCAGGATGCTGTTGGCCTTTTTGGCCACCTGGGCACACTGCTGGCTCGTATTCATCTGACGTTGACCAACATCTCCAGATCCTTTTCCGCCAGGCAGCTTTCCAGACACTCTTCCCCAAGCCTGTAGCATTGCCTGGTGTTATTGTTACCCAAGTGCAGGACCCATCACTTGGCCTTGTTGAACCTCATACAATTGGCTTCACCCCACCATTCCAGCCAGTCCAAATCCCTCTATAGAGCCTCTCTACCCTCAAGCATAGCAACACTCCCACCCAACTTGGTATGATCTGCAAACTTACTGTGTGCACTCAGTCCCTTCATCCAAATCATTCATAAAGATATTAAACAGAACTGACCCCAATACTGGGCTTTGGAGAACACAACTCATGACTGTCTGCCAACTGGATTTGACTACATTCACCACAACTCTTTGGGCCTGGCCGTCTACTCATGAGCTACCAGCTTTGAGAGAATGCTGTGGCAAACAGTGTCAAAGGTTTTACTGAAGTCTAAGTATACATCACTTTGCTTGTATTATTGCAACTTCACTTTGCTCCCCATCCCTGTCTTCCAGCTCAGGGAGCTGTGTACCTGGACAACAACTGGTCTTAGTTTAAAGGCCGAAGCAAAGAGGGCATTTAGTACCTCAGCCTTTCCCTCATCCTCTGTCACTAGGTTTCCCCACGCATCCACCGGAGTGGAGATTCTCCTCACCATTCCTTTTGTTGCTCATGTATTTATACAAGCATTTTTTTTTTTTTCCTTTTTACAGCAGTAGCCTGGCTCAGTGCTAGTTGGGCTCTGGCCCTTCTGATTTTCTCCCTGCATAACTTCTTAACATCCTTGTAGTCCTCTGGTGTAGCCTGTCCCTTCTTCCAAGGGTTATAAATTCTCCTTTTATTCTCAAGTTCTAGCCAAAGTTCTCTGTTCAACCAGCCTGGTCTTCCTCTCTGCCGACTCATCTTTACTTTGTCCTTCAGGACTGCCTCCCAAGGGACCCTACCAGCCAGCCTCCTAAACAGGCTGAAGTCTGCCCTTCTGAAGTCCAAAGTGGCAGCTCTGCTGACCGCCCTCCTTGCTTTTCCAAGAACAGAAAACTCTATCTTTTCGTTACCACAATGCCCAAGCTGACCTCCAACCAACACATTACCCCGTGTCCTTCTCTATTCACAAACAACAGCTCCAGTGGGGCTCCCTAGATGGCTCACTGACCAGCTGAGTCAGGAAGTTGTCTTCCATACACTCCTAGACTGTTTCCTCTCTGCTGTGTTTTATTTCCAGCAGACATCTGGTAAGTTGAAGTCCCTCAGGAGAACAAGGGCTAGTGATCGTAAGACTTGTCCCAGCTGCCTGCAGAATTTTTCATCTGCCTCTTCATCCTGCTTGGGTGGTCTCTAACAGACTCCTGCCAGGATATCCATCTTGTTGGCCTTCCCCTTGATTGTTACCCATAAACACTCCACCCTATCATCACCCCCATCAGGCTCTAGACAATCAAAACACTCCCTAACACACAGGGCTATCCCACCTCCTCTTCTTAGTGCTTTGCTTAATGCTTAACCAAACCTTAAAGAGTTTGGAGATTTAATCCGTTGTATTTTAATAGTGCTGTATGTTAAATTATATTTCTCATTCTCTTCTGCTGAACTTAAAAAAAACAGTGTGAAGTTCAAAATCTGATCAAGCTAACCAAAATTTAAGTAATTTGTGTACTTTTTAACCTTTTATTATTTTTTTTAAGGTAAGTATCCACCAGGAACTGCTTAAGAGCAATTATGTAACACAAGTTACTTATTTGGCAAAGAACAATCCCTGAGTGTCCGTAGGTCAATTTTATCTAGCATTCAGCTGCTCCAGTTGTACGGGTGACCAATGGCATCAAAATATCTAAGGACAAAAAGTCTATGAGTAAGCCCCAAAAGCACACTAGCAAGATGCCTAAGTTTTGCAAAGAGCAGCACCTTTTGATGGCTTGACCACCTCTTAAGAGTAACTATTAATATGTAGTCTGCAATGACTGGTATAGTAGTCAGAAGAAGGAAAGCTTGCCCATTTAGTGTCTTTACCTCTTTATACAAACAGACAAGAGAGGGACGATAACCATGTTAGAGAGCATACATATTTCCTATACTTAGCATCATCTTGGCATTCTAAGAAGAAAATAACTAAGGCAGTAAGTCAAGGGAAATATGCCAGAAACAATGTCAGAAAAGGTTCCTGTTATTCCATATGGTAAGGCAGAGGTATCCTGCTTGCTGGAAATGATGGTAAGTACTAGCAAATTAAAAGCATGTGAGGGAAAGTGCTGACACTTTTCTCAAATTGGCCTAGGTGGTAAAAAAATCTACATTGCTTTCAAAGAAAACACAGTGGATTTCAATATCTTATTATTTGCTTAGACACTTCTCCGTTGTTTATTTTTCAACGTTACTGAAGACAAGCAATATATTACAGTCCAATTTTTTTTGTAAATTTAATAGTTAGGCTCAACGACTAGCAAGGCCCCAAAGTCCACAATCTGAAAACAGAAGTACTAGTAAAACAAATAGTAATTTAAAAAAAAAATCTTTAACAGAAGCTAGATGAAACAAATCAGTTAGTTAACCAAAAGAAGCACTGTGTGTATGGAAACACTGATTAGCCAAAAAAATGTAAAGAGTTATGATCTGCTTCCTTTATGAAGAGATGCAGGAAAAGAACTTTTGCTCCGCGCTTTTCTCCATCGCTCTCTCCAAGCTGAAGATGGCAGTAACCTTTCTTCTGTTCTTCTGAAGTGCTTGCTGTTGTCGATGATAAACACTGAACTATTCTTTTAAATAAGTTTGCAAATAGGAACATAAATAAATGTATTTCTCTGTTCATTTAAAGATAATTGAATAACTTCCTCCAAACCATTCTGGATGATGGTTGCAGATTTGACTAAGATAGCAACACAGATTCCCACCTTCAGGACATGAGGTGGAGCTGCCCTTGCTTTTCTTGTAAGAAGTGTATCAAAAGCTTCTGCTTCACTCTCACTAGAGGTAGTGGGTTTTTAGAGGGTACGATAATTTTAGAATGTAATGACTTACAAAGTAGTTAAACAGCTGAGACTGAGACTATCAGAGTCTTAATGAGAGTGAAATAGATTGAATAGAAAACCTGGAAATCAAGTCTACCCTTTGATCACTGTGTCCTTGCAAGGTAAGTCTTTTAACTAGTCCTCTCTGCTTGAAACACACTCCCTCCGGTTACCACAGATACCTTGTTCCCTGCTGCAAAATTATTTCCCTAACTCTTCCTGCCAATTCCATGTTAGTCTGTTCTCTCTGACTCCACATTCCCAGCACCCTCTGAGCTGAAACTGTTTGGTTACTCTCAAGGAAAGGCAGAGACACCAGAGACACCCTTCCTGGAAGTTTTTGCCATGCTGAAACAAGGGCGACACTGACACTTTTTTTTTTTCTTTTTTCCACCAGTCCACATCATTTAAGGGAGACAACTCTTCAAATAGAAAACCAGAGCTAAATGATGTTTCTCCCTCCTCATTTTTTTTTCAGCATGATTAGATCTAAACATCAATAAGATCTTTGCAGTTTTCAAGGAAATCTTTGGTTTCAGTTCCAGGTTTAAACTCTTTTGCTCAGACCTTCAGAAAAGAGTGTTGTACTGCATAAAATTCTTGATGTGGCGATATATTTCAGGAACAGCAGCACTGTCAATAAAGGTCATACTTTGCCAGGTATCATTAGTTTTGTTTTATGTCATATGTCATCCTGCAACCGAAAAGTTGGGAAGTCTGAAACTTCCACATAAAACAAAGTCAATGCTCATGAAGATTTTCTCAGACAGGTGTACTCCTACTCACTCCAGTTCTCTGTTCTAGAGGTTTGCATGAATAGGTTTTCATTCTCATGCACACTTTGAGCGTCTACATTGAAATCTGAACCTCAGCCAGGACATATTTTTACACTCTGTCATTCACTCTCTTAAAGTATTTCAGCCATTTACTTAGAATATAAAAATGCTAGGGCTTTGTAAACTATTTTACACTGATGGTTCACAATTTGACAGCAACCTGCAGATTGAAAAGTGTTTGCCTGCATCACCATCAAGCACAGATAATGTATTCAGACCAGATGTAAAAACATGTTATTCTCTCTCATACAGCTTCCTTTTCCTTTCTACTCATTCGACACCTTTTATTCCAGCTTAAAACCCAGAAAACCACTATTTCTTCCACAAATATTTATTTTATTTTGGCGCAAACACATTATTGCATAAGTAATTTTCTTCCTGTTAAGTACGCTAACACTGTCTGAAGTGACCTTGTTAAGCTTCTCTTGTGTTAGGGTACAGACTGCCTTAGCTTATTGAATTACTGGGCATACTGCTTCTTACAGAACTTATTTAGAAACTGCTTATGTAGAATTTGCTTAGCTTAAGTAAGTTTTCTTAACCTAACTTCTGCAAGCTGTGAACTGTTGAACTTCTTCATGAAGCAAAACACGCCTCAGAGTCTTCAAGGTAGAAGATAAGGAGAGCTGCATCCCTGGAGATAAGTAAAAGAACAGAATGACATCTAAAAGAAGATGAGGAAAAGAAGAATGTTCTGGCTGCTACCAAGAACTTATTTTTCTCCAGCTGCGGGTGCAAAATAGCAACTGAATGTCAGGACTTTAATGATAGCCCACCTGATGAAAATGAAGCAGTTGAATGAAGAACAGGGAGACCCCAGACTCTAAATTTGTAATTGGCCTGGAGTGACGCATGGGTGAATGGGGGTTTGGATTGAGGGGGATATAATTGTCCAAGGGGTTTTTTTGTTGTTTTTCTTTGGTTGGTTGGTTGTTTTTTCATGTGTGGGTTGTTGGTTTTTTTTTGGGGGGGGGAGGTGGGGGTTGTTTTTTTGTTGTTGTTTGGTTGTTTTTTTCCTGAGGGTCCCTCTTCAAGAGGCACCCAGCTCAAGCTACTCTATGCTGTACCTTGTGAAGAAATTATTTATTTTAGAAGAATTTCTGGAATCCATGCCTGAGTCTCTGCATTGAGAGATCTAGGGAAAATAAACTTGCTTAACACTTGTCAATGATGTCAAGTAGGACGAAGTGCCAGACAACATTTACCTCACTCTTTACAATGCTTTCTTCGAAACAAGGCAGTAAAACATGTAGCACAAATGTCAAGCTTTTGCTTGGAGACCATGCACTGGACTTCAGACTGAATATAGAGACATGCTTTATGGCCATTGTATATCTTATGCTCCGAAATACTGGACTAATATAACAGAAATTTTGACACCTGCTCTGTCTTCTAACAGCCTGCACAATTCCAGACATTCTTTTTTCAGAAAGGTTCAGGTAACAATGTTCTGTAAAAACCTTGTCTTAACCATGATTCCTACATTGCGCTTTCCAGGGTGATCAGTATGTTGTTTTTTTGTCTGAGGAAGTTTTGCTTTAGTACTGGAAGCCTCTCCTTAGGAACAGAGGGATGACTTTTATATATTAGTAAGTCAAATTTACAATGAAATTATGGTAGTGGAAGTCATTATGAATTGTGATATCATAGCCTGTTTGTGATGAAAGGTAAAAGTGTCAGTAATAGTAATTCAAAAACCTTTACTGTACCTTTCCATGTTTCCTAAAATTAAATGGAATAAGAAAGCAGGTTTGTTTTTTTTTTTTTTTCTGATTTGGGGTTGTAGCAATTTTGTTGTCTTTTTAGGAGTAAATCTAATACATAAAAAGCAAACCACCATCAATGAATTACTGAGAAAGTAACTGAAGCATTAGAGCTTTTTCTAGAGAAACTACTATGCGTTCAGACAACTGAATTTTCACTCTAATAGAAAATATTCGATTTTTTTGATCCACACATTGATTTAATTTGGCCTAATGTCCAATTTGCTTGAAAACTTTATTGCAAGCATTCATATCAATCAGCACAAATCCCAATAGTCATGCATACCTGTTTCCAAGAAAGTACATAATTGAAGACAATTAAATTTACTCTTTTTGTAAATCCAGTTTTAGCTCTCCAATGATATTTTTTTTTCTGAAATCTTAATCTCTGAAAACAAGCAGGTTATTTTAGTGTCTGTTAGAATAAAACATTGCCTTAAATAAATAAATAATCAGATGTTTAGCCATTGTATTTCACACACTTTTCTGTTGTCATGAGGAGGACTGCTACAGCTTCTGCATTCTTTCTCATCATATTACCAAAATCTATGACAATATCTACAAATTCTAAAACCACAAATTTTGTGATTCAATGTACATAAAGAAAGCATGCTCACAAAAACATTTTCATTGCTCTTGCCCTGTCACTGAATTGTCATGCATTGACGTGTAGCTCTATCCAAGTATACAATTCTTTTCATCAGAACAAGTAAAACAGAGTGGTGGGGTGCTAGCCATCATTTATAGCTGGAGTATAAACCTTACACTTCCATCAGCAGATACTGAACTAAAAAGGTTGATAAATACTGCACACTAAATTACAAAAAAAAAAATTAAAAAAAGAAAATAAGTTTTTATTTGCTAAGAAAAGAGCTTCGTTCTTGAATAGTCCTTGTTAATATTCAGTAAAAGTCATTCTCATTTCTTATTCCTGCTAATCAATGAACTTTCAGTCATCTCAGCTAAATTCAGACATTATAGTCTTCATACAGTATAATCCATTATTTTGAGAGAGATTGTTTGTCTACAAACTGAACGTTTAAGCAAATTGCTATTCTGTCACTCGTGGAGATGTTCACAAAGGATAAGATTCACAGCAGAATAACAAGGAAGTCTCTCTGAGCAATTTCATATGCTGTCCCAAAGGGAAAGAGGGAATGTCCGTCTAAGCCTGCTACCCTCTCACTCTAAGACTTAATTAAAACATAAAAATGAGACTAACTTCAGTCAGTAATTTGGAAATCACACAACTGGAAGATGTTTCAGAGGTAGCAGACTTTCAGTGTGCTAATCAACAAGGATATGAGTAGGAGAATATTTCAAATGATTTCTAAATATATTTCTTATAGTTAGGGTTTTGGCTTTTGGGGTGGTTTGATTTTTTTTTTTTTGGTTGTTTGTTTGTTGTTTTTTAGGGGGGGTTGAAATTATGAATACTCAAATAGAAGGATTACGTAAAAATTAAAAAAAAAAAAAAAGAAAATTCACAAATGTTTACTGTGTTCTTTGACATTTAAACTCAAATGTGCAGCAACTGAATGTTTATGAGACGCAATTAATTGACAGTGGATGTTCTCAAGTTTACAGATAGCTTAAATATCGTAAGATCTAATTAGTTTATGGTTAAACAACTTGAAATTATAAATAACAACCACATTTCTTAATTTACTTCTCCTACAATTTCAGAAAAAAATTGAACATTATTAAGTTTTAGTTAGAAACAGGATAAACACAGCAGAATGTAACATAGAGAATGGAAAATTTGAATACATTTGCCAAATGTACCATGTAAACATATTTCAGCAAAAACATTGCTATGTCTCCTGCTTTATAATAGTTCTTCCTCCGTGTGGGAAACAAATGCAGTGGGGGAGAAAAGGGGTGTAGTCATTCATGTTAAAGGCAACAGAATCTCAAAGCAGCTTTCAAATCTTTCTTTCTCCCCTTTTTTCATATTTAAAGGGTTACAGCTGTAAAACAGTTCAAAAACAAACGTCTTCAGCTACTCCATCTCTCCAGACATATCATTTCACCACCAGTTGAAGAGGCTGAAGGGACAAGAATGTGAGAGATATGCCCTGAATCAATGAGAAAGCATTTGATGAACTGTCATTTTCACCCCCTGGCAGAGATAACTATACTGTAGTCATCGAGACATTCTCCCATATTTAAAATTCTTTAACACTGCATGTTTAAAAAGAACCAATGTGACATGTTATCACAAGAGCTAAAGGCAAAACACTGTTAATTTCCTGTACTTTGCTTTCTCACTTTTCAATAACACCAAAATTCACAAGAGGAAGGAAAATATTCTGCTTTGAAAGCAACAGCAGAAGCTAAGAAAGGTATTTTTTCTGTGCCTTAATCTTTAGTTAAGTGGAAAAAGATAATGAATGTTGACTAGCTTGTTCAGTCACAGTTTACCTCAGTTTCCAGTTTTCCTCTGAAGAAAAATTCTACTGACAACCACCTCCTGTCTGTAATTTCTGATGTCTATGGCAGCAATTATCAGTCGTGAAGCAACCATCTAATGGGATAATATTAAAAGATAAAAACTTCCGTTATCTTCAAATGCAGAGTGATGTGTGATTTCACAAATAGACAGATAGTATCTGAGATTCTTTTGTTAGATATTGTACTCCTCTGAAAGATGGATAAACCATTACAGGCTTGACTTTTAAAGGTGCTGATATATCCACTTCTCAGGTACTTAAACCCAGGAAAAGCAGGTGAAAAAAAAAAAATGCAGCAGAGGAGGCGAGGGAAATAAACTGGTTAATGAATTAAAAAAATGAATAAAAGAAGTAACAACAAAAAGGACCTGCTTGTCCTTACGTTCTCTCTTCTATAGTGATTCTCCACAGTTAAATTAGCATGAAGAACATGGAGGAAACAGCTGAAATTCAGAAAGTTCTGTTCAAAACTGATTAGGTCTGAAGAAGTGGTTTGCATAAACCCCTTTACTCGTTGGAGTTCATAGGTAAGGGAACCAGCTTCTATGGATGATGTCTTATTAAGATAACAGGGGCCCAATCCAGTAATGGATAATTCCAATTTGTATTTGGTCAGTCTTTCACTCCCTGCCCTGAAATATTTACAAATACGGTGATATTCCTAGCTAAACACAGCAATTTTAGTATAGCTACGGAGAGTATTATTAGAAAGATATTTTTCTATTCTAACATTAAAAAGCATAACACTGTATGGAAACAGTGATAAGAAATATCTCACAACTGGAAAGAAAGTTATAAACTGCAGCAACGTTTCTATGACCAACCCACGTAAGCAGAACACACTTAAGATGTAAGTTAGAGACAGCGTAAGAGATTTTTGTATTCTCTTTGACATAGCAGAGGTTATCTTTAGCAGAAATTCATTAACCGTAACCCTCCCACCTCTTTTTTTTTTTTTTTTCCTAACTTTGCTTCCTATCCTCTGCAAAATTAAGAATAAAAATAGAGAATATATAATACAGCAATATGGAGAACTCTGTCAGTATGTAGTCTGTCAAAGAAGAGAGATTCTCAGGACCTTTGGGGACAGGTGGTTTCAAAGTCAAGAGAAGTCGAAACTACATTCTTACACACTGGAAAATGCTGATCTTTATACACAAAACAAGCTGTGTAACTAAATAAGCTGTGGCTGCCCACCGTCACTCTCCAGGTAAAGGGACAAAGTAAAATAATACTTGTAAATATAAAAAATACAAAGTAAAATAACACTCCTTGTCATCTATCAAAAAAATGGGTCTTATAATTGTTATTCAGCAGCTTTGTTCCTATTGAAACCATTTAATCATCTAAATTTCAAACCCTAGATTCTTAGCTGTCTGATATTTGCTTTTTTGTTATGTCATTCTTTGATGGCGTGTAATGAGCCTAAAATCCCCTCTTATTTTCCTTCCCAACCAAAAGGTTAAACTTACCTACCTCACAGGAAAACTGAAAAGCCAAATCTCACTGTAGCCACTGCTTTCTGAGCACTTACTTGGGTGATGGAAGTGGAAAATGCAACTCAGCAACTTCTTGGTATTGGAGTGAAAACACATAGCCCATAGGTGTCATCATTGAAAGTGTATTTGTATTCCAGCCTACAAGTTGTCGTTAGCACACTGGCAGTCCTTCTGTTCTCCGAAAAGAGTTCTTCCACTCTCCCCTTCTGAAAAATACTCCAAACCAAAAACTAAACCACACTGTCATGTCCTCTAATGACTCTCTGCCACCATACTTGACCTTTGACATACCTCATTCCTATGGACACTTTCACATTCTATTCTGCAATAAAAAACAGCATACAGGAGTTAGGAACTACTATTGTGTAGTGGTTGTTTGCTCTACTCTCAGTGCCTCAACAATGTGAAAACAATTAAAAATTACCTCAATTTATTATCTTTGGTCATACCAAAGCAAAACGCGGAGGTCTGTGCCTAAATGGAGTATTTCACATTCAGTTCAATGATTCCTTTCCTAAACATCAAGCTGCCTTTTTTTGGATCATCTGTGGCAACTTCAAGGAGGGACAGAGATACAAAAGTAATACTAAATACTTCAAATATAATTATTGGAGTGGTGAGGAGAGTTAGGGGCCTGTATACCCATATGTACCCTCTTGATACAAGAAAACCAGGTGGCATTGTCCTGGCAAATATGAATAAATCATCAGTAAATACCCTGGATGGAAAAATGCTGCCCACAGATGAATAACATAGCATCTGTTCACAAATAATTCACCATGGAGTAAGGCAATTGCACAGAATATTTTAATATACACTCTTCTCAATGAAGGACTTACTTATGCAGGTCCACATTACATTCTGTAGAACTGTGCTCAGGGCAAGCTGCAAGATGTGCAAGAGTCTTTTGTCACAAAAGAAATAATATTCTTTCATGCCCCAAGAATTCATTGTGAGGGACATTAAAACTAAAACCAGTACAATTTCTATATGCTAGCTCTCCTATAATAGGCAAATATGTAGCTGAATCACTAGGTAGGTATGTGCGGTAGCTGAATGTGGCAACAAGTAGTCTTAAGAAAATGCAGAAAATCTAGGACAATAGACCTACAAAATATTTGTTCTGTCCTCTGACTCAGATCAAACATAGAGTTATCTCTGCAGTCAGAAAGTAAGAAAGTGGATGCAGTAGGCCTTCGGGACTTCCAGTTCCATATTGTAATTCTGCTTTTGTTGTAATTCTCTTCTAGATACCAATAGCCATTATCTACTATATAGTGATTTTTAAGGGAACAGAGATAATAAAAGCATTGTCATAATATAGAATTTGCAAGTCCGGGAGATATTTTCTGCAAATTAATGGAACGGACATGACTAGAATAGTGCCAGCAATATGTCACAGCTACAAGTTGTATCCAAGTAGAAAATAAGAAAAACAGAAGTTCTCTAAGATTAAAAGAATGACCTACTTTCTCTCATTATGAAGTCTCTCAGTCGTGTTAAATTATCCTTTGAACAGCACTGTGGATATTATTCTTACAGGAACCCTTATCATTCTTTATTCAGGTGAAAGAAGTTGTTGGACAGTGACCTGAGTGGTTCACTTCCTCCAGAGGCTGAATTTTCCTTTCATAACACAACTCCACCCTTGTTCAGGCTAGGAATGGGAAATGTAGATCACAGTCTGACCTTTGAGCCTCCGTAGGCAGTGCAACACACTGACAAGAGCGACAGCCTGGCTGCTCTCCATCAGTAAATGACTGCTAATCAGCACAGCTCCAACATGATGAATTACTGTAGCGTGCCATCTTACTGCAAAGGACTCTTTCATGGTTCAAAGAACTATTATTCTTTTTCTCTGTTGAACACTGGTATTCCTTAGAAAACTGGATTCAGCTGCTTGTTCATCCATGACCTGTTAATATCAACTGTGGTAAGTCCCTTTACTTCTCTGTCAGTCAGAACCTTTCTTGTAAAACGAGAATAATAACTCTGATTTATTTCCAGGGTTTTGAAGGAGTAACTACTATCAGGAATGTTCAGATATTTTGGTACCATGAAAGAGCATAAGTCAGCTGGGTATTCAGTGTGACTTTGTAACAAAAGTATGTGACTAAATAGCAAAAGTTGTTTAGAGTCTTGTTTTTCTAGGAAATTAGTGATTTACAAGTTCTTTCACATACAGCAGTTATATTCAATATTTAAGAAAGAATCTGTAATGGTTCAGGTATAAGCCAACATTTCAAAAAGAAACTTCCCCCTCAACTTATCTACATTGCTGGGAAGTGTTGAACTGGTTCATTTTCTTGATAATATTTATTTCTCATCTCCCCTGACAAAAAGTAAGAAAAAGGGAGGGCAAGAAAGGAATCACAGAGTGTAAAGAAACTAATGGCAAATGTGAAGAAATTGTATAATTCAAATTTTATTCTGTGGAATTGACTCTTGGGCATACTTGTTAAGCTTACCAGTTTTGCGGAACACACACAAGCATACACTGACAGAATCATGTTTGGAAAGCCACTCAATGGAAACACAGGTATTATCAGTAAGAATGTTATTTTATACCATTTTAAATGGCCCTACAAGTGCTCAATTTACCTTCAAGGTGCACTAAATTCAAGCACAGAACATTGTTAATGTGGTTATATAGTCTGTAGATGAAACAACTTCTGAAGGTCTCTCTGCCCTTATCTACAGAAGTGTTTCTCTAGTATACTTAGAAATAGCATTACAAAATGAAACTACTTCATAGCAGGAAGTTTACTTCCATGTTGTTGAGACTGGAAGTACCATTAGACAGCAAGAGCATGGAGGTTTTATACAGAAAACATGAGACCAAATATAGCAAAGCCAAATTCTCTGCCTTTATCAGACTTGATTTATTTTCAAAGATTTCTATCCATTAGCCAGAAGAAATGCAAACAAGATGGAACAAGATTATTTGAATAAAGGTCTTGTGAAGGACAAGGGAGACATGAAAAATGCAGGAGAAAACTATTTATTATCCTTGCTTTCGAAATTAACACGTGCATGCAAGAAAGAAAATGCTTGAACTTGTCATTAAGCTGTTTAGGTTACGTAATATTCTGAGATCCCATGATACTCGAGAACAGAATGATTTCCCAAACTTTTCAATTTTGGTAAATTAATGGTTATAATTTTTTTATCACAGAAAACAGAGTGATTCATATTGAGCATCTCAGCCATTGCCTTATGTTGGAGATTGTTTGCTTATTTGATAAAAAAGTTAATGAAATTGGAGTGAGGGATGAAACTGACTTATTTTTGAGCCCTTTTAAAATGTACTGCTTGCCTATTTAAAAGGTATTGCTTATCCTTTTAAATGGCCTTCCCATGTATTATGAACAATATCGACCATCATGTGCATGCCATGCACATCAATTTATTTGAGAGTCAGATTTCACAATCCCTGGGAGGCTTGAGCAAAGGATAATGCAGGACTGTAGAAGCAAGACCCCCATATGTGGCACAGTACAGGCCATACAATTCTAAGCATTACACACTGCTTTACTTCAAAAGCTGACACAGATGGGGAAATTTGCAATAGCTACTAAAAGGATTTATTCAACATTCTCCATCAATAAAGAAACCCACAAAAGAAATAAACAAGAAAAAAAAAAACCCACCAGCATATCTCTAGATTTCAGTCACATTCTTACTTTGTCCTATTTTCTACAATTGATTAACCATTCCACAAAACAACATTAAGTTGTACAGAAGACACTCTCCAGGTTATTCCTTCTATTTTGAGTCCAAATTTTAAAAACATAAATGCCATCAACACTGATGAGTTTCAGTTTAATGCTGAATAACAGTTCAGTGAGGATGAAGCAACCCATAACAGACTTGGCTGTAACAAGCATGAAGGGTCAAGATGAGGATCCCAAGGACAAAGAGCAAATAGAGTTGCAAAGCCCAGACCTCAGGCATCAAGGAAGCAGCTTGTGGCTATTTCAGGGAGCAGGCAGCTGTGATCATATGGGAGCAGCCCTGAAGGGCAAAGAAGATGAGGGAATATGGAAGGTTTTATGAATAGCATCCTCAAAAAGTTCAATAATAGCCACTCCAGCCTAATACTCAGGAAAATATATCCAATCTGACATTATGTTCAGTCTCAACCACCTGCTTTAAATTTACAAATGTTCTCTCTCTTTTTCCTGCCAATGCACTACAGTAGACAGTTTAGATCTGTTTTTTGAATAACTTTCTCTGAACTCATCTCCAGACCTAACAAGCCCTGGTCCTCCAGCCCCTACTCACAAGGTAAGAGCTCCAGCCCCTCACCTGCTTGCAGGCTACTCACTGAACTTGCTTTAGTTTATTAATATTTTTCTTCTTTGAGGTGCCTGAAACTGGACAAAATATTCCAGAATCAGTCTAAAAAGTGCCGAAAAATGGCACAAAAACTTTCCTCAATCTACTAGCTGTGCTTCTGTTAATACAGCCCAGATGCTAAGGTATTGTGTTTTTTTGATGTTTCAAGTGAATTGTTTGCTCACACAATATCAATTAAATAATGCATTCCAACATTCAGAGAATGCTTATCGTGACTGCTAGCAACAGCAGCCCCACAGGACTGTAACTCTATCAAAGAACTATTAGAACTCAAAACGATCTGAAACTGGAAACACAGTATGCAAAATTAAATTGAATTGATTTTTGTTTTTTAAGATGAAAACAAGATTTTTGTCGCATGCTAGAAGTACTATCAATTACAGGAGCAAAAAACATAGATCTTTCAGGGAAGCTAAGACCCATGAATCAGCAGGGGATAGTGTCTCCTAATTAACATAAGCTCATATATTAAGTCATAAACAGAAGGCAACTACATCTTCCTGAATTAAAATTTAAAAAGCCACTTTCATCATCAAGTAAACAACGTATGCATAACAAGGTCATAAGAGGAGGTATTGCAAATGGAACTGAGGAAAAAGTTATTGCACTTGAAGAGGAACAATCAAATTTGCAAATATGGAGTGGGGGGAGGAGATAAAAAGAATAATAATAATTATGTTATTATAATGGTGAGAGTGGAACACTGTGGAATGATTTGGCTTGAAATTTTCTGGAATTTCTGCTGTTGGTGAGATGGCCCAAGAAAGATCTGTTAGAAACAATGACAGATGAATGAAAAAAATAGACAAACCCACAAAACCAAAACACATGGACACACGAAAAAACCCCAAACCAAACCAACCACGACCACAAACCAAACCAAAACAAAACAGTTAAGCTGGATATACTAGGTCATTTCTTGAACAAGAGAGTTAGCTCAATGTTTTTCTGCAGTCATCTACACACCCTTATTTCATAGTAATTAATAGTTCATTCCACAAAAACAATGATCCATTAGGGAAAATCACATAGGTATATAGAAACATATGGATGCAGAAAAAATGTTCTGGAATATACTTGCATTTAATATCATTTACTTGTTGCAGTAATATTGCAGGTATGCATTATCAAAATGACTTCACATTTGTATGTTTCTTTACTTTTTCTAAACAAAATCTGTATTTCCTACCTAACTTCTCTTTTACAGTCATGCAAACTTCAAACCACAAGAGCAAGGATTAAAAAAAGTGACATGAATATATGCAAATATTTTCAGCAAGTCTGATGCCATGTTGCAACTAGAAGTTATGAGAGAATTTTATATAACGATCAGCAGGTTTCTCTGAGACTATAAACCACCAGCAAGAAAGAGTGGAAACATAATAAGTGAAACCTTTTATTCAAAATCAATTATCAAGAAAAAAAAACTATATAATTTGCAAATATAAATCAGTTACAAGAGATGAAAACAGAAGACCCAAAGATATTTAGGAACAAATGATGCTTGCTGATGCTTTTCAGCTCCATGAGTGAAACAACTGCTCAACATTAAGAAATGGGACTTGTTTCTTTCTTTTGAATTGGACTTAAAGCACCTCATCTAGTACTAGGAGCTCTGTCCCGATGAACATGTCCTTCAGAAGACTTAAATTCACCAGTTATAGTTAAAACTACCACTTAGATGCCTGGCAACTGTCCTTAAGATACATGTGAGACGGATTCACAATGAGGTAAACTGAAATGCATTCTCTCCCTTCTAGGATTTTAACAGGCTGAATTCAAGGCCAGCTTCATCATAAGAGTGAGCAGTTTGAGAGACCTTGGCCTACTTTGAAACTTATGGGAAAAAAAAGCAGGAGTTGTCTCAGCAGTGGGTCTCCCTGCCTCTGCTTGGGGCAATGACTAAGATCTGATGCTCCCATGTTTGTCCTTCACTACAGCTAGGCTGTGGCTGCGTTGCCACTGCATCTGCATCCCATTTCATGGCTCCTTGATCCAGACTCGCAGCTTGCTGACTTGACTTTCTGGTTCAACCTTTGGCTCCCTCATCACTATGGAATTTTCTGGGTGCTTGCTAGGAACAGATCTATTATGTTTTAGCCCCTTCTCCAGGAAACTTCTGCCATCTCTTTTCTCCATTTACTACTTACTTAAGCCTTTAAAGGAGATCTGTCACCATGTTTCTCACAAAATAATTATATGGAAATGCAAAGAGTGCCGCAAAGAGCTCCTGTTTAGTTTCCAGATCAATTTCTATTTCCTTGTTTCTCTCAGAATTTAAAAGAAGTTAAGAACCTTTTAACAGCAACCCTTCACCTATCCAGTAATTTTAGAATTTATCCATGCAGAAAATTAGGAACAAGTGAAATAGAGTGTGAATTAGTTCACTATTGCTTCCAAGGACCCACTGTACACTCTTTTGGTGTGCACAGACCGTGCCTGCCTTATAAAAACATATCTCCCACCATAGTGTTCATAGATCACTGGTTTTCCCTGTTCAGGAAACAGTACAATCTTCTTGTTTCATTCTGACTCCAATGCTTCCTGTAATTAGGCTAGCTTATTTCAAGCTAGATCGAGTATCCCTGTATTACATTGCAGTTTGAGGTGTGAATATGCCCTTAGTGGGTTCAGTTGTCCACAAAATGTTAGTGCACATAGAAATAGTTAGTTAAGAGTACACAGGGAATGTGCATGGCAGCCAGCAGCCAGAACACAGTATATTTACACCATTAATGCATGGCCCCAAGTCTACCTTGACTCCTAACTGTAGAAAAGTTCTTCGTAAAGATAGCAACATTGTCCTTGGTGTTTATGCTGGTCACTGTGCATGCTGA
The DNA here is from genome assembly GCA_013399365.1 of Pampusana beccarii. Taxonomy (NCBI): domain Eukaryota; kingdom Metazoa; phylum Chordata; class Aves; order Columbiformes; family Columbidae; genus Pampusana; species Pampusana beccarii. The sequence goes on along the minus strand of VWYH01010853.1, from coordinate 6,052 downwards.
CATAGTTACATACAGTAGTGCTGTTAGCCTCTGAATAAAACTCAGTTTAGTGCATTTTACCCCATCCATCCCATGGTTTGTTTTTTTTTTTTTTCTGACGTGGGCTATGTCATTGGACCAAGTATTTAAGCATCACCCCTTAAATTTTCTTTATAAGTCTAATCATAAAAGAGGACAATATCATCGTATAGCCTATTAAACACTTATGTTTGAGAACCCATGTTAGTTCTATGGTACCATACTTAATAGAAATACTCTTAAAAATCAGTAAAGGACTGAGCTTTTAATTATTCGTTATGTATGTTCTTTGCCTCATTTGTATGTGAATGTGTTCGCGCTACTCACGTAGTTCTGAATATTCAGTATTTATTTGTGCTCATCAAGAGAGATCAAACAACAGCATTGTTTTTTTGAACCATCAGTAATTTGTTAAAAAAACCCCTACAAAATTAAATGAAGAATAATCTCTTGGTGAAAACAGCATTTTAATTAATCTTCTAGGGAATCGCCTTATAATATTTTACAACATATTGACAGAAATAGCAGAATAATAAATCTTCACTATAGATTTTTTTTTTTTTAATGTGGCAATAATATGAATGCAGTATAATTTCTGGTGAAAGCATCAATTACACTGCTTTGTGCAATATAACTCTTCTCAGTTCTGAGACATTAACATTAAATGGAAAAGTTGTTCAGCATATGCAAACTCTATCCTTCATTGTCTGTGGAAATTTCTAAGCCATTTGACTTACTAAAGTTTTAGCTAAATGAGTTAATACATTACCACAGGGCAAATACATTTTTCTCACCTGTAACAGCTCAAGTCACAAGACACAAAAAGATATCTTTCCTTGTCAAACATTGTGCATTAAACAAACCATATGAAATGTTCCCAGAATTAAAATGATTTTTATTGCATTTAGATTCAAGGCTCCATAGCCACCAGTTATTGAATTCAAGGTTGTTCTTCAATGGGTGTTACCCTGCTTATACAAGTCAGGGATTACCATTCTGTAGTTACGGAAGTTAAACTCAATGATAATAACTGTATCCTTTTGGTGTCTATATCTATAAATCTATGAATAAATCTTCTAGCTAATCAAAGTGTCTAATTCTGAAATCTTTGATTTTGCTATAACAACAACATATATTACTTTAAAAGTTCTTGATCTGCTATTGTAATTCTAAGCATTTGAGCTTAGGTTCCAGACCTTTATTTTCCGCTCAGAATTTGTTTTTTATTTTAAGAATTCTCAATAAAATTCTGAGGATACTGTTTGATATTTTATCACTGCATCCCAAGACAGAGTCAGAAATTTAAGCAGTTTTCAAACGTGCAAAATACATTTTCAAAGTGTTTTCTAAGAATTCATCTGTACACCTTGTAAGAGTTGTATGTTCCTGAGTAGCTCCCTGAAAAACCCTTGTACAAATCATTTTAGCAGCTGTGACACATGTAAAACATTGGAAGCATGGGAACTTTACAGACTGTTATACTGTAATAGACAGCATGGACATAAGGAACATGTAATTCAGAAAGACCTATGTCAGTACTAGAAGCATTATGCATTTTTGGAAACTTGACTTGCTCCATGTAAATAATACAAACAACCTTGAGAAAATGTTTTGGACACTGTACATACCAAATTCATAATCTTGATCATTTTGGCTTATGAACTGAAGCAAGTAAGGAAAGAAAAATGGCTAAAGAAACTGCCCTGAGGAACAGACAAACTAACTAGATCAAAGAACTGGTGATTCTTTGTCTGGATCTGCTAATTCTTTATGCAGTTGATGTATAACACTCTAGTAAGCCAAGAGGTTTGCAAGTTGTTTATTATTTTACGACACAGACTTTGTAATGTGTTTTTTAATAACCTGTACCATCATACAGCCATTGTATATCCAGACTTGGCTTGTTTACTTTTTTTTAACACCACTGTATCTTTAATTTTAATATAAACTAGGACTACAGGTGCAGCACTAAGGAGAAACCTGGAAAAGCTGAGAGAAATTAACTTCACTGTTATCATAGGCTCAAGAACCTAGCTGGAGGCCTGAATTGGATACCCTGGAGTAGGTCTGTTCAGGTATTGTGAAACAATGTCCTCTTATTGTCTACTCTGAAATAAAGATCTTGGCTGGATATTTGATATAACAATAATTCTTATTTAATATGTCACTACATTGTGTTTTAATCCCTAGCATGATATAGTAAAATCCCCAAATATGGCTTAATTGAGAGCTCTCTAGCTTGTGTCCAGATGAGGATTTTGACCAACTCAGGTAAGAGAGACAACCTGAACTGCTCTGTGTCAGGTAAGTCGTCTCTATACTTTACCTTTCAGAGGAAGAGGTCTCAGGCAAGAGCTATTCTGGGTAAGAAGTCTAAACTGGCACAAGGACTCATTTGTTTTTCAAGGAAGATGAATCAATAGAAATTTAACAGTAGTTGACACAATGACATCCCACATTTAATGTCCTTAACTCTTATTAATAGAGCATGAACACTTGCAAGTAATGTAATGTAACTGTAGTTATAGTATATCATTCTATATCTGCATGTATTGTGAAAGTGAGATTTATGAAATCCTGCTAAATGAGGATTTTCTGAAAACCTTTGTCTTGCTTCCATAAATTCAAAGTTTTACAATGGTTAAAATGTTCTACTCCTCTGTTATTTAGCTAAAAAAAAAAATCTAGAAGGCAGAACTCCCTCTTCACTGTATGTGAAAGTCTTAATCATGTTCAGTTAGCCTTGGATTATTTTTCGCACAGTTTGAACAAGAATGGTATAGAGTGTCCATAGCTTTCTATTCTAGAACCTGGTAGCTACTATGCTTAATTAAAAGACAGGCATGTGGTTTTGATCTTCCTTCCATTAGGATGGGGCCTGAAGTCACTGTTGTAGTATAAAGTCTTGCTGTGGTATAAAACAGGAGATAGGTTTAAGAGTGGTCATTCTCACTCTTGCTGTTTTCATGTTTTCTAAATTGGAAGATACAGTCTTTAGAAGATAAATATGATGTCTAGTTCTAGAAGGAAGCAATGACGCAAAGACAGCTACAACAGTGACTGGACATCTGTCCTCAGGACTAGATGCTTCTCTGTTCAGCATTTCTCATTCAGTGCATCCACCACTCAGTGTCCTAGCTAGTGTGCATTTTCTTAGATACCTGACACTTTTCCCCTATTGACGTAGAGCTTTGCCACCAAACTCTTGGCTGCAAGGTTCAGTCTGGGATCCAGGGACAATAAAATGCAGTAATGTAAGCATCAAGTCTATTTGGCTGTGTTTAAATCGGTAAATGAAACAGCGACAGGAAATTTTCCTGGGCACTGACACAAACTTTTTTTTTTTTTTTTTAAATGTTTGTATGTTCAAAGTGTTACAACAGTCACTGTAATGGGACAAGCTAAGCCTCTCTCAAAACATTTTGGGTTGTGCCTCAAAAGTTGTCATAGACCAGGGACCACTCCCAACAGATAGTTTGAGAGCTGAGACCTTAGCAGCATGGATACCAGCCATTCCAAAACAGATGGCACCAGCACTGGATAGCATTCTTGAGCATGATCAGCTTAGCATTATAGACATAGAGATGGTGATTTCAGCCCTAGCCATTTATACAGTTTAACACAATGGATGGATAAAGGAGAAGAGCAATGTTGCTGCAATGGCTAAAAGCAAAATACCCAGCTGGTGCAGATGAAACTGACTCAAGATGTTTTTGCCTCGTGTGAAAGGAATCAAGACCTTTGCCATAATAGGGCTCTTTTTTCTTTCAAAAAGAAATAGTTAGAGAGCTTTCTCTAGTGCACACAGATGCTGTCACCTTCTCTCGATGTACTCCACCTTAATAAACAGCAGATGACCAGTGTTGAAACAAATATTATTTCACATCAAAATGGATTTCAACAGGCACCAACACAGAATAAATCACCCTGACAGTCATCTGAACTTTGTGGTGACAGTGCATGAGGACAACATATACATATATATCTCCAGCAATGGCTAGTAGCATGACCAATGTCACCCGTAAGCTCAGAAATTTAAAGAAACTTTGAATCTGCACTAGATTTACTATTTCAAAAAGCATAAGAAATCAAAGTAAGTGATTTTGTAATACATTGGTGAGCACCTTAAAGTGGGGAATTCTAGAGTAGTTTAAGGCCCTTTATTATATAACATTTTCAAGTCTAACAATAATCTGATTGTTACAGGAAAACAATGTAATGAAAATGTGAACTGCTTAACCCACCTCCTATGAACTTGAATGATAATGAACATAGTCGTATCTGTACTTTTACATTCATAGTTAGTATCATAACTAGCAGCACTCCTCCTTCAAATTAAATTAGTAATAGGCAGTTTGTAATGATTGTAAAATTTAGCAGGTACACTCGAGTTCTAAAGAATGTTCTAAGGCAGATCTCAGTAGTGTCTGTTATAATAACGGTGTGTTATGGATGAATTTCAGCTTTAACGCTAACCAAACTCTTTCAGCTACCACTGTATTATTGTGCAAAATCATTCTAGGTGATATTTCCCATATTTGATCTCAGTCTAAAAATACTTAAAAGTGCTATCAAAATCAGCGCAACTGTTTCTGGTGTTTCGGGTACATGGAAGAAATGGAGAAAATGTTTTTCTCCAACCAGTACTACCATATTGTTACCAAAATGCTGTAACATTTTCCTCTGCTCATAAGCCTAATGAGGAACAATTAGATACATGGATATGGTTCTAACCACAGACCTTCCCAAGGGAATGTAGGAAAGAGTCAGGTGAGCTTCTTCTCACAGGTGAACTACTATGCAGAGTGTATCTGTGCACTTTGCCATCTTGTTTTGCCATGCAACTCAACTCTGATCTTTATTTTATCAATAGACAATGCATGGACAACTCGCCCAAGGAATTTTGCAGGACTGTGTCAAATGGTGCAACATGCAGAGGTAACTGTGGAAAGAAATACTTGAGAAAGGTTAAGCTTCAAGTAATATCTCTAGAGAAAAACTACATGCTTAAGAAGCCGAGAACTTTTGTTTCAATAGGTTTTACACAACTTGCTCTAACAAAAACGAAATGAAATCTCTTCTATATATGCTGATGAACCCTGAAATGGAGTGATAGTTTTCACTTTGTTTTCCTTTTATTATATGTTATAAGTATTTCCTAATGCCTTTTCAGAAAGTAGATAATCTCCCAAAATATCCTCTTAATTGTAATAGAAATCTAAAAATATTCAGCAACGATCTCAGCTCCACACATCTTACTACGATGCTTATCGCAGAATCACAGAATGTTAGGGACTGGAAGGGACCTTGAAAGATCATCTAGTCCAATCCCCCTGCCAGAGCAGGAACATCTATATGAGGCTACATAGGAAGGCATCCAGATGGGTTTTGAATGTCTCCAGAGAAGGAGACTCCACAACCCCTCTGGGCAGCCTATTCCAGTGTTCTGTTACCCTCACTGAGAAGAAGTTTCTTCTCAAATTTAAGTGGAACCTCTTGTATTCCAGTTTGAACCCATTACTCCTTGTCTTACCATTGGTTATCACCAAGAAGAGCCTGGCTCCATCCTCGTGACGCTCACCCTTTATATATTTCTAAATATCAATGAGGTCACCCCTCATTCTCCTCCAAGCTGAAGAGACCCAGCTCCCTCAGCCTTTCCTCATACAGGAGATGCTCCAATCCCTTAATCATCTTTGTTGCTCTGCACTGGACTCTCTCCAGCAGTTCCCTGTCCTTCTTGAACTGAGGGGCCCGGATCAGGACACAATATTCCAGATGCAGTCTCACCAGGGCAGAGTAGAGAGAAAGAAGAATCTCTCTCGACCTACTAACCACCCCCTTCTAATACACCCCAGGATGCCATTGGCCTTCTTGACCACAAGGGCACAGTGCTGGCTCATGGTCATCCTGCTGCCCACCAGGATGCCCAGGTTCCTTTCCCCTACACTGCTCTCTAATAGGTCATTCCCCAACCTACACTTGAACCTGGGCTTGTTCCTATCCAGATTTAAGACTCTACAATTGCCCTTGT
>VWYH01010852.1:148266-187511 GCA_013399365.1 Pampusana beccarii | reverse complement strand
CTCTGGTGTTAGTTTTATCTGACCAGAAGATCACATTGCTTCAGTTCCTGTAGAATTTATGTTAACCTCACAGGCACTGCGCTGAGAGCAATACTTCCAAAAAAATGGCAAAAATATCTCTTTAAAAAGGCTTCCAACCTTGAGCTGAAGGCCTCAGTGAGATGTATCTACTGGTGTTGATCCAGTAGGAAGCAAGAATAGTCAGCAGCGGTCTAGAAAATGCGGACAGGGATGAAAGAGAAAAAGTACTAAGGTTACTTAGTCTTGGAAAGAGCAGATGAGAGGCTGAAGTTAAGCAAAGGTTTTGCAGAGGATATCTTAGCACCAAAAAACACAAAAGGCTGAGAAACGGGTGGGAGAAATCCATAAAAATCTATAAAATTTCATGAAAAACAGAGCAATCTGAATGCCATCTCTTGCTCATAGAATTATAGAAAGTCCTGAGCTGGAAGGGCCTCACAAGGATCATAGTGCCCAGCTGCTGTCCCTGCATATGACAACCTCAAAATCCATACCATATGCCTGAGGGCATTGTCCAAATGCTTCTTGAATATTGTAATGAAGCCACAAATCCACAGGCAGACAAAATTAGGGGAGAATTGTGGGAGAAAGCAGTCTTTTCTTGCTTTTTCTTTCACAATCTTTTCTTGTGAAACCACTAAGGACCAGTGTCAGAGGTGACACATAAGCCAGATGGACGCTTTGGTCCATCTGCGGGTGGCTTTTCTCCCCTTCCTAAGCAGCAGGAGCCTCACAACTTCACTGGGTTGTTCTCTCTGATGCCTAATCAGTCCTGCTGCTAAAAATAACCATTGCTTATTCATGCTAAAATCACTCTAGTAATTAACAGCAAATTAATTCAAGACAGGCTGCTATGCCCCTGAGAGCATACGACCTTGCTTTGTGCAGCAAAGAAGAATTAGCCAAGGTCCATCCAGTGTGAACCATCAAAATGGGAGAAACAGACTGTCCCTGAACTCCTGTGTCTTTTTTTTTCTTCTGCACAAGGTTTGTGGAAGACAAGGGAGAAACAGCACCTGTTACCTTCCCAACTACCTCTTTATCTATTCCCTGGCCAGCAATTATTTTGTATCATCCTTGATATTTTATTTAAATCCTTGACATCCTCTTTGGTGGTTTTACTGTTTTGTTTTGTTCTGGAAGCTGATCTTACAGTTCCATAAGTCTTAACCTGGTCTACGGAAATATGGCTTATGCAGCTGCATTGCTTGTCCATCCCTCTATCCATCTACCTGTTTGCTCACATATCTGACTGGCTACCATCCTCCCTTGGTTCAAGCAAACTCAACGAGGAGAAAGTTCTCAAAGGTCTAGACAGGCTCGCAGTTTTGTGAAAATCATAGAATCTTAGAATGGTTGGGGTTGGGAGGGACCTTCAAAGGTCATCCAGTACCACCCCTGCCATGAGCAGGGACATCTTCACCAGCTCAGGTTGCTCAGAGCCCTGTCCAGCCTGGCCTGGGATGTCTCCAGGGATGGTTCATCCAGCACCTCTCTGGGCAACCTGGGCGAGGGTTTCACCATCCTCAATGTAAAAAACTTCTTCCTCATGTCTGGCCTGAATCTCCCCTCCGTTAGTTTAAAACCATCACCCCTTGTCCTGCTAAAAAGTCTGTCCCCATCTTTCTTATAGGCCCCTTTTAAGTAGAGAAAGGCCACAATAAGGTATCCTCAGAGCTTCTCTTCTCCGGGCTGAACAACCCCAACTCTCTCAGCCTTTCCTTGTAGGAGAGGTGTTCCATCCCTCTGATCACTTTTGAGGCCCTCAAACAGAGGAGCAACAGCAAAATGAGTTGTCCCACCAAAGGAATCTCAGCTCCTCAACCACCCTTGGAAGCAGCAGCCAGTCAGAAAATCCATACTCTGAACACGATGACTTTTGCCCAGCCTTAGAAGAAGGAGTCATGGGAGTGAGCCAAAAGGCAGGTAACGATACATAAACAGCCAACTGGGAGCTTAGAGGACAGAGGGAAGATGTACATTGGAAACTAAACTTCATTAGTTTTGCTGCTTATCAGAAAAATACACTATTTTTGCCCTGGCTGCAGAGTCTGTAAATCCATCTCCTCTGCTTGTGTCCTGTGGGATTTCTGTTTTAATCTCAGGCGCGTTCCCGTCTCTATAATTTGGCATCACATTTTTTGCTGAAGAGACCTAGAAGGCAGTTGTTAAGCCGTGTTCTCAGCGCAGGGCTGTGGTATCGATTACAAAAAATCCACGCTTGGAGTCTCTGGCACCTCTGAAAAGGTTACGGTGAAGCAGGATGTGCAATTTGTAAAGGTCAAGGAGGGGAAGGGATCTCTGACTCTTGCCTGGGGATGTGTGAAGGATGATTTCAGCCCAGTGACAAAACCAAAAATGTAACTGCTGGGAACAGCTTTGTGTCACACCACGGGAACATTATTTTTTTTTCTTTTCTTTCTTTTAGGTGTACATATATTGTTGAGAATCTGACAAAATACGAGTGTCTGCAAGGTAGTGGCCTATTTAAGGCTGAGTACACAAACTCACGCTGTAATCAGTAGAGATTCAGGCAATAAATGGAGTTGGGGGTCGTATTTTGCCTGACCAAATTCAAGTATCAGCTTTAGGATAAGCTGGACCCAAGCTACCATGAACATAGAGAGCGGCCTGGGTGGTAGAGCCAGATACAACACCCCAGTTTAATCAGATGAGCTCATCTTTAGTGGCTGATGTGGGGAGAAACTCAGAGAATCACCGAATATGAGTGCGATACAGGCAGTTAAAAACTGGTAATCTGAGGATACACTGAAGAAAACCTTCTGTGTACAGCAAGGAAGCTATGAGGTAATGATAATACCTAAAATAGGATATAAAGCCAGAATGAAGTCTTCTCTTCAGAGCCATTCACATACATCTTATTTAGCAAAAAATCCTCTCTTTTTGTAATGACTCAAGGAAACTGTGGGTTGATTTTTCAAATCGATTTTCTAGATAAACAGTTAAAACAGAAGGATATGAGAGATATTAATCAGAATTCCTGTTATTTCTCCTGATTTGTACACTCATCTTCTGCTTTCATAAGCACTGGAGCATTTGATGAAGCAGCCAGGAAGAAAAAACTTTTTTAGCGAAAGAGTTTTTGTAAGAATTTGCCAATTCATCAAAATCAAATTGTTTCATGACGCTGCATCTCTCCAGTCCAATTAGTTTATAATTAGTTAACACAAAGCGGAATAGTTCTAAGAAGAGAGACAAAGACAAGTACAATGCAAATTCCAGTATCTGTGGATAGAGCATCTGATCAAGCGAAAGGAAACGTGACTTAAAAGGGCTGATCCTGTATCTCATGCATCTTAATTGCATGTCCTAACAAGTGGAGATTGGACATTCTAGATTGATCTTGCACCCTCTACCTGGGTTTCACTTCAAAACCATTCCTGGACTTAAAATAGCTTTGTTATTTCTGCAGAATATTTATTTTGTCAACAAAATGGTATTTTCTGACCCAGAAAACATTTTTTCAGCTAACTCATAACCAAGTCACAAAACAGCCCTAACAAATATGTTCCCTCAGGAAAATACTTTCCCTGTATGTAAGACCATGAACTGAGCTCCTGTGTCACAGTTTCATCCCTAAACTCTATTAAAGTGGAGTAAACAGTATCAGCCAAGAATGCTGGCCTCAAAATGAGGACAAGAAGGACAAAGGAGGGCCCATGAGTAGCCATGGGGTTCAGCAAGGAGAAGAGAAGGCTCTGGGGAGACTTACTTGTGGCCTTTCAATACTCAAAAGGGGCTGATAAGAAAAACGTGGACGGACTTTTTAGCAGAGCCTGTTATGATAGGACAAGGGTTAATGGTTTTAAGCTGAAAGAGGGGTGTTTCAGGCCAGACATAAGGAAGAAATTTTTTACAATGAGGGTGGTAAAACACTGGCCCAGGTTGCCCAGAGAGGTGGTGGATGAACCATCCCTGGAGACATCCCAGGCCAGGCTGGACAGGGCTCTGAGCAACCTGAGCTGGTGAAGATGTCCCTGCTCATGGCAGGGGTGGCACTGGATGACCTTTGAAGGTCCCTCCCAACCCAAACCATTCTATGATTCTGTGAATTGAATGCACCCACTTCCACATGGGGAGCAATTGTTCATGGTGGCCCCATATGGGGTGTATCCAGCCATCAGGTCTACCCTTTTCTACCTGCAGCAGCTGGACTGGAAATCTTGGATTCTTCCCTATAAATATTCTGTGGTTTCTTATAGGGGCCAGAGCAATTAAATAACTTTCCTGATGGAAGGAAAAAGGCACAGACCAGAAGTAGCTAATGTGCTCGAGGTTCCTGGTCTGAGGTCTGATGCTGCCCTGTTGTGTGATCTCACAGAATCACAGAATGGTTTGGGTTGGAAGGGACCTCTGGAGATCATCCAGTCCAACCCACCTGCTAAAGCAGGTCCACCAGAGCAGATCACACAGGAATTCATCAAGCAAGTAGGGTTTTCTGTCTATATTTCAAACTACCTTTTGCTACGTCTGCCCGCAGAAAACTGCACCACCTGGTATGTGAGGGGATAAGAAAACGTTTCGTGAGGCAAAGCAAGCACAGAACTGTCTTGTGATCATAGCACAGGCTACTGTCCCCACACTTCACCCCAAATCCAAAGCGCAGGCAAAGGAAAATGCACTCATTTTTTCCTGCAAACAACTCAGAGATGTGCGAGGCATTGTCAGCAGAAGCTGGCAGGGATCCCACACTCCGAGCCTTTTACAACCAAAAGAGCTTGGCAATTAGCAAAATAACAAAAAAATGTCAAATGCATTTTTGATGCTCTGAAGTTGCTGAGATTTTAAACAAACAGTCTGGGCTGCTCCCACACACCGAGGTCTGCGCACCAGCAACGTAGCAACAGCACCACCGTATGGGATTGTCCATCCCCTACAACCTGCAGAATCTTGTCCAGCTACAGTTTGCTCCGCAGACAAGATTAGCCCCATGGTGGGATTAATTTGCAGCAATGTATAGATTTCATGGCTGTCAGCAAGAAAGTGTGTGATGTGAAGGTAAATTTTTTCTCCAAGGGCTTGTCAGGCTAGCTTCTGAAATCTGAAATCCCGAATGGGAATAGCTGGATATTTGGGTCTGCGCCTGGACCCTTGTAGAAATATTCAAGGTCACACAGGCCCCTTGCTTGTTAAACCTTTGTAATGCTCACTGGTTGTAATTCTTTGCACCTATAGATCTCAAAATGCTGCCCTTGTGATTTGGGAGTCACAAGCCCTATTTGCCATTGAGGAAGAAGAGGCAAAAAGAAGGGAAGACACATACCAAAGGTTCTTTACCAGCCCAGGGACAGAAACTCCAAGACCCTTCTGTCTTTGCTCAATGTCTTACTCTTAATGACAATTCCCCCTCTACTCTGCCCTGCTGAGACCACATCTGGAATATTGTGTCCAGTTCTGGGTCCCTCAGCTCCAGAAGGACAGGGAACTGCTGGATAGAGCCCAGCGCAGCCACGAAGATGCTGAAGGGAGTGGAGCATCTGCTGTGTGAGGAAAGGCTGAGGGAGNTGAGAAGAAACTTCTTCCCAGTGAGGGTGCCAGAGCCTGGCCCAGGCTGCCCAGGGAGGCTGTGGAGTCTTCTTCTCTGCAGCCATTCAAACCCGCCTGGACCCCTTCCTGTGTAACCTCATCTGGGTGTTCCTGCTCCAGCGGGGGATTGGACTGGATGAGCTTCCAAGGTCCCTTCCAATCCCTGACATTCCGTGATTCTGTGAACTCCAGCCTCCATTTCTGGATTCTGGAAGATGTCTCAGGCAGCCTAACCCTGCTTCCACATGCTCCAAAGCTTACTTGGATAGTAAATCTAGACGTAAATCCTTGTAGTATGAGCTAGACCACGACATGAAACGGTGTTAATCATCTACAGATGTTGCAACTATAGCCCATCTCTCCTGGCAGTTGAGGGCAGCTCTAGAGCAGCAGGAATTGTGTTTCCTGCTGCTGGGCCAGCATCGTGCCTGTCCATCCCAAGACATGTGCACAGGAGAGCAGGAAACAGCTGTGAGCTTGTTAAAAAATACTTGAGCCTGAGACGGGGGACATATTTCGGCCTAAAGGCAAAGCCTGACTATAATCACAAACATAGTTACACAGGACTAACTACTCCAGCTCCTCCTGACTGCTAGCCTTCCATCCATCTCTGTGGACATCTGTATATCTACTCATTTTTAAATCTTTCTCTCCCCTTATCTATCCATCCGTCTTCCTGTCTATTCAATCGTATGCTTCGTTTAGGATCCATGCTTCCCTCTTTACAGAAAAGTCTGTAATACAGTTTGCTTTAGTGCCATCTAGTGACTCAATCTCATTTACTCCTCACCCATTCTGGCTTGGGACATTTCAGTGCTCCTGAGGCATTTTGCATTCCCAGGAACACAGCTGTGCAGCCGTTAGAAATTCCCACTTCTATGCCTAAAACTGGCCACAAAAATCCCTTGTCACGCAACCCAGATCCCCACAGCCTGAGCAGATTTGCAGACATCACTGCAGGCAGCGCCAGCTCATCCACCACACATGTACCGAACACCTTCCAGGAGTCGACAAGTCAATGAAATTCCCTCTGCAGCCCATTACAACCTCCACACACATCCTTCAGAACGTCTTGAAAAGGAGTTGCAAGCCACGATCATGCTGAGCAAGCAATGCAGTGATGTCTCTTCAGGGACAGGCAGCCTTGGACAGCAGCTTCTCTTGTTCTTGCACTTAATTCTATCTCGAATTAAGGCATTGGAGAAGGTGTAACACCTCTGAGCTTGGAGACTGGAGATGCTGTATGATCCTCTGATGATTTGGCCCTTTCAAGGACTGCAATTCATTCAGGAGCTTGGATGAGTTTGTGGAACTTCATCTTAGTTTCTTCTTTGCTTCTGGTTTTGGAGGTTTTGTGTGTGTGTCGTTTAATTTGATGTTGCTTGGCTTTGGTTATTTTTTGTTGGTTTGTTTGTTTGTTTTGGGGGGGTGACGTGAGTTTTTTTTGTTTGGTTGGTTGGGTTTTTTGGTTTGGTTTGGTTGTTTTCTGTTCTGCTAGTAAAAGACATCCCCATGATAAAAAGGCAGTCTGCAACTGAAGTCTCACACATTATCTGCCTCATCTTGCAGGCTTCCCCACAGTCTCTTCAGACCACCTGGCCAACTGGTTGACACAGCTCAGGAAATCAGAGCAACTTGGGTTTTTTTGCCTTTGGAGACACTCAGTATCTCTGTGCAGATTTTGCAGGCACCTATTGCCCTTCCTACCCTCAAATTTCCAGCTCACGCACTGTTATGCAGCCTCTCAATACAATCCATGACACCATGCTCCTCTGTACCATGATCCACCACTACTTTCCTAGTCTGACACCAGGACAGAGCAAACAATCAAGTCCTCTTTCCCTTCCTTCTCAACAGGGACCTCCAGACCTGTATCTATGAGGAATCTGTAGTGACAACGTAAAATAATATTTAAAAAAAAAATCCAAGTGATTTGTAGACATCCTTAGATTTCTGGAGGAAGTAGATGGCCTTTTTTTCCTGCAATTAGATGAACTGGGGATTTTATAACATCAGGAAAATAAAGAATACCATGCACACACAATCCTATGGACAGCTGCGCGTTAATGTATGTGTAACAAATATAACGGGGCATGTTTGCCATCTTCAGGAGTCGAGCAGGAACTGCACACAGACGTCCAAAAATACAGTGAGAAGCAGCAATTCATGCAAGAATACAGGAATTACTGGGTTCTCACACAGCTTTGGGCTGCAGCCAAGCAGGACTGGGGCATGGCCAGACTCTTAGCTGCACACAGTCCTGGTCTTCCCTGGCAGCCCTGATGCTGTTAGAAAAAGAATAAAAAGAAATAATAGGACTAGGAGAATTTGACTGGCAGCAAGTTAGTCTGCTGATGATTAAAAGAGCTCTCCCTCTTGCTTATCAATGAGTTGTTTGAAGGAAGAAGTATTTAATTTGAGGCCTGGGTGGACTTGATGGGGTGACCAGGTTGTGCTTTCCCCTTGGCTCTACTATTCCCTAGCAGAAGTAACAAAACCCTACAGGGATAATCATAATGGACTGAAAAAGAAAAATAGCCTGAAATATCTCAGAAGGAACACCAGAGCCCAAAAATATATTGCCACTTTTTTTATCCAGCTATTCCCTAGAAGTGGGCTTTAAATTATATCATCTCCAAAAATATGATGAAACAAAAGTCAATAGACAAAGAAACAAGGTGTTGGATTGTTTGGGGTTTTTTGTTTGTTTGTTTTTTCTCTTTAAATAGAATTTCAAGAGTCCAAAGGGAAGCACTTAAGATTCCCACAGAGGAAACAGGATCTACAAAATCGTTCCCCTGCACCAGATTCTCCCCTTTTGTAAATCAGTGCAGTGCCATTAACTTCAGCAGACTTTGGCTGGCTGACCTTCCATCACTCTTGCCACGGCCACTGGTCAAAGCAATGACCCACCAACAGGCCAGCACACCTTCCTTTCAATTTGAAAAGGAACCTGGTGTCCTAAGAGCTAAACTGCACAAAAGCGAGTCCCTGCAGGCTATTACTACAAAGCACTAAATTCATGAGATTTAAGAAAATCCTTAAATAAGCCGAGAAACAACAGCAAACTGAATTAAGCAGAAAGGCCTGCTTTCTTTTATGCCAGAGTGTACTGAGAAAAGGTCAAAGGACATGACGGATGGGAGAAGTTTCCAATGAACCCACCAAAGCAAAATTCACCTAATGAGTTCAGAATGCGGCTGAATCCACCCTCATCTGTGACGAGAAATGGTGTTTATTTGACAAGCCCAAATTGTTTACAGTACATGCTGATGTGAATTCAAGTATCAGAACTGTACCCTTGGTTTCAACCCACATAAAATATTTGAATTGGCCATTGTCCTTTACCAGACTACAGATAATACATACGAATAAGGGCAAATGAGCACCTGGGCATCTGAATGAGGCCAATGCACTATAATTTGCCCACATACCTTGCTACCACATTCCACGAGTTTCACAGAGACACTCACATATGCAGATAAATAGCCGGAGGTGTTTATTAAAAGAATATTTTGTCCTTGATTTAAACACAATAGCTCCATTCAACATAGCAGTGGGGGTGGAGAGCCTTGTTCACAGGGTGGAACCACAGCCTCAGCTGGCTCTGGGGAAATGCATAAGCCCAGCCTTGTTCTAAAGAATTTGTGGATTTTTTACACCAGAGTGAACAATTTGCCCAAGGGTAGAAGGAAAGGCAGGGTGTAGTGCTGGAGAGGATCTGTTGGTATCTCTGAGAGGCACTTAATGCAAATACCACCACCACAAACCAACCCCTCCCTTGGTCCAGCAAGCAGCTTCACTCAGTTGCCTTCACAAGTTAACCTTCTGGTCATGCCCAATTGCTGCTTCCTATGGTATATAAACCATCCCAAGAGGAAACAACCCATATTCAGCACAAGAGAGGCTGTTCCAAAATGAAGGCTTTCCTTGTTCTCCTGTTGGGAGCAATCCTGTGCTTGGACTCAGGTAAGACAGCATGGAGTATTTGTCCTGCATCCCCTCCAGAAGACCTTTAGCTAGGAGAAAAGACTTGTGATGGGGTTTGGCATTGAGGGAAGAAATGTTGATGCAGATATCATAGGAAGTTATTTGCTTTTTGATGGGATACCCTGGACATAGCATGGAAAATGTGCATAGTCCCACTCTGCTTCTGAGTGATCTTGCTGCTGGGTAAAGCAGCTTCCAGGAAAGACAAATCCTACACAAAACTGAATTTAATTGAAATCAAAGTTATTTAAGCCAGACCACATAGTTACGTGTGTGGGGTTGGTTTTTTTTTAAATGAGGTGGGAGGATTGTTCTTCTTCTTCCCAGGCTATCAAAACTGCAACATTCCTGCAGAGGTAAGTTTTTTTTTTCCAACTTCTTTTCTGACTCTTCATTTTGAATGTGGCCTTTGATGCTGCACAGATTGTGAGAATTTTAATGGGACAAAAAAACTGAGAACGCCACAGTGTGTTATTTCATAAACTGGATGGGTGGAATTTGGACACTGGTAGGTTTTTCTAGCCTCACTGGGAAAAAAATGGTTTTAAACTAGCTTTTCCCTGTTCCAGAGAAGAGAAGAAGCAGATCTGAGCAGAAATGTTTCTTAATCTGCTGAAGATGCATAAGGAATAGGCTGAGAACAATCTTGTACAATCCTGACCAGATCTTCTCCTCTTCCAGCTTCCATCAGAATGCTCTTAAATTTGATTTTCATTACATTAAAAATCAGATAAATGTGAGAGCAGAGTGCAGCACTGCAGGAAAACCGGTATTTAACTCCTTGCCTCTATGATCACATCAGTCATTTCACACCAGAATGGCTTGGACAGAGGGAGACCAAGTGCCTCAAATCACTAGTTCCTTCTGTTCTGAATAACACTAATTTCTAAATAGGGCTTTTCTGTGACCTAAGAGAGTGTTTTAGGCATTAGGGTACTGACTTGAGGGATTCATGATACAAGCGTGGTGGTCATGGGGTTAAGGTGAATACATATACTTGCAAGGCTCTAGTGATGCCCTGGGGCATGGTCAGGTAGTAGGAACAGGTAATTACATACTGTTCTCACTCCTCTGGGGACTATTTTTCATCAGGGCTAGACACCTGTAAGCTGCAAGGCTTATTCTTCCTCTGCTTGATGCTCATAACAGCACAGCAGACGTCAACAACGTTGATTTGTGTCCCCCATAGAGTGGCATCTCCATGAGGGGGTGGAAGCATGGTGAACTGGTTTTCAGAGGGAGGTGAAATCTGTATTTGCACTTTGCTCTCTAAGAGGCAGTGATGGGCAGCATATGCCACAAGTTGGTCATACTGAGGCAACAGGCTAGAAGAGACCTTGCAAACTGTGTGTTCCATCCCTCCCTTTCTCTCCTTTCCCTCTTTCATCCAGCCCTGACAATGCTTCAGCTAAGGCTCACAAGCCCAACTGGTAAAACACTGATGTCTACAGAGGCAGATAAATAATATCAAACTGTCTTTCTGAGACTGTCACCCCTTCATGCCAGCTCAGGAGCTGGAAATATCACAAAAAGACTGTTCTGGACAGGAGCTGTTAGGCATCCCAAATGCAGAGGAAGAAACATTTGGGAAGCACTTCCCATTGACTAATGAG
Source organism: Pampusana beccarii (assembly GCA_013399365.1). Classification (NCBI taxonomy): domain Eukaryota; kingdom Metazoa; phylum Chordata; class Aves; order Columbiformes; family Columbidae; genus Pampusana; species Pampusana beccarii. Next base: position 176,340 of record VWYH01010852.1, on the reverse strand, counting down.
ACCAGTCAAGGGGACCAGCTATCCAGCTGGGCTCTTTTTGCTCCCTCACTGCACTGACTAAATCTGAATCAACTTAAGCACCTGCAAAACTTGAGTCCCACCCCAAGAAAGTGTACTATTCTCCACTGAAACCAAACCAAACCAAACCAAACCAAACCAAACCAAACCATACCAAAACAAAACAAAATAAAACAAAACAAAAAGAAGAAGAAAAAATCACGTTTTTCCCCAATAACAGAGGTCCTACCTTCCCAGGAGGACTCACAGGAATGGTCATGTTTCCCAGTTCAAGCACTAAGTTGGGTTCCATGGAGAGCTTCAGATGGATTTTTTCTTATAACCTCTGTTGGTGTCTTGCAGGTTCTTCTTTGCGGTGTTACAGCTGCAAGTTACAGATCGGCAACTCCAACTGTCAGACGAAACAGGACTGCAAGGATGAGAAATTTTGCAAGACAGAAGTGATCAGTAAGGCAAAGTGGGGGTGGGCAATGTCTTAGTTGTGATGTTGGAGCCAAGCATGGTCCCAGCCTCAGTTGTCCAAGCAGGCCTCACCTATTCTAGATACACCAGTAGGTGTGGGCCAGCAAAGCTCGGTGTGCAGCAGGAAAAGACATCTGGGGAGAAAAGGTGATAAAAAAGCTTTCAGATGACGTCCATATTAAGTAGAAATGACAGGAGAAAAACATCTATCCCTTGGTGACAGCTGGTCGCTTGGTAGTGGTGCTGACCATCATCGAGCCTCTCCACACTGGCCACAAGAGTGGGATTACCAAGTCATTTAGCACATGCATGGCGTACCACATCAATTCCTCAGTTTTTGGCCAATAAATCATGCTAAAAACTGAGCAGTATGACCAGTACACTGTCACAGCCTGGAACAAATCTCAGGAGAGTGCAGTTGCACTTCATGTAGCGAATACCTACCAATGTCTCTCACCTGTAAAAAATTAGGTTTATTTCTCTTCCATAACATCAAAAATTATTTGCTTACAAGGGCAACAGTTAAGTTTATGGCTTTGAGAAATCTGGAACGTGAATTAAAATGTGAGGATCTGAGTCTGGTGAAACCTAGTCATGAAGTTAGAAGGAGCTGACTTTAGGTGAATTCAATGCAAAGGGCAGAATTTCACCTAGGCGCCTCTACAGCCAGCTCTGAATGCAGCCGTCCACGTGTCTCTGGGTAAACACTTTAACAGATCATTATTTACTTTTCCCATTCTAAACGTGGAAAAAAAAAACATTCGCCTTGTCAAGATCCGGGTGTTAAAAGGCTCTGTGCAACAAAGATGTGTGGGATACGAGCAAATATTACCCCACATGATTGCTCCTCATCTGTTAGTACCTTAGACTCTCCAATGAAGGTGTTAATGTCTACTTTCATTATTAATTAAATTATTAGAATTTCAGTAGTTGGCACTGTTTTAGAAACTCCTGAGAATAGTGCTGTGGAATACATTGCCTTAAGCAAACACTTGGGAAGTGAAACCCTTCCCCACCCTGCTGACAAACTCACACCTCAAAAAAAACCCCAACCAGATGCAGTAAAACATGCAGCTTTTTATAAACATTCCTTTTTTTTTTTTTTTTTCCCCCAAGACGTGAGCTCAGATAAGAATAGCATCTCATTGTTCAGTTTTGTGAGGCTCTGCTTGGCTTGGCTTGCATGGAGTCCTTGTAGTAACGGTCCTGCTTTCCTTCCAGGGATCAGAGGGTTCTTCAACCTCATCAACAAGGGCTGTGACTCGACATGTAACCCAGAGGAAACGGACTTTGGTGCAGGCTTCAGAAACGTCTCCTGCTGCAGCACCGACTTCTGCAATGTCAATGCAGCAGGCAGCACGAGGTCCAGCTATGGGATGGCAGCAGGGATTGCAGCCAGTGTGCTCTGGACCTTCCTGAGCAATGGACTGTGAGGAGCAAAAAGAGGACTCCCATGACCCTAGAAGGTCTTGGAGCGTCCTTCTTATGACAGGAATTGTAACCGGGAGCAATGTGGTGTGCTGGGCACGCAGCATCCTTGGAGCTGATGGCAGATCTTTGCTGTATGATAGCTTCTTCGTTACTGTTGTTGTATTGTTGTAGTGCTACCAGATTAAAAAAAAAAAGTCTGCATGCTGTCTGTATAACACCTAAAATATACTTATGTCTGAATCAAGTGTGAGTTTGTTACCTATACATCACTTAGTCATGTATTTCTGCACCTGTCAGCAACTGCAAGTGGGTGCATTGATTGTCTGGCCAACGTCCAGTCTTCATCATTGCTGTGTAATGATGATACGTGCTGAGAGCTGCCATGGCAGAGGAGAACAGAGCTGGTATCTATACCTCCAAAGTGTGGGTGCCTCTGGCTTATGACAAACTCTGGAGGGCACTTATGCCAAGAAAACCCATGAAGACCAGCTATACCTGAAGAGGAACTTGCTTGTGACCTAGAGAGCCTGGGACACTGCACCTTGTTGGCTACCATACAAGAAAAAAGCAGAGCTCACCTTCCCTGCCACATAGAATCATAATATCATAGAATCACAGAATCATAGAGTCGTAGATAGTCTAGGTTTGGGTTGGAAGGGAACTTCAAAGTTCATCCAGTCTGACTCCCCTTGAGAAGGGACATCTTCAACTAGACCATGTTGCTCAGAGCCTCATCCTGTCTGGCCTTGAATGTCTCCAGGGATCTGGAGGATCCATCCATCACCTCTCTGGGCAACCTGAGCCAGTATTTTACCACCCTCATTGTAAATAAATTCTTCCTCATGTCCACATAACCATTCACACACCTTCCTATAGCTGTAGCCTGTTTGGTATGGTGGGCAGGATGACCCATTCAGGTACCTGGAGCTTCATGGTGGGCAGCAACCGTTGGAGTGAAGTGGAAAGGGTGTCCTGGTGTCCTGGTCAACCCATGTGTGATCTTAATCCTGGGATTTCCAATCTCCACGCTGGCCATAGTGACATCCCCTGAAGGTCCCCATCTCACACATGCAGGTTCTCAAGATTTCTTCTCCAAGTTCTTCCTTTATCTATTCCCCATGCCATAGCCTGGGACATGGGTCCTGTCCCAAGGCTGAAGAGGTGTTTATCTTAAAGGTGCTGTGGGGTTGCCTAGCAGACCAGGGAAAGTGGAGAAAGTAAATACCATTTTCCCTTTTTTACTGATCTTTACTCCTTCCTGGATCTTCCTCCTCAAACCAGAGTGGATTTTCTCCACTCATTACATGTAAAAGATTTGGTCTGCATCTGGTGAGGAAGTGGCTTAGTGCAACCTCTGGCACTGATACAATCATCACCTTCACTGTTGTAATGAATGTGGCAATCATGCAAGCTTCACATACATTAAAACCATTTCAAGCCTGCTCTGTTGATGACACCAATGAGGTGTCTGCATGCAAGACAGACTCTATAGTTTTAGCTCTTGTATATTTATAACCCCTCTATATAGTTATAGATTCTAAATTATATAGTTTGCATTCTCCAGACAGTTTATTTTATAGATATAAACTCGGGTGTTCCCAGCTTGCATTGGGAGTGTTTGGCAAAGGTAGAAAAGAAAGCACCGTACAATGCTACCTGAGAGAAACTCTCAAATAAGACCTCCAAGCAATGCACATGTGAAGACGTCTTCTGGAAAAGGCCACCATGTCACATCTGCCTCCTCCCAATACACCACAAAATAAGACAATGCTGGTATCAGCAGATGGACGTGGGAGAGCCCCAGTGGGAGGAACAAGACCAGCTGGACCCATGAAGTCAAGAAGGTCTGAAGTCAGGACAGCAGTAGGTGGAGGATATTGGCCAAGAACTCTATTCTTCTGTCTCATAGACTAAGAACTATTTGAGCTGAAAAGGATGCACAGCGCCACAGGCTGAAATAGCAATGAAACATTTACCACATGGAGATGAGTCATTTGGGGGACCCATAACCATGGGACAAGGGCCAGCATAAAATTTTGGATGAAGCCAATGGGATGTCAGAAAATCATGACATTGTCTGCTATTGTGAAAGAGAAAAGTACATAAATCCTTGGGACAGAAGACATTAACAAGCTGCTAATTGCAGGAAGCAGGGAAGGGGTTTGCCCAAAGGAAGAATACAGAATGAACCACCTTCCTCATATGAGGTGAGTCTGGTTATTGGCAGAGGGAGGATATGGGACATGTGGGGTCATTTATTCTGGCTTTTGCAAATGTCCCAACTCTCAGACACTGAAAAGGGGGCTCATGCAGCTGTACATCTTCCTCCTAGGCTGTTTTCTGCAGGAATGACCAGCTCCATGACATTTCCAATCCAGAGGCTCATCTTCTCGCACTGTAAGAAGATCCTTGACACACCACAGCCCTGTGCCCACTTTCTGAAACCACTTCCAGGCAGTCAGGCTCGTCCACCCAGTGGTCTCCATAGCAATTTGGCTACAATGGCCCTGTCTGGAGACTGGGAGTTTAGCTGTGCAAATGTCCCAAGCATATTAACCAGTTCCAGAGACAGAGATGTTGGGTGAGCCACGTCTTCCTCCAGCTGCTGGAGAGGTCATTCAGCCTTGAAAATAAGAGAGGTGTCGGAAGTCTTTTGCATGAATGGGGACTGCTGTTTACCTGTGTTATAGCAAATTTGTCGCATATGGCAATATCATCCGCTTGAGCATAGCATTTATGAATATTTTGCTGGAGTCAAGAGGGGACTTTCCCTTGCTTTGGTGGTTGATGTCTGAACCCTACAGGCTGAGAGGACAATTCCTCCTCAGTTTCCTGTCTGTACATATTATGGAAGGAGTCCACAATCTATTGCTGAGAGATTTTCCCCTGGATATATATTGTCTTTGTGGATATATCTGGAGTTTTTGTGTGCCGTGCTGGGGGGGGATTAGATAGTTAGGAGAAGGTGCAACTGGAACTGGTCATGGCTGGGATAGACACTGTGAAGAGCAGGGTAGGAAGCCTCTATGGACACAACGTGATGCTAATTGGTGGAACTCACTGCTGTTTGATGGGTGCCTGGCCCAGCACTTGCAATAGCATGACACTGCACTCCCCGTTCACGTCACCAACAAACACCCTCAAAAACAACCCTCCAAATTCTGGGTAGGGTTAGGAGGTGGCGAACTGGGACAGATAAATGACTCAGCCATGGGTCAGAACCTGGGCTGGGCCAGGAAGAAACTGGTTTCTCAGGTGCTGCAACTGCACATTGACAGAAAGGCTGGGCTCCCCTCCTGCCTTGTAAACCCCTAACAAACACAAACAGGACTTGGTCCCTCCTGCTCTGATCTGCTGCCTGTGTCAGCAACATGCTGTGTCGGTACAGATGATCTACACAACTACACAAGCCCTGGTCTAAGGTCAATTTACTCTCCAGGTGCTGAGAAAAAAAGGGCTAGGAGCTGTTTGCTGGGTGATATACAAGCACAACATTCATTTGAAAAACAAGGTTATTTTTTTCGCCCATGCGAGTTGTTTCTTGACATTGCTGGCTGAGCGGTTTTATCAGTTCTTCTTCTATCTTTTCCACACTTATCAAAAGGCCTAAAACTGAGGACAGTCTCTTTCAACAACTCTATCCATCATGTATGCAAGAAATTTCTGTTCCTCCAGGATCAAACTGCAGTTCATTTATTTAAATAATAAATAGCTGGACAATAAAATGAATGGTTTCTTTTTTTCAAGGGCAGCAGCTGTACTTTTCCAAAGGCTGCAGTTGCATTATGGACTGAATGTAAGCATGCAATTCTCCAGTGAGTTTACCTCTTACAGATGGGAAAAGTAAAGCAACTCTGATCCAGAATAACTTCTTTGGTATGATTTTTATGGTAGGAAATGTTTCAGACATACATTCAGAGTGAAAGAAAAGTGTTGTTTGTACGACTGCTATGATGCTGTATTTGTTACTGGTAGTATTAGCTAGTATTCATTATCTCTGTGGTTAGGGATTAAGGCATATAGTATTTCCTATGGCCCAGCAGAAGTTGCACCCAATGTCTGCATGTGGTCTGGCAAGTGTCACCAAGGTCCTCTGAATTCATCTCAATTTTTGGCAGCTGGTGAAAAGCATTTGACCACACCGGAGAAAGTCTCAAGGGCAGAGAGGCAGGATGAGCTGGTGATTGAGGACCAGCAGTTCCTTACCATGCTCCACATTTCCTTCATGGCCTGGTGCAAGTTACACAGCATCTCAGCACTTCTGCCTTGTGCAGATGTTATCAGGTCCAATACATCAAAAGCCACTCACATAGTGACTTTAATGGGGCCAAGGGAGAGTGCCATGCTAAAAATAAGCTGGAATAGGGTCAGGTAGCATAACAGAGCTGGGGAAGGACTATCCACTACCAACCCACCCTGCACAGCCACATTCCTACTCCCAGTTATGTGCACACTGTTGTGTAATGAGGCTTTCTGTGGTCCAAATAGACTGGACAGAGAGCTTGCAGTTAGCTCTGCTCTGCTAGCTATTAAACCACTGAACAGTCACTAAAAGCAATCTAGACACCTGCCCTTTGATTGCAGAACATCCCTGAAGTAACTGTACTTGTCAGTCAGCCACCACTCCCATCCTGCCGCTTCACAATACTGTGTGGCAAAGACATCTCTCGCTAGCTCGTTTCTGAGCTTACCTTGAATTCTATTATTGCCTTTCTGAGCTAAATCACAGGACTCCTTGCAAACCAGATGCTGCACCCGTACTCACGATCCACAGCAACTACCGCAGTTCTGAACTCTTCCCTATACAGCTTTTCTGGTTTCTCATGGAATCACAGAATGTTAGGGATTGGAAGTGACCTCAAAAGATCATCTAGTCCAATCCCCTGCCGGAGCAGGAACACCCAGATAAGGTGGGTTTGAATGTCTCCAGAGAAGGAGACTCCACAACCTCCCTGGACAGCCTGGTCCAGGCTCTGGCACCCTCACTGAGAAGAAGTTTCTTCTCAAATTTAAGTGGAACCTCTTGTGTTCCAGTTTGAACCCATTACCCCTTGTCTTACCATTGGTTGTCACCGAGAAGAGCCTGGCTCCATCCTCGTGACATTCACCCTTTACATCCTTTCCATATTGATCCCCATGAATGAGGTCACCCCTCAGTCTCCTCCAAGCTCAAGAGCCCCAGCTCCCTCAGCCTTTCCTCACACGGCAGATGCTCCACTGCCTTCAGCATCTTCGTGGCTGCGCTGGACTCTCTGCAGCAGTTCCCTGTCCTTCTGGAACTGAGGGACCCAGGGCTGGACACAATATTCCAGATGTGGTCTCACCAGGGCAGAGCAGAGGGGCAGGAGAACCTCTCTGACCTACTGACCACCGCTTCTGATCCCCCCAGGTACCATTGGCCTTCCTGGACACAAGGGCCCGGTGCTGGCTCATGGTCATTCTGCTATCCCCAGGACCCCCCAGTCCCTTTCCCCTCCTCTGCTCTCTAACAGGTCGTTCCCCAACCTGTACTGGAACCTGGGGTTGTTCCTGCCCAGATGTAAGACTCTACACTTTTCCTTGTTATATTTCACTAATTTTTTCCCCGCCCAACTCTCCAGCCTGTCCAGGTCTCTGGATGGCAGCACAGCCTTCCAGTGCCAGCCACTCCTCCCAGCTTGATGTCATCAGCAAACTTGCTGATAGTACACTCTATTCCCTCACCCAAGTCATCAATGAACATATTGGATAATATTGGCCCCAGTACTGGCCCTGGAGGCACTCCACTAGATACAGGCCCATGTTATGGAAGCATCACTTTATAAAGTCACCAGCTCATTAAAACACATAGAATCACAGAATCATTTTGCTTGGAAAAGACCCTTGAGATCATCAGGTCCAGCCATTAATCCAATACTGGCACTAAACCATGTCCCTAAGAACCCCATTTGTTCAACTCCTTCAGGGATGGTGACTCCACCACTGCCCTGGGCAGCCTGTTCCAATGCCCGACAGCCATTTCCAGGAAAAAATTGATCTTGATATCCAATCTAAACCTCTCCTGCCACAACTTGAGGCCATTTCTTTCTGTCCTGTTACTTGCTATTTGGGAGAAAAGGCCAACCCCACTTCACTACAACCTCCTTTCAGGTAGTTATAGAGAGCGAGAAGGTCTCCCCTCAGCCTCCTCCAGGCTGAACCACCCAGGTCCCTCAGCCACTCCATATCAGACTTGTGCTCCAGCCCCTTCACCAGTTTCATTGCCCTTCTCTGAACTCGCTCCTCTTCCCACGTGCCTGTGCCAGAATTTGAATACATCAGTTGTGTTCACCACTCACACTGAAATAACCTCTGTGCCCTTCATGGGCAACATGTTCATCACTTCCAGTGCTTCCCTATGTGAATCACTTAGAGACACCACGACCCAGACCTGGGCCCTTCCACATGTGACCCTCCATGCCAGGGGTAGTTTGATTGCCACCATGTACCTTGCCTCCAACAGAGATGAGAGGTATGCGTCTGAGTCAGGAAAATAAAATGTTTTGTTCCTTCTCTTCTTGTTATTTTTGCCAGAGTTTCAATCTGGCCTTGAAGGAATTTGTGGAATGAGGATGTCACCCAGGGCAGGTGAGTGAAAGTCCAGTGATGGGCAGGGAGGGGATTTGTTTTCATCAGGGGTCACTACACATTGAGTCATTTTCACAGACTCGCCTGTCTTCCTGGGGGGCTGTGTGGTGCCACAGGCATCGGTGCCTTCTGTCCAAACTAGTTGTGTCTTCTGCTCTGGATTTGCATTCAGTTGTAACCTTTAAATCTATTTTCTGCAGTGTAGCAAGGGTAACATATTTGTCTGCTCTCACGGACAAATTCAAGAGAAAATCGTGTTGTCTCTGCAACATCCAATGTTTCTGTAGTGAAGAGAAAGGTGTTCTACCTAAAACACTGATGTTTGGGGAGGAACTAGACTTTTACACCTCTTCAACTGTAGTATTTAAAAAAAGAGGAAGGTGTGGCTAAATGTTGAGATGTGATAATTTGAACGCATCTGACCTGTGCTATTCCTCTGCATGTTAAATGAGCTTTAGAAAACAAAGGAAGGTTAGACCTGATGCTAGAATCAGACCGTTCAAAACTTAAATGGGAACATTCAAAAGAAAACAATTAAGAAAACAACACTCTCTGCTCCTCCTTTTGCATGCCACAGAAGGAAGAGAATGGCAATCCTTTGCCAAGAGTCTAGCACTTGTGCAGTCACTGCATGTGGACCAGCTCCAACTGCCTTACAGTAAAATGGAAGAGCATTTCACAATTCTCACACCCATGCACCATCAAGGACAACTGTTTCCCCACCCTTCATAATCCCATGCAATTAATTGCCTGTCTTTGCTGTTTTTACAGCAAATTCTCTGCTGCCAGGTACTTTTCAATTGCAGCAGCTCTAACTTGCTTCTCCTTGGGCGCCCTCAAGAGGATGAAGAAGCCATTGCCTTGGCCATGGAGATCTACTGATGTGATGTCTTCTAGTGTCCATGGGAAGCAAGGAGTCTGAAGACAGTTACAAGCTTGCCCACATCAGAAGTCCTACACGAGCTACTCCTCAACTTTGAGTCTGTTCAAGAAGTGATGAACTGAAAAGCTAATGTCATTGTCATTTGATGCAAAGACGATGAGAGAGAACAGTCCTGGCATGAAGAAATACCCATCAAACAAAAGCTACTCATGTCAGAGAGCAGGAGCACTCACAGGGTGAATGGAAAATTGTCCCAAATTCCCCATTCAGGAAATTTGAGGACAACCCTTACTCATCTTGCTTATGTAGAAAGAGTTGCCGTCCCAAAGCCCAGGGAAGTTGTGAAGGTCCAAGTCAAGAGCCTGACAGGAGCCCAAAGAAGCCAACAGAGAAGTCATTGCTGTCCTTGCCACCTGTGAATACAGAGTCTGCAAGTGGCACATGTGGAGATAAGGATGGGTACACGTGGTCACAAGAGATATATGTTTTGCTAATTGGCACCGGGTCTTGGCACTAAAGCCATCAAAAAACAGACCTTCCCTATACTCAGAGTGGCCTCTGATGACAAGAACAAAAATACCGCTTATCCCTCTTATCTCCTCCCTCTTCCTGGTCCACTCGACGCCCACATCCATCACAAGCAGCGGGACACTGCAACCAAACCAACTGCCTTCTCTCACCCAAACTGTGCCCTGCTCCTACCTCCCTCTCATCTCACTCATGTTCCAGCTACACCATTTCAACAGCTGCTTCCATGACCTAGTTTTGTACTGGTTTATATCTGGAGGTCAGACTCATCTGTTTCCTTAACATCTATAAGAGCTAAGGTCACCATCTGTCCTTTTATGCAGACAGGATGGCTCCCTAGTTCAAAAGTTCTTGGAGACATTCAGATGGGCAGAAAGGGCACATGTGTATGTGTATACCACATGACAGCTGAAGGAAAAGAGATTAAAAATATAAAAAATATTACATTCACAAAGATACATATTTACTGAGTACTGAGATCTTACTGGAGAGTACACAAGTAGCTTCTGATGGAAGGTTAATCACAGGGCAGAACAGCTACCCCAAGAAATCTCGTCTAGTTACTATAAAGACATCTGCAGTCTCATTTCTGCTTAGAACTTGGTAAGATGACAAGTCTAAGCTAAGATAAACAAATACATAACTTCTTGCAAGGTTTTTATCAGTGACATCTGTATCCATAAGAGTCAAGAATTCACCTGAGCTTGGATTGCCCAAATAAAATAAATGTAGTCATTACCTAGGCATCCACCCACCAAAATATATTGTCCGCTTGTGACGCTCTTTTTACATTATTGTATGGGTTCTGAGGCCCATTTAGGGATAAATCAATGCAAACAGCAGGTCACCATGCAACCCATTACACAACAGGATCCTGCTTAACAAGCGTTGAAAATGAGATATACCCATATACACCTCAGAAATGCAGGGTGGGTGCAGGAAAAGCAATGCGTTTTCTTCAGAATCATGGAACCCAAAATATGAAAAACTTACTGGTTTTCTAACCTTCCAGAGATGAGGCCAGCAAGTTCCAGGTCCAGAGAATACAGTTAAGTTAATAAATTAAGCCAGGTTGGTGGACATTTCTGGGCACTGGAGTGTACTGTCACCAGCAAGGCTTAGGCACAACGATCTTCCAAACAATTCCTGGTGATGACAGAGGAGTTAACACAAAGTAGTGACCACTCCCAGGAGGCAGTTTGGATGCAACCAGTCTGTTTTGGCAGGAAAAAAAGGAATCAGAGAGCATTCCTTGTTAGTCAGCTTTGATGCCAGAGATTGGTCTGTGGCATCTTTGATTTTTTAGGTACCCTGCAATATCGGCTTAAATGTAAAGGCAACTTCTGTTGAAGTTGAAATTGGCAGCAAAAGACCAAAGAGGAGGATGTTTGCAGAGAATGAAGAGATGTGAGTAAGAGGTGGTGTGATGCTTTTATTGAACTTTGGGATTTCTGGGCAGGAGATAGAAAGAGCCATAGAGGGATGATGGTTAGTCTGACCCACCAGCTGGTATAAATCTCTACTGCTACAGCACCAATCTGCATAAAGTAACTAGTTTGTCATTAATTAATAGCAACTGCTAGGTGCTGAGAATTCTGATGAAGGAAGACCCTCTTCCAAATAGACCCAGAAGTTCTCAGGCTGAACCATTCCCTCACAGCATGTCCAAACCATCAGTAAAGTACCTTCAGCCAGTTGTTACCTCAATCCCAGTCAAGGTCTACAAAATGGTCATTGCTGTCGCAAGGTCCTCAGATCTAGAGCAGTGCATTTTTATTCTCGTTGCTCAGCAGGCGTAGTAAAAATCCAGTCCAGACCAACTTTCTTAGCTTGTAAGGGTAAACTTCCAAAGTTGTGCGACTCTTGTGATGAGAGAGGCTGGGGGCAACAAAAATGGCAAATGTCTTCCAATAACTATGTTCTAGAGATTTGTCTCATCCCCAGAGACCTTTTTGTAGAGAGTGGAAAAGATGTAAAGAACAGAAATAGAAGACCTGGAGTCTGGGATGGATATTTATTCCCTTGATGTGGAGTAGAACGGAGTTAATGATTAATGATGTGAAATTTAGCAAGTCCAAATGCTGGATTCTGCACCTAGGACAGAGTAAAGCTGGGCACAAATATAAATCAGGAGACAAGTGGCTGGAGAGCAGTTCTGCAGAAAGGGGTCTGAGAGTGCTGGTTGCCAGAAGGTTCAATATGAGTCAGCAGTGCATGCCCTGACAGACAAAAGGGTAAACTGCATCCTTGGGTACATCAAATACAGCATCACCAGTCAAAAGAGGGGATCATCCCTCTGTATTCAGCATTGGTGCTGGCTCATGTTGAATACTGTGTGCAGTTCTGGGCCCCACCATTTAGGAAGGATGTGAAGATCCTTGAATGTGTCCAGGGGAGGGCAACAAAACTGGTAAAAGGGCTGGAAGGCATGTCCTAGAGGAGCAGCTGAGGAACCTGGGTTTGCCTAGTTTGGAGGAAAAGGAGCCTGAGGGGCAACCTCATTGGTCTCTACAGCTTTCTGAGGAGGGGAAGCAGAGAGGGACGTGATGATCTCTTATTCATGAGATCCAGTGATAGGATGCATGGAAATGGGTCAAATGCACCAGGGAAGTTATAGACAAGACATTAGGAAGTATTTATTTACCAAGAAGGTGGTCAAACCCTGTAACAGGCTTCCTAGACAGGTGGTCGATGCCCAAAGCCTGTCAGTGTTTCAGAGGCATTTGGATAATGCACTTAATAATATGGTTTAACTTTTGCTCAGCCCTGAAGTAGTCAGGCAGTTGGACTAGGTGATCACTGTAGGTCCCTTCCAACTGAAAATCTTCTAGTCTATTATTCTATTCTATTCTATTCTAAATCTAATCTAGAACAGCTGGCTATTTGCCTATGCATATTTTGTCATGCTTCCCATAAAGAATCCCAAAATGCGAAGGGTGGAGCAGAAGCACACAGGAAGCAAATCTACAACTCTATGTGTGTACTTCAAGGTAAATTCCCTGCCATCACCACCCTGATGATTCACCGTGAAATAAAAAACAGTGGACACCTTTGATCACAGAAATTACATTGGAACATTCTCTTCCGTGCTTCTGATTTTAGGATTAAGATGTTGACGTAAACAAACCCAAAGTCCTCAGGCTAAAGTGGAACAGACAGTTACCTCTTCCCTGTTGAATGGTGTGATAAGAAGTAGACACCATCCTGAAGAGAACCAAGGATGGAGGAGGTAAAATGACTGTGTGGACACTTTCTGAGGATAGTTGGTGAAGGGGAACTGTGTTGGTCTACCTCATGTAATGGGGCTGTCTGTCCAAGAAGAGCCTAAGAGGAGAAGAATCTGATCTACTCCATCAATACCTTTAATATGATACTAAGGCAAACACAGAATTCAGTGATAACACTCCAGTCCCAGAACAGACCCCACACATCACAACCAAGTAAATGTTTTACTTATGTAATCCTTATTAACCTAGTCACATCTCTTCAACAATATCTAACCAGAGTTGACATTAGACTTATTGGTGTGTCTGTCAGAAATGAAGTGTGAAGTGAGAAGGGTTGAGTGTTTACAGGTAAGAATCAGGGGGAAGGCCAACAAGGCAAATATCCTGGTGGGACTCTGTTACAGACCACACAGCTAGGATGAACAAGCAAATGAAAAATTCTGTAAGCATCTGGGAGAAGTCTTATAATCTCAAAACCTTGTTGGGGACTTCAACTTAGCAGATGTCTGCTGGAAACACAAAACAGCAGAGAGGAAACAGTCTAGGGCGTTCCTGGAGTGTGTGAAAGACAAGTTCCTGACACAGTTGGTCAGTAAGCCAAATAGGTAAGGCACACACTGGACCTCTTGTTCACAAAAAGAGAAAGACTTGTGGGTGATGTGATGGTTGGAGGCCCTCTTGGGCATAGTGATTGGGTTTTCAGTTCTTGGAGAAGTAGGGAGGTTGGCCAACAGAACTGCTGCCTTGGACTTCTGGAGGGCAGATTTTGGCCTGCTTAGGAGGATGGATGACAGAGTCCCTTGGGAGGCAGCTCTGAAGGGTAAAGGAGTAGAGGAAGGCTGGTCGCTCTTCAAGAAGGAAATCTTAAAGACGTGAGAGCAGGCAGTCCCCAAGTGCCGAAAGACAAGCTGGAGGGGAACAAGATTGGCCTGGCTGAATAGAGAGCTTTGGCTGGAATTCAGGAATAAAAGGAGAGTTTGTGACTCTTAGAAGAAGGGGCAGGAAATTCAGGAGGACTACATGGATGTTGTGAGGTTATGTAGGGAGAAAGTTAGGAGGGCCAAAGCCCAGCTAGGACTTAATCTGGCTGCTGCCATAAAAGACAATAAAAATGTTTCTATAAATACATTAGCAACAAAAGGAAGGCTAAGAAGCATCTCCATCCTTTATTTCATGTGAGGGGAAACATAGTGACAAAGGATGAGGAAAATGCCTTAGTGCCTTCTTTGCCTCAGTCTTTAACAGTAAGAGCAGTTGTTCTCTGGGTACTCAGCCCCCTGAACTGGAAGACAGGGATGTGGAACCGAATGAAGCCCCCAAAATCCAAGGGAAAACACTTGGTGACCCGCCACACCGCTTAGATACACACAAGTCCGTGGGACTAGGGAACCACCCAAGGATACTGAGGTAGCTGGCAGAAGTGCTCACCAAACCACTTTCCATCATGTATCAGCAGTCCTGGCTCACTGGGGAGGTCCCAGTTGACTGGAAGTTGGCAAATGTAACACCCATTTACAAGAAGGGCTGGAAGGAGGATCTGGGGAATTACAGGCCTGTCAGTCTGACCTCAGTACCAGGGAAGGTCATGGAGCAGATCATACTGAGTGCCATCATGTGACATGCACAGGACAACCAGGCAATCAGGCCCAGCCAGCATGGGTTTATGAAAGGCAGGTCCTGCCTGACTAACCTGATCTCCTCCTATGACAAGGTGACCTGCTTAGTGGATGAGGGAAAGATTGTGGATGTTGTCTACCTAGACTTTAGTAAAGTCCTTGATATCATTTCTGGAGAAACTGACTGCTCATGGCATGGACGGGCGTACTCTTTGCTGGGTGAAAAACAGGCTGGATGGCTGGGCCCAAAGAGTTGTGGTGACTGGAGTTAAATCCAGTTGGCTGCCAGTCACAAGGGGTGTTCCCCAGGGCTCAGTACTGGAGCCAGTTCTGTTTAATCTCTTTATCGATGATCCAGACAAGAGGATCAAGTGGGCCCTCAGTAAGTTTGCAGACAACACCAAGATGGCTGGGAATGTTGATCTACTCGAGGGTAGGAATGCTCTACAGAGGGATCTGGACTTGCTGGATAGACACGCCAAGGCCAGTTGTATGAGGTTCAATAAGGCCAGGTGCCACGTCCTACACTTGGGTCACCACAACCCCATGCGATGCTACAGGTTTGGGGAAGAGTGGCTGGAAAGCTGCCTGGTGGAAAAGGACCTGGGGGTGTTGGTCAACAGCAGCTGAACACAAGCCAGCGGTGTGCCCAAGAAGGCCACCAGCATCCTGGTTTATACCCGCATCAGTGTAACCAGTAAGTCCAGGGCAGCGATCGTCGCCTTGTACTGAGCACTGAAACTGACCTCAAATCCTTGGGTCAGTTTTCAGCACCTCACTACAAAAAAAACATCAAGGTGCTGGAGCAAATTCAGAGAATGGCAATGATGCTGTTGAAGGGGCTGGAGCACAAGTGTGATGGGGAGCAGCTGAGGGAGTTGGGGGGTTCAGCCTGGGGAAAAGGAGGCTGTCGCTCCCTGCAACTGCCTGAAAAGATAGGGGGATCAGTCTCTTCTCCTGAGTAGCAAGTGATAGGATGAGAGGAAATGGCCTCAAGTTGCACCAGGGGAGGTTTAGGTTGGATGTTAGGAAAAATGTCTTAATGGAAAGGGTTGTCAAGCATTGGAACAGGCTGCCCCGGGCAGTAGTGGAGTCACCATCCCTGGAGGCGTTTAAAAGACACGTACATGAGTTTCTTAAGCACATGGTTTAATTGGAGACTTGGTAGTGTTGGGTTAACAATTGAATTTGTTGATCTTAAAGGTCTTTTCCAACCTAAACAACTCTATGATTCTATGACTTGCATCCAAGACACTTAGTTATTCATGATATCCTGATCCTTCTCTGCACTGCTGATGCACCCCAAATTTATATCATCATTAAATTTCATTAACACCATCCCATTTAGCATCTGTCAAGGTCTTTACAGAAAATATTAAACAAAAGTACTCCAAGACCTGTTCCTGAAGAACTGCACTATTGACTTCTCTCAGGTTCATATCCCACTCCCAACACTTCAAAAAACTTTCAACCCTTCTACTGCTAATCCTTTAAAAAGTTCTTACCCAGCTTGTATTGACTTGATTTCCATCTGTGCCATCTTAATAAATATTCCTGTGCTGTATTGTTTAATTACTTTGCTAAACTCTTCAAAATCAGACTTTTTTTGTGAAATCAAAGGTCGTCATCTTCCTTCTTAAGCCTTCTCATGTTTTTCATTATTCTCTCCTTCAAAAATTGTTCTTAATCTTGGTATGCTCTTGAGGTCAGACAAATGACTGAAGGACTTTTACCTCTCCTATCTTTAATTTAGGTGGTAAATTCTTACCATGTGGTACTCTCTTGAACATGGTCAGGTCAACAGCAAGTTGAACATGAGCCAGCAGTGTGTCCTGGCAGCCAAGAGGAACAACCGTGTCCTGGGTGCATCCAGCACAGCATTGCAGCCGGGCAGGGAGGAGATTATCCTGCTCTGCTCTGCACTGGTGCAGCCTCACCTGGAGCACTGTGTGCAGGGCTGAGTGCCACAGATNGGGGAAGGAGGAGGGACAGGCACCAATCTCTTCTTTCTGGTTATCAATGGTAGGACACAAGGGAATGGCAGGAAGATGTGCCAGGAGAGTTTTATGTTGGACATTAGGAAAAGGTCCTTCACCCAGAGGGTGCTGGACACTGGAACAGGCTCCCCAGGGAGGTGTCATGGCCCCAAGCCTGACAGTGTTCAAGAAGAGACTGGACAACATCCTCAGACATATGGTGTGAATCTTGAGGCTGTCATATGCAGGGACAGGAGTTGGACTCGATGATCCTTGTGGGTCCCTTCCAACTTGGGACATTCTATGATTCTATGAATTTATGATCAATATTTGGGAGTGGACCTGAACCTCTTGTTTTGTATGCCAGTTCTCTAAGAGTTCCATGGTGGAAAACATTCTGTCCTGCTTTGCACCAAATTGAATATATTAAACTCTTTTATTCTACCTCAGATGTAGCTATTTCTATTTCTGGACACTTGTCGCCATGCTGTCTTTACCCCTAAAATCAAAAGCACTTTCTGTATTGAATAAGTCAGTGGTTTCATTGAATATTCAGTTTTCATCTATCAATCTTCCCTACTTTTGCCTCCCAGTACAAGGGCTGAGATATTTAAACATTTAATGTCCTTCCTGAGATCTAAGTCAGTTTGACTTTTGCAACTTTTTACTTTATGTATTTCTTAACCTCTGTCACGTAATTTTGTCTGCTGCTTAGTTTTTCCTTCTGTTCTTTTAGGCTTCCCTCTCATCCAATCTTTGAAAAGGTTATTCTCCCCTCTCAATACACAGTTATTATTCTGCAGATGGTTTTCCTCTTCATTATAGAAACAAATTCCAGACATCTTTCTGAATCTTTGATTTCAGGGAACAACAAGCTTCGTGCCTTGCATCCATATCCTTGAACTCACAGTTCACTTGCCCTTTCTCTAGCCACTGTGTGTCAACTTTTATCTTTTATCTTTAGTATGTGTCTAACTAAAAGTGAATCAGTCCAACACTCAACTGGACGAGGGGAGAATATTTTTCCTAGTGTGTTAAACTCTGAGCTTCACCATCAGAGTATGCCATCTCAAAGTCATCTTTGAGGAGATATGGGGGAGGAAACGAAGAGACAATTGGTCTGTGTTGTAGGTGGCAAAAAGAATCTGAACAGCTAAACCCTGGGCTGGCAGCTGAGCTCTGGAAATGTGTAGGATACCCAGAAGAAACACACCTAGGGAAGACAAATGGAAAGAACATCCACTGTGGTCATTTCACATGCATCAATGAGGAAGAAGCCTATTCCTACTGGGAAGGATTGACACAGTTCTGAATGGGGATGGTATTCCTTTCTCCAGTTGGAGCAGGAATATCCTCTTGTTGGAGACACTGACCCCAAAAGTAGGGATGACAAAAAAGAGATGCATGACAAAGGTTCATTTGGGAAACAATGTCCTCTGCAGCTGCCATTTGCAGGCGTGTACCAAATCTATGCACTCTTCATGAAGCATGAAGGGAGGGTGGAGAACATTAATTATTTAGAAGACTGGACACCATGCATCAGAGCCATTCTCATTCTGCATCTCTAGGAGCATCCCTAGCATTATTCACGACCAAGTGGGCAGATTTCTAAAGGTCATAGAATTATTGAATCATATAATGATTTGGGTTGGAAAGCACCTTAGACACCACCTAGTTCCAGCTCCCTTGCCATGGACAGGGACACCTTCCACTACACCAGGTTGCTCAAAGCCCTGTCCAACCTGGTCTTGAACACTTCCAGGGTTGGGGCATCCACAGCTTCTCTGAACATCCTGTTCCAATGCCTCACTGCCCTCATCACGAAGAATTTCTTCCTTATATCTAATCTGAATCTACCCTCTTTCAGTTTAAAGCCATGATCCCTTGTCCTATCACTACTTGCCCTTGTAAAAAGTCCCTCTCCAGCTTTCTTGTAGGTCCCCTTTAGGTACTGGAAGGCTGCTATAAGGTCTCCCTGGAGCCTTCTCTTCTCCAAGCTGAACAACGAGACCTCTCTCTACCTGCCTTCATAGGAGAGGTGTTCCAGCCTCTGATCACCTTTGTGGCCTCCTCTGGACTTGCTCCAACAGGTCCATGTCCTTCTTATGTTGGGAACACCAGAGCTGAGTGCAGTACTCCAGGTGGAGAGAGCAGAGAATCACCTCCCTACATCTGCTGGCCACACTCCTTTCGATGCAGTCCAGAATATGGTTGGCCTTCCGGCCTGCAAGCACACATTGCCAGGTCATGTTGAGCCTCTCATCAACCAACACCATCAAGTCCTTTTCCTCAGAGCTGCTCTCAATGCGTTTTCTGCCCAGCCTGTACTTGTGGTTGGAATTGTTTGATCCTTTATTATTAAAATCAAAAGAGATTTATTATGCTGCAAGTTTACTACAAGCCAAATTGTGTACTGCAAGTAGCCCATGAGTAGTTTAGAATTGCTCGCTGTCCTGCTTGGCAAAGGAGTCTTGTTGATGTCCCATCCAACTTATTCCGTGACCACATTCAGTCACTATTATTCATGCAGTAGTTGCTTCAATATAACCCTGTATTTTTGTCTTTAGCAACTCTGTTTTCTTCCAAACTAGCCATGGAAGTAACGTCATCTGAAAAATACCCAACGGAAATCCAAGAGGATTATAGACAATCATCTGTTCAGTTCAACTGAGCAACATCCTGATGTTAGGCAGAACGAAAACATATCCTGGGAACCTACTCAGGAAGTCCCTAACATAATGTCACAAGAAAGAAAATGTGTTTGATAACAGGTGAACCTTCCTAGTCGTTGGGAAAGCAAAACACCATTTCCACATCTGTAGTCTAAACCTACGCAGATGCTTCCTCACCAGACCCCAGATCAAGCTTCTTCCATCAATCATGTACCTAGTACAGCTCCACCCCGAGAGCTACACTGAGAAATTGGATAGAAAGAGGTCAGTGGAAATTTCCATCACCATGACCTGAGCTGTTATTATTGTTTTACCTGCAAAATAATCTCACAGTCCCACAAACTAGTGTCCTCATCTGTGAGCTAACAAAATTCATACCCAATCACATCCTCAGGGGTTGATCTCCTCTCAAAATCTGAAGATGTTTTGAGGGCAGCAGCATCCAAAAAAATCTGCAGTGCAACAGAAGCCTCTGAGCCCTTGCAGTGTCCTGGCAACATCCTGAGTGTAATCTCAAAAACACCTAGAATGAGCTGCTTTTCCGAGTCCTTCTTCTCCATGTCCTTTTAAAACCCATTCCTAGGGACTCATACAGGGATATGCTTTCCTCTTCCACTGACTACTCAGCTCTTTATCAAAGATAGTTATGTTTTGTGGGGACATTAGACCTTGTAACTTCCAAACCAGCAAAAGCTGGAGTGGAGTGCACCTGACAAAATACATGCATTTACTAAGGAGAGGGCTCCAGGTGACCTAGTCCTCACCTTGTCAAAGGTACCTTTCAAAGCCAGTGAAAGGAAGCAGGTAATCCTCAATGACGTTCATTTTTAATGAGGCTTTTGTCTAAAGCAGTTCTGATGAATTGTGAATGTGTCTGCCTGACTACAAAAAGAAAGACGAGCCGTGATTCACCCAAGAGACATCTATGTTGTAGATGGAAGGCTGTACTTAAGTCAGATGACTCCCACTAGGGATTTTGTGTCTTGCTTCAATCTGTTTGTGACTGTAAATTTTTGAAGGTTATTGTCTTCCTCATTTTGTGTTAATTGATGCTCCCACAATTTTTGGCCTTGGGCACATAGTTCCCAATGACAGGAACTGGCTTCTTTGTTGCGCTATTCATTTTATTGTGCTGGATACCTATGGCAACATGCACCATAAGTTGTCCTCATTATTTAGCAAGGCTTACGATTAAGATTAGCTTGTGGTAAGGCATCTAGGTCTGTCTCTGGTGATAGACCTTGCTGTCAACATGGGACATGAATCAGTAGAGAGAGGGATGGGATTCCTGATTCAACTCTCAAGCCCACCAGTCAAAGACACTGCTGCTCATATTGAAGGGTTGACAAAGTGATGTCGATCACTTCAATGTTCAGTCAAAGACTCGATGATAAGACTCCAGTTTTGACAAAGTAGTATCTTAAGTTAATGGGGAGAACCCAGTTTCCTTTCTCCTGTCCTCTGCACAACCAAAGCCTAGTTGATAAAGAAGGAAAATCTTCCTGCTAAGAGGAGGGAGATACCAGGTGCTGCAGCTGGCCAATCCAAACTACTGCAGAAGGTTGCTCAGAGCCTGGCAATCCATCAGCTGATTAAAGTGGGAACCATGATATCAGAGACTCTGAACTGACAGCAGCCCCCTTGGGTACTCCCAGCACCCTTCAGGCTTGGCTCTAAATCATCCACCTTTCTGATGGAAAATCACATGTTCACAAGATCCTCTCACATGCTAGAACATGCACTTACGGGTCATAATACAAAGACTTTAACATATGGTTTGCAGTAGTTATCACCAGGACATAAAAGGGATTCACAACATAACAATGAATACAAGAAGCTTCAATCTGAGGACACACCCAGGCTCTGTCTACACTGGTCTTTAAAAGGGATCAGGATTCATTCTCTAATCTTTATGACAACCATCACAGCTCATGCCTGCATAACTGAACTTTCTTATCCCTCCAACCAGAATGTCCTCATTGGAAACATCCCTGGCCCATGCTCTGCTTCAGAGTGTATGTGGGCATTGCATGGGTCAGGTCCAGTGGGTTCAGGCCACAACAGGACCGGGCATCATGCCAAATGCTACGCACCCTAGGAAGTCCTCAAGTCCCTGATAGGGCTGATACCCGTTAAAGGACCCCTACAATGCCTGATGTTGGATATCCATTCCTTTGGGGTCCAGTCCAGAATGATGTCTTGGACATTGTACTTGTCTTCTGCAAATGCTTGGGGGACCTACGTTCCAAAACACAGCTGGCAATGCAATGCCTGAAGGGATTGTCCTCAACCCCATGGCTAGAAAAAGAACCTGCAGATGTAGAGTCCATGTCCCTGAAATCACCTTTTTTCCCTCAGGGCACTGAACAGAGCTCACTTTTTTCTAAAAACATGGCAGGTGCAGAGGATCTTAACCTAGAGGTCAGTGTGCATAAGCCAGAATTTGGGAAATGTGGATATAATTTCTTTCTCTGCTTGGAGAGGTTTAATTTCTCATCTCACATCTTCAGATAGGGTGTGTTAATGACCAAATTGAAGCACAGGCATGGAAAGAAAGGGGCTCTTTACAGATTAACTGGGTCAGTGCTGGGACCCTGTATTTCTCTTTGATACTTCCCGATGTGGAGATGTGTATGCTTTGTATCAAAAAGCCCCTGGAAGAAAGACCTAAAGAGCTCCTAGGGGGTGAGTGCTCACCAAGTCGTGCTCACACTTTCACCCTTCTCTAGCCCAATGAAACCTGCATTCCTTTCTGCTCAGTGGCAGTTTCATCAGGAAGGTGGAGAGCAACTCCACCCGAACAAGCCTATAGTCTTGTTATTAGTGCACACTCGTGAGAGGTGGGAGCTTCGATTAGCTGAACACATCAGCAGGCATGACTGCAGCCACGGTCACGGGCATCATGGTTTCCCGCTGCTGAGTCACAGACGAAGACGGTAGAGCCCACAGACACAGTCATTCCAATGGTCCCCAGCAAAAATCTACCGTCCCTGAATCACAGGAGCCAAACTCAAGTTGGCTCAATACAGAATCACAGAATCACAGAATGGTTGTGGTTGGAAGGGACCACTGGAAATCATCCAGTCCAACCCACCTGCTCAAGCAGGTTCACCAGAGCAGATCACACAGGAAGGTGTCCAGGTGGGTTTGAATGTCTGCAGAGAAGGAGACTCCACAGCCTCTCTGGGCAGCCTGGTCCAGGGCTCTGGCACCTCAAAGGAAAGAAGTTTCTCCCCATGTTTAGGTGGAACCTCTGGTGCTTCAGGCTGTGCCCGTTGCCCCTCATCTTGTTGTTCAGCACCACTGAAAAGAATCTGGTCCCATCCTCTCGACACCCAGTGTTGAGATATTTATGGGCATTTATAAGATCCTCTCTCATTCTTCTCTTCTCCAGGTTGAACAGATCCAGCTTTCTCAGTCCTGCCTAGTGAGAAAGATGTTCAGAGCTCTTATCATCTTCATAGCCTCGTATGTTGATTGGTAGACTCTGTATTTTTCTATGCTCCAACCATCACCATGATATCCAGAAACCTGATGGCAGACTCTATCCTGAGACCAAGCTCCCAAGACATTGACATCAGGTAGACTGATGCCATGGCTTCAATGCCATGGACACAGTGTCAAATATGGTTGTTTGATGCTCATCTCATGACAGAAGGATCCGTTCTGTTTACGCCTGGGACTGGAATGGCTGTTGATTCAAGACAACATCTAGTTCTGGGTTTGGCAATGCACAAGAGAAGGTGGTGAATGAGAGGTGGTTCAGAGAAGGACCGCTTGAAGGATTAAAGCTATGGAGGACAGACCTTGCAGGGAAAAAGTGAAAGAGCCCGCCGAAGTCTATCAAAGGGTTATCCTAAACGATATGTATCTCCATGGAGGAGAGGAAAATTGCAACAGGGAGCAATTAAATTTTGTAGAGGGTTGCAACGAGAGCCACTGGCTGTCCAAGCTCTATAAATCAGAGTAGAAAGATTTTACACAGGTTATTTTATATGTGGCAGATGACTGACCCCTGGAACAGCTTATCAAAGCTTGTTGCATGCTCCCTGCCTCAGGACATCTTTACAAAATGTGGGTTCTTTTTCATTCAAACAGGAATTAACTGTAGTGGAAGTTAGATCAGATAATTAGAAAGCACACAGCCTTCTTGCCTGTGGACACCGAATTTACATCATCTGTCTCTCCTTGCATATGTGATAAGCACAGAGAGATTGTATCTACCTACCAGGTTCTGTAAATAAGGACAGTCTTACAGGGACAGGCTGGTGGTGGTTTTGAATTGATACCACTGAAAATTCAGAGAGGCTTTTGGCACAAAAGTCTTTCTCCCTACACACCATGCCTCATTTATATTCTCGGATCCTCAGACTTGAAATGACATTTCAAACAGAGTCCCTTATGGGTCCCGTCAGTCAGTGTTCAAAACCTTGCTCAGGGTTCATTCCACCACTGGCAAAGGCAGATGGGGATTTAGGTCCTCTTGAGTCATGGAAGCTGTCTAAGGCTGTCCTAAGTGTTATATCAAACCATTGTTTTTTCACATATCTATCAAGCTCTATCCTAAAGCAGGTGGGATTTCTACTCTGCCTTTGATTTTAGAAGGCACACATTTTTTTCCTGGCATGTAAGACTCTAACTCTGATTGCAAGTCCCATTTAACTCATGTTAGTCTTAACTAAGCTCTAATCCAGTGTGATCTTTTAGCCTACAGAGTTTTTCTTTTTGTAAGTCTGTTTTCAAAGCTTGCAGTGTATTTATGGGGAAAAAAAAAAAAAAAAGTCATATTTCTACTCAGTCTCTGTTCTGCCAAGCTAAAAGGGACCAGAGTTTTCCAGAGACGTCTTGTAGGGTAGATCCTGTTCTCCCAGTCTTCCCATTAGCTTCCATCTGCATATTTTTTTCCACCAGGACCCCTTTCTTTATTGATGGGTGCAATGAAATTCCAGCTGAGAAGCCACCAGGGCTGGTGGCGCTTCCCAAATCTCTCTGCTAACAGGCTCCCTTACACCCAAGCAGACAACTTGACATCACCTGCGCTTGTTCGTGTTTGGTTTTGGTTTTGTTTTCAGGGCTCTGTACCATCAGAGCCTCCTGGTTATCTTTAGGTCTTCCAGGTCTTCCCTTTCTTCCACATTTTTACTGGCATGCTCCCAACTTCTCTCCCTGAAGTCTGGCAGCACTCCTGCACACTCAGCCTGTCTGCAGGAGCTTTAACAACCCAAACTCTGGTGGTTTCCTGACGCTTTGCCTTGCAGACAGATCTCAAACCTTGTAATGGTGTTAGACAGAATTAAGTGGCTTTGCACTGGCCAGAGGCAAACAGTTCTACCATGCTGACACATCCCATGTCCAGACACCGCGGTGATGGACAGCCTCCACCAAGCTGGACAGGCTCATTTGGTTTCCTATTTATATCTATATATATACTTAGTAGATAGATTAGATAGATTAGATAGATAGATAGATAGATAGATAGATAGATAGATAGATAGATAGATAGAATGCCTTTCAAGTACGGGCAGATCATTACAACATGCCTGCATGGACATCCCCATTTCAGCAAGCTGAATACAAGCAGCATTTTAGTGTTGTGAATGTTGGAATGCTGACCCCGCCACGCTTACCTATCGAGGCATAACCACCTTGAACGCTTGAAGTGCTGGATCTTTTCCAGTTTCATGGGTGTTATTTAAGCTGTTGCTCAATTGTGCCTTGAACTGCCCAATTACAAGAAAGGATCTAGATGTAATCAGGTCTGGTGACTTTCGCAGAGCAGAGTTTTTCCTAAATACCCAAGGAGGTATGTTTGTGCTGTTTTTCTTTATGTACCTGTTCTCTGACGGCACAAAAACATAAAATAAAAATAAATTGTGGTTTTCACTCTCACAGCCAAGTGAGCACTAGGGCACATGCCTTTCCCTCCCTTTCCCATGGAACAGTACTGATCCCTCTGTCCCAACTAGATTGGATTTTGTCATCTGTGACTGTGGAAATTTTAATTAGTAATACTTCTCAAGTTACTGAGAACCCTTTGGGGAGCAGTACTTTCAAAAAAACATATATACATATATATATATATATATGTATCTTCAAACTGGGAGAAAGAATAGGCATCACCACGATGAGCCTGTGACAAGGAAACCCTCTGTCATTAAATCAGCTTGTATACTCACCTTGTCTCCATCTCTGGAGACTCCAAGTGCTTCACAGTGATTCACAGACTTTTATTCTGTGGCTTATTCACCTGTTTTATGGGGAATTGCGTAATGTTGGGGTTTTTCCACCCTGGGTCACAACTAAACCAACAAAAAGTCTATCAGCTTTTCCTACGAAACACAAAATGCCATTGGCACATGCAAAAGGGAGAAGCAAAGCATTTCTCCCTAACTGCAAG
Organism: Pampusana beccarii; assembly: GCA_013399365.1. Classification (NCBI taxonomy): domain Eukaryota; kingdom Metazoa; phylum Chordata; class Aves; order Columbiformes; family Columbidae; genus Pampusana; species Pampusana beccarii. Next base: position 150,524 of record VWYH01010852.1, on the reverse strand, counting down.
CTTTTCAAGCTGTTTTCACATATATTGTATAAGATTTTTTAAAATGTTATGTTTGGAATTGTTATCTTGCAATACATTAAGTGAAATTTTCTATCAGTGGGAAAATAGATACATTTCTCCGTGTTGGGTTTATTTCCCATATTCAGAATAAAAATTGGCAAATAGTCGATATTTTTATAAAAGAGGGCACGTTGCCCTGCTCTGCCAGCATGACCTGGGACCTGAAACAAGATGACATATCCAAATCTCAGACTTGGAGACACTGCCCTGGCCCTTCAGCGACTCCCACACCCAGCAGCTCAGCACCAGGACTCAGTTAATAACTAAGCCGCAGGGAGTCAGAAACTCAGCTTGTTTTTGCATTGGATTTGGGACAATAGACACGCTTTGGGCAAACCCAGCCACACCAGCTTCCCATCCGCGAGAGCAGCAGGTATGAAAACATGGCACAGGTTTTTGTGAGGCTGAGCCAATGCACGTGGAAGCCCAACCTGCTGCCGTTTGCATCTTGACTCTTGTTGCCCAATGCAACACGTATGACACAACCCGGCTCTCGGCTCGCGGGGCCAGACTCGAAGGAACAAACATTCCTTGTCACATTCCCCATCCAAGCACCTGCATGGGACCACCCCTTGCAGTGCACACCGTGTTTTTCCTTTTTCACAGGACCAGCCCCAGGACATAAACCTGAAGAAGAGATGACGTATGGCAGGAGTCTGCTCATCGCAGTGATGTCACCTCCCCGGGGAACTTGTTCCTCTACAAATCCCATTCCAGTCGGGAGATCAGCTCTGTCCCGACCACCCCAAGGGAATCCGCCCACAGGATCAACAGGAGGTGGAGGGTAGGAAAACATATAAAGCTCCCTGGGAGCAGCTGTCCTTTACTGCCCTGGCTGCACAGATCTGCTTTTGGCATGAAGACACTTCTGTTTGGGCTGCTGCTTGGCCTGGCGTACGTGGACTTGGGTAAGACCATTGCCTTCCCATTGCTGCAGGGACCCCCTGGGAAATATCTGGGAGGGGAGGGGGAAAAGCATCAATGCAGAAAGACCTGGTAATCCCCAGGTAGGGGAAATAACACACCTTTATGTATTTAAGAAAGTCAATGGAGAGGGTGAATGGGGAAAAGGGTTATGCATTCTTGGTGGGATGAGACGTGGTGCGTGATGGAGAGCAAAGCACATTGTTTGGAAATGTAGGTGGTCACCTGTTGCCCGACCCTGCTCACATCGTACCCTGGGATGAAGGGGACCGACACACAGCTTTGTAAGGCTCAGGTGTGAATGGCAGCCACATGGCACAGGGCAGTATAAGATCCTAATATGCCAATTTGTCCCCTCAGGGATGGGATGGGGTATGTTCATAGTGAACAACCTCACGGCTGGCTGGAAACTCTGAAAACCAGCCGGTGAAGTTTCAGTATAGGTGAAGATATGAGAAATAACTCCAAGAATTTTGGAAAGGTTCATCGAACCACCAGCTAAAGACTTTTTCACTAATTTCTAGGCACTAGGATATAGGTGGAGATGAGCAATTCTCCTAGGTCTCTTTAGGTTTGGTGTCTGACAGGTCTGGGGCAAGCTGGTAGCAGGGTCTGGTCATCACTGCATTCTTACTCTATTTATTTGTAACCCACTGCAAGTACATCCTTAGCCTGGAACAAAGTCATCCACGGGGTGACACCAACCTACAGCCCATGGGACCCAGAGGTCCTCAGGCTGCTTTCATGGGACTCCAAAAGATCTCAGAGGAGAGACAGCTTGGGCAGGGGTTGAACATCTCCACCTGGAAATGGCTACTTGAAGACCATTCAAAGGGTTGGAAGTGAAAGAAGTTTGAAAAGCACGCATCTTGCAATTATTTATGCAGGGAAGTGGTTTGGGTCTCTTCTTCAGGCTGCATTGGGTTTTTTTAATCCCTCCTACCCTCATTACTCCTTCCACCTGTCTCTAAAGCAAACCCAGCTGCTGGCTGAAGGACATACTCTGGGTCAAACCCACTACAGGGCTGAACCAGGACAGGTGCAGTTGCTTCTACACAGCTTCAGCAATTTTTTACTTTTCAGTACCTGCTGGGTTTGGCTTTTTTCTTTCTCTTCTCTTCTCTTCTTCTCTTCTTCTCTTCTCTTCTCTTCTTCTTCTCTTCTCTTCTCTTCTCTTCTTCTCTTCTCTTCTCTTCTCTTCTCTTCTCTTCTCTTCTCTTCTCTTCTCTTCTCTTCTCTTCTCTTCTCTTCTTCTATTTTCTCTTCTCTTCTCT
>VWYH01010852.1:0-148155 GCA_013399365.1 Pampusana beccarii | reverse complement strand
ATATTTCACAGGAGGCATATTCTGTGTTTTCTTTCCTCCCTCTGGATCTAGTCTTGTCCTGGATGTAATGGAACTGCTGAGGAACTGATAGAGCAGGTTTCTACCCACAGTTCTTGGAGCATTTTATAGAAACAGAGACACATCCCCAGCCTTTTTTTATAGTTGAGATGGAGGCAGAAGTGGGTTTTCTGGGCTGATCCAGTTGCAGGTGGCTGGTCTAGGCACAGCTCTTGTAGCTGAGAAATACGTCTGTGACCATACATCTTCCAGACATTTTAATTAAGGGGTAGAATGTACTGTTGGGCAGTGATGAGTGATGAATTATTTGCCTTAGATCAGGACACAGCACTGTCCGCTATGTTCGGTTTTTCTGTTCTGGTCCTTATGGTTTTGGGCTTTCCTCTTCCACTGCATCCTTCCTACAAAACCAGTGTTCTTTGAGTGCTCCACCAGCATCGGTGAAAGACAAGGGGGCTGAAAGTTTTCTTCCTTAAACCTGCTCTTAACTGGAATTAACTCCTCCAGAGCCCATGGCATTTCCCTGCTCACCCGTGAAAATGATGAGGTTTAGAAACCAGCTCAAACCAAAAGCTGTAAATCAATTTCTCAGATGCTTTAAACAAGCGTGGCTCCATCCCTTTGTCCTATACACTCATTAACCTCCCTATGCTTGCAAGGTTGACAATGCTGTTTTCTCTCTCAGTGAATATGTTATGAATATATGAATATATGAATATATGAATAGCTCTCTCAGCTATTTGTTAAAATATGAAAAAAACCTTTAATGGGTCGTTTGGAAGTGATCTACTGAGGTTCTCAGCTCAGGTAAAGAGGGATCACTCCACAACACCAGTTTATAAAGGTCATGGCCATGAGAACACCACTACTGCTTACGCTAAAAAGTCCTTCCTATCACTGCAAAGAGGACAAAGAAAGTTTTTTTCCCTATTGCACAGCTGAATTTTCCAAAGGAGGTGCTAGAATAATTAGATGCCCTGAAAATTCTTCCTAGAGTCAAATGTTCAGACAACTGCCTTCAAAAATGTTTACCCTTATCACGAAGTCCCAGAAGTTTCTCTCTAACAGCAAATGCTGCAGAACTTTAACAAGAAAACATTGTCCCTTCTGAATTTTACCGGTAGATGGCAGTGGACACATTTGGGTGGCTCTTCAGCTGCCGTGTTGGTAGAAGACAGGTTGAATAGAAAACACCAGACCCAGCTGGTTTCTGTCATCAAGCAACGCCAGCATGACTCCAAAAAATATGCATAGTCGGTATCTACCGACTGTGGATGGACAAGTTTCGTAGAGAGACTCTTGAGCAACTGCAGTGATCAGTGCTTGCATATGTGAAGGTGTTCCTGTGTCAGCAGGCAGCCGGCAAGAGCTTTGTAGCATCATCTCTCTTAAAAAGTAGCGGTAGCGCCTGATGAAAGTGCTTTTCAGGCCACATTCAGCCTTTAGGGTCTCTGATGCAGCTCTGAAATTTAAATTCTGCTCCCAGTTACTAAGTTCTGCAGAAATTCCTCTAAACGAGCATGAAGGAGTTGTTGCTTTGGGTGGAGGGACAAGGGAACTGCCAGACATTCCGTGCTGGTGAATACTGCTCTCAAAAGAAGGAGCTATTTCACTCTGTGCTACAGCATTTCTTGCAGAGGATGCAAAGATCCTATCAAAGCTGCTCAAGAAATAGATTCCTCTAGATCCCTGCTCTTTTGGGGCTGCTGAGCCCCCAAGGTACTGATCACACTCAACTCCCACACCACCATCCTTGTCCTTTGGTGCTGGGATTTAGTCTTTCCCCCTGACACATTCAAGCTTTGCCATTGCCTCCAGCTGTGCTCAGTTTCTGAGGCTGCTGCTTCTTGGTCAAGGGTGGATAAAGGGGACTGGCCATCATATAGTTCCCACCACAAAGCAGAGAAGGTACAAACTTGATGTCTACCTCCACTGCTATGACCAGCTTGGACATGGTTCTGTTCCCTTCTGCAGCCCAATCCTTACGATGTTACACGTGCGCAGACCACAGGGACATTGCCCAGTGCAGAACAATCACCGAGTGTCCTCCAGAAGCCACCGTGTGCACAACAACACTGCACTCCGTAGACTCGGGTAAGTCTCATTGCTTGCTGTGAGTGTTCACGGGGATAAATCGTAGAACCATAAAATAATTCGGGCTGGAAAAGATCTTAGAGATCATCTGGTTCCAGCCCCCTGCCATGGACAGGCACACCTTCCACTAGACCAAGTTGTTCAAAGCCCTGTCCAACCTGGCCTTCCATGGATGGGGCATCCACAACTTCTCCGGGCAACCTGTTCCAGGGCCTCACCAGCCTCATGGCAAAGAATTTATTCCTTGTATCTAATCAAAGTCTACCCTCTTTCAGTTTAAAACTGTTAGTCCTTGGCTTATCACTACACTCCCTGATAAAGGATCCCTCCTCATCTTTCATATATGCCCCCTTTAAGTACTGAAAGGCTGCTTTAAGGTCTTCCTGGAGCCTTCTCTTCTCCAGGCTGAACAACCCTACCTCAGCCTGTCCTCACAGCAGAGGTGTTACATCCCTCTGATCATTTTTGTGGCCTCCTCTGGACTCTCTCCAACAGGTCCATGTCTGTCCTGTACTGAGGACCCCAGAGCTGGATGCAGGACTGCAGGTGGAGCCTCATGAGAGCAGAGCAGAGGGGCAGAACCACCTCCCTCAACCTGCTGGCCACACTTCCTTCTCCCCTTCCTATTTCCAGCTTGGATCATCCTTTAACATCTCTGTAAGAATCCAGGTGGAGACACCCAAGGAAAGAAATCCATCAGATTCAGAGCTCCATAATGAAACATGTAGGACTCATCCTGCTTACTCGTTCTGTTTTGTCTTTACTGCCTCTATGCCCTTACAGACCCTGAACCTACAGATGTGTGCGAATACACCACAGTGTCTTCCTTGGTTGTAGGCACTTTCACCTAACACCAATGGTCTCACCAGTGACCATAGCAGTGTTATACCAGTGCGTCTTGGCACTGCCATCTTTTTATACAGAACCCTTGCAGGAGTAACTCACTTGAACAAGTGACTTGAGTCTCTTGTCCACACTGGAATAAATTTAGAAAAAGTAGTAGGGAGAGAGGGAGGCAACAAGGAAAAACAGCTGACCTGTTCATACAAAGAGCAGTCTGGATTACAGGCACCCATGGATTAGAGATGTTCAACACCTTATTTGCCTTTATTTACCTATAAACACTTTACTGTTGTTTGACCTCACAGAACCGCAGAATGGTTGGGTTTGGAAGGGACCTCTGGAGATCATCCAGTCCAACCCAGCTGCTAAAGCAGGTTCACCAGAGCAGATCACACAGGAAGGTGTCCAGGTGGGTCTGAATGTCTCCAGAGAAGGAGACTCCACAACCTCTCTGGGCAGCCTGGTCCAGGCTCTGGCACCTCACAGTACAGAAGTTTCTCCTCATGTTTAGGTGGAACCTCCTGTGTTTCAGTCTGTGCCTGTTGCCCCTTATCCTATCATTGGGCACCACTGAACAGAGTCTGGTCCATCCTCTTGACACCCACCCTGGAGATATTTATAAACACTGATGAGATCCCCTCTCATCTTCTCCAGGCTGAACAGACCCAGCTCTCTCAGTCTCTCCTCATAAGAAAGGTGCTCTAGGCACCTAATCATCTTCATAGTCCGCTGCTGGACTCCCTCCAGTAGTTTCTTGTCCTTCTTAAACTAGGAAGCCCAGAACTAGACACAGAACTCCAGATGCAGCCTCACCAGAGCAGAGCAGAGGGGGAGGACAACCTCCCTCGGTCAGTGTTTCTCGATGACAGCTGTCTGCATCTTCCTTCACCATTTCTTTCTCTTCTTCTCCCCTTCTCCAATCTACCTTCTTTCAGGTTATCCCTTTTTCGGCAACATCACCGTGACCAGAAGCTGTGATGTGGAATGCATCCTCTTCCATAACGCGATAGGGGCGAAGAGACACAAGTCATGCTGCTACACTGATCTCTGCACCGATGACAACAGGACCCATGAGAAAGAGCCGGAGGAGGTCAACGGGGCTTCGAGCATCAGTAGGGTGGGAAGCAGGTCTGTAGCGCTGTGTCTGATGGCCATGGTTGTTGGCACACTCCACCAGTACGCTCTGTAACACTACAAGTACCTATGCGCCAGCCAAAACATCCCCACTCCTCTCTCTGCCAAGCTGCCTTGTGACCTCTTAGATACCTCTGGAATAACCTTCTTCACCAACGTGTATCTTCACCCATCTTCAATGCTGTGAATTCGACTGAATTCAAGCCAACAGTTTGGGCTCCCGGACCTAAAACCTTCAAATTTCCAGTTTCCAGCTGCTAAGCTGGTGTTCCTCACCTTCAGCTGTTTCTGGTCCTCAGGACCCACATCTCCCCCTGCAGTTTTCCTCTGTGGGGAGCAGCAGTGGATGAAGCACGACAGCTCTGTGCAGCGGGAGGGCCTGGGCTGTGCCATCAAGGCCATTGCTCTGGGGTCACCCCCAGCAAGATCAAGGGCTGTACACACACTGGATTTGGACAGTGCTTTTTTCCCAGGTCTCCTCAAGCTCCCACACAACCTGTGTCTGTGGGTCTCCATTATATTCCTGTGTACAAGCCCCCAAAATAGTCCCGCAACCTTCCATCAGGAGTCTGGTTTATTTTCTTTCCACTTTTGCTCCTGAGTCAGAGCAGCAGATAGATGCTGGTCCCCTCTCACTACCTTGCTCAGAAGAGTGTGGTTTGTAATTTTAGAGAGCCGGCACTTAGTTCTATCTAGAATAAGCTATAGAATTAGTTCAGAAGGACTCAGCCTTCGTGTGTTGCGATGGCATGTATTTCTGGGAAGCCCAAAATACACCCTGGACCAGGCCAGGGCAGATTAGATCCACTAAAGAAAAAATATAGAATAGAATCATAGAATCATTTTGGTTGGAAGAGACCCTCAGGATCATCAAGTCCAACCATAACCTAACCTAACTCCAGCACTAAACCATGTCCCTAAAAACCTCGTCTATGAGCCTCTTAAACCCCTCCAGTGATGGCAACTCCACCACTGCCCTGGGCAGCCTGTTCTAATGCCTGACAACCCTTTCCAGGAAGAATTTTTTCCTAATATCCAATCTAAACCTCCCCTGGCACAAATTGAGGCCATTTCCTCTTGTCCTATAATTTGCTATTTGGGAGAAGAGACCAACACCCTCCATGCTGCAACCTCCTGTCAGGTAGCTGTGGGCAGGGATTGGGAATGTGGCTAGCCAAAACCCTCAGCAGCCCTTTTCCCGAGCTCAGGTTATAATCAGAGTTCCTGGATTTCCCTTCCCAGATGTTTTACAGGCCATTTTAAGCAACATTTTCTCCTCCTCTGCCTTCCCCAATCACTTCACAGTAGGGACTGCAGGAAAGGAAAAGTAATGATTATCCCAGACCCTCAACTTTGGGAAAACCCAACAGCTTCACTCACACCAGTTAACAGCGCTACTGGGTACCAGCTGGGGATTTGCTGTATTGTCCCCTGGAGCAGCTGTAAGATTGATTTTGATGTTCCACCTGCTGTAAAACCAGTTGGAGTGAAAATAGATATAAATGAGCCATGTGTGCTCAGCTCTCAGCCCTCTCCAGGGATGGAGATCCAGGAAACTTCCCATTTGCTCTGTTCCTATTGCCAGAGCTCATCCAGGGGACAAACTGCAGGAGCAAGGGCAGAGTGGGAGCACGGGTACATCCCATGGACCATCCTTGTGTGTTCGTACCAACCCTGCAAACTTCTCTGTGGCAAAGTCCGTTTTTACCCTGTTTCCGTAAGACACCAGCCAGGAAATTAAAGGAATAAGCAGCGGGGTTGTTTTTCTTCATTGCACAGAGGTGATTGTTTCTCAAAGTCTGTCTCAGTACCATTTGCAAGAAAACATTGACAAGGCATTGCATTCCTTGGCGGAGGGCCCTGTGCAAGCCTGGGGCTCAGGAGGCTGATGAGATCCTTTTTTTCTGGAGGTGAAATCCTAGAATCATAGAAACATTTTGGTTGGAAGAAACCTTTAAGATCTTCAAGTCCAACCGTTAACCTACCACTGCCACTAAACCACATCCCTAAGAACTTCATCCATGCATCTTTTAAACTCCTTTAGGGATGGTAACTCTGGTGACTCCACCACTGCCCTGGGCAGCCTGTTCCAATGCCCGACAACCCTTTCCGGGAAGAAATTTTTCCTAATATCCAATCTAAACCTCTCCTGGTGCTGTGCTTCACTAAAACAGCCACAGCATCCCTGAGACACCGTTTCATTGCTGAGGTCTGAGGTGGGAAAAATGCCATTGAGAGGATAATGATTGGGAGCTACTCGAATGTTGATATTGCACCCACCCTTGCAGACACAGAGCATCAGCTTCTGCTTCCTATTCATCCTTTCTGTTTCCCTGCTCCAAAACCAGCCTGATGTGCCAGGCCAGAAACAAACCACCGTCACTGCCATATCACAGGATCACAAAATCAGCTTTTCCATCCTGGGTTCAAGCTCCGGTGTAAATCACTGTGGCCCCAGTGACCTTTTCCATGCTGGTTGCAGCGTCCTGTCCTGTGCTAACATGGGCTGAACTTTCCTTCAGATATTCCACACTCAGAAGGGGCAAGGTTGGAATACAGAGGGGCTGGGAGGGTGAGGGTCTGGGTGAGAATCTAGTAAATAAAGTTGGGTCCTCCGTTTTTCAACCTGCAGCATCTTTCTTGTGCGCTCAGCCTTTGCCCAGGGAGGGGCAATGGGGCAGCAGAGCCTGATAGAAGGTCAATTGTCTGGGTGGTTTCCTGCAGATCCAAACCGCCCTGTACCAGAAAAAAGAAAAGCTACAGAAAGAGACAAGCAAGGGTGTGCCAAAATGCTCCTTGCAAGAGCTGGATTTAAGGATATCCCCACTGGAAGAGGAGGGGGAGAGGGGTGGAAGAAAGATAAAGGCTACAAGACCCTCAGCAGTGGCTGAGAACTGGGCATTGTGATAGAGCAGCCTCTCTTGCAGCAGTAAAACATAAAGCATCTGAGCTCAGACTGCAAGGCAAGCAGGCAGCAACCATTTGGGGTCTGTTCTGTTCTGCAAAGATGCTGTGGGTGGGGACCACTGCCCTCCTTGTGTCACTGGTGCTGGTTGTGAGCATCCTGTACCACACTGCACGTCTCCTGGGACATCCCTGTTAATGTGGCTCTATTGTCAGAGCAGCGAGCATCTACTGTAGCCAAAACAGAGTCAAAGGCAGGGTTTAGCTTCAAAGCACTCGCGGTATGTTCCTAAATTAGGAGAGGTGAAAAGCCCTTCACACAGAGTGTCAGGTACACACTGTGTTAGCCGCAAGCCACAGCCTGAACCGTTGTCACTTGGAGTCCTTGCAAAATCTGATTTGCTGCTGCTTTGGTTATTGCTTCTATTTTTTTCTTGCTATTTGGTCCCTAGGAATTGAACCCAGCAAGAACCACTGCCCCAGCAAATACAGGACACTGCCAGGGCATTCAAAGGAGCTGGCAGACTTTTGCGTCACTGGGTCAAGTGGACATACAGCAGAAGAACTTTAAATATAGGCTGAATAAAACAGAACAGAGAGAGATGTGTCTCCAAAGGGCCACAAAAAGACTTGGAGCCACTCAGCCCTACAAAATGAGGCTTCACAGCAGGCAGCATCCTGCACTGCTGTTGCTGTGTTGAAGGATTTCGCCTGCCCCTCTGGGGGCTTTTTCTTCCCAGAAGTCGTTCTGTGCACATCCAGAGACTTTATCTCCAGACTTTAGGGCACTCCTCGGTGTCTTATGCTTTATCTGGCCAAGAAGTTGCCTTTTTCATCACCTTCCAGCCCTTCTGCAAGTGTGGGGCAGCCCTATATATGCGCAGCCCTGATCTGCATCACCTGCTCTCAGTTGCAAATCATAGAATTATAGAATTGTTGGGGTTGGAAGGGACCTTCAAAGGTCATCCTGTCCAACCCCCTGCAATAAGCAGGGACATCTTCACCCAGCTCAGGTTGCTCAGAGCCACATCCAACCTGGCCTTGAATGTTTCCAGGGGTGGGGCATCCACCACCTCTCTGGGCAAACTGTAATTGGATCCATCCGTCTAGAAATTGAAGAGTAAAGCACAACAGGGGTAAAACTTTTGGGTAGGTGTTCGCAGACCCTCACAGGTGAGGATTTTCAAACTGGTGTCTCCTGTTGAGTCTCACCTCCAGCCAACCACCAGGGTGACATATCTGCCTGGCATGGCCTTTCTTCACAGGTTCCATGAGCCTTGAAGGTGATGTGGACATTTCAAAAGATAGTTCCTCGTCTGGAAACACAATATACCCCCAGCCTTGGCTTGGGCTGTATCAGGACACAAGTTCGATCCTGCTGATTGATTCCCACAAAAGCATCACTGGTGCTGTGGGAAAGCAAAGCATCAAACAACGTGACTAACACTTAGAGGACCAAGGTTTCCAGAAGGGATCATTTGCAGTTGCTTTCCACAGCAGGACACCGGTCACATCAGGTGTAGCCATGAATGATGGTAGTTATCCTGACAGGCTCTGATTGCAGGCTGGCTCAAGCTACCAGGTGGGAAACACCAGGAGCTGTTTTTCTGCTTGGTTTCCTTTAATTTTATGTATTTTGTCTTCTTTGAGAGGAAAAGAGGTAAAAAAAATACAGCCCTCTTGGAAGGCACATAAATCCAGGTGGGCATGAAAGAAAAAGATACAAGACAAGGGCAGAAATTATTGCAGAACTCCAAGAGAAGAAAATAAAGGAGATATTTTTGCATTCTAAACATTTAATGTAAAACAGAGTTCTGATGTAATCAAATACAGAAAGAACTTGTAGTTCTTTCTAAAAATACCTATCTAGAATATAAATATACATTAGCATGTAGCTGCAAGGCTTATGGAGTTATCTGCCACAGTCTCATATTTACAGATAGGGATTTAAATGTTTAATACTGCACATTCAAAAGAAAGTCACTTCATCTGAAGTAGTTATTAATTATAGAATGCGCTTGGCAGGACTGAAGTGCAGCAGGAGTGATATCATTTTCGGTATCAGTCCCAAATTATTTCTCATCTAAAATCTAGCATGTGCACTTTTTTTTTCTTCTTAAAATAGATCTATTTTTCCATATTAGGCTGTGGATGACTTGGAACGGCTGCTTCTGACACACCGGCACATCCTCTCTCGGATGTCTTCATTGCTCTCTGGCACGACTCTTGCATTCTTAATTCCAGGGGAACATAAATTCAAAGCCTCTTTATTCAATACAGCCCCAGGTCTGAAAATAAGGCAAATCCCCTAAAAATGAGGTGAACAGAAATTTTAGTGTGTCTGAAACTGATATGTTGAGAGGGCGAAGACATTTAGGGTCACTTGAACTCAGGAAGGATGCTCAGAGTATTGTAAAGGGATGTTGTAGACGGCCTGTGTGTGCTTCAAGTTCCTTCCCAATATCTTTTATCCCCATTCCCTGAAGTTCCAGTCTACAGTTCGCCGCAAAATTTTACAAAACACAAGACACGTCAATTAACCACTCTGTCCCCTAGCTGAGTCTGGTCTGGATCCTGATCCCTTTTCCTCAGTCACCCCTATGAAACAGATGGGAATTGTCACACATTGGTAGCTCCAGGAACGGTCTTGCAACACAACTTTAGTGCTGACCGAGATTTCAGCTTGTGAATACACTTAGTAAATGTGTGTAAAGACATTGTGCCTTGCGATCAACTGATTTTGCACTAGTCCCTCACGGGCATGTTGCTGAAATCCATGCCTACCCATAATACTAAAGGCAGCCAAAAGCCATAGCATATGGAATCCATGCCTCAGAGTCCCAAAAACCTAACCCAGTCATCTGAACAAAACCACTATGCAGGTCTCTGAATACAAGGGTTGAATAGATTTTCCATGTCTTCAGGCTGTTCCTCTCCATTGCAAGGGCAATTTGCTGTGCCCTCGGTCACACCAGTGATGGCACATCAGCACTGAGGCATTGTCTGACTCTTCTTTTAATGACAGCCTTGCCCTGATGTTTGGAGAAGTAGAGCTCACTCCAGCTGAAATTGGGACTGGAATGAATATCCCTTAACCTCCTTGCAAAATAAACTGGTTTTGCCCAATAAGCATAGAAACATAGCATCATTTTTGTTGGAAAAGACCTTTAAGATCATCAAGCCCAATTATTGACCCAACATTGCCAAGTTCACCACCAAACCATGCCCTTAAGAAACTCATCTACATGTCTTTTAAGCACCCCCAAGGATGGTGGCTCCACCACTGCCCTGGGCAGCCTGTTCCAATGCCCGACAACCCTTTCATGAAGATGTTTTTCCTAATATCTAATCTAAACCTCCCCTGGTGCAACTTGGGGCCGTTTCCTCTCATCCTATCGCTTGTAACTTGGGAGAAAAGCCCAACCCCGTCCATGCTCCAAGCTCCTTTCAGGCAGTTCTGAGATCAGAACGTCTCCCCTCAGCTCCTGTTCTCCAGCTGAACCCCCCAGCTCCCTCAGCCGCTCCCATCACACTTGTGCTCCAGCCCCTTCCCCAGCTCCGTTTTCTTTGTCGTGGATCCTCTGAAGCCTTAAAAAGGGCTGAGCTGTCTGCAGTCTCACAGAAGGCTTCAGCAGAGTCTCTTCCATCTGAATGTTTGTTTTCCCGAAACCCACAGGGACTTCACAAACTCTTGCCGTGCAACGATATCAAACCAGCAGCTGTATGTTGCTACATGTACACACACAAATCCACGATCAGGTGAGCCAGGTCTTTGTAAAGCTGGGTTAAAAATGAGCCAGAATTTGTTTTTATTCTTTCCTGGCTGCTGCCCATCTCCTGGCTCTGGGGAGGCAGAACACAGGGGAATGAGGAGTTTTCAGTGTAAAGACAGCTGTCGTTGTGTTTGGAGATGACATACAAATCTGAAAGTGAAACAAGCACCCAGGAGATGTTGATGGACTGATGCACTAACAGCAGAGGAAGAAAGCCAACCTGGTGAGGAGGGAAGAGCTAGCAGCAAGACACCTGAATTCTACCCTAGAAAAGTAAGGATTTTAGCCAAACTGCTATAAGCCACCTACCATGGCCAACTTGTGAAAGAGACCTAGTTTATCTTTGCCTTTGAGGAACGCAACTAGGAGGTGTTTTTCGGTTTGGTTTGGTTTTGCTTTCTGATGCCATCAGATCATGATAGGGTTTTCTGCAAGCTCGTTTCTGTTGTGTCAGCCCTGCAAAAATCTTACAGGAGATTTGGGGTTCCTCACGCATAGGAAGCAAGTCTAGGTATTTCAGGGGGGTTTTAGTGCTAACCTCAAGGAGCACATTTAAAGGTTCTCCTAAACTTATCATACTCAACCCATATCCCTACAAGGAAATGGAATTGAGTGTACTATCAGCAAGTTCGCTGATGACACTAAACTGNTTGTAAAGCTGGGTTAAAAATGAGCCAGAATTTGTTTTTATTCTTTCCTGGCTGCTGCCCATCTCCTGGCTCTGGGGAGGCAGAACACAGGGGAATGAGGAGTTTTCAGTGTAAAGACAGCTGTCGTTGTGTTTGGAGATGACATACAAATCTGAAAGTGAAACAAGCACCCAGGAGATGGTGACGGACTGATGCACTAACAGCAGAGGAGGAAAGCCAGCCTGGTGAGGAGGGAAGAGTTAGCAGCAAGACATCTGAATTCTACCCTAGAAAATAAAGGATTTTAGCCAAAATGCTATAGGCCACCTACCATGGTCAACTTGTGAAAGAGGCCTAGTTTATCTTTGCCTTTGAGGAACGCAACTAGGAGGTGTTTTTCGGTTTGGTTTGGTTTTGCTTTCTGATGTCATCAGATCATGATAGGGTTTTCTGCAAGCCCGTTTCTGTTGTGTCAGCCCTGCAAAAATCTCGCAGGAGAGTTGGGGTTCCTCAAGCATAGGAAGCAAGTCTAGGTATTTCAGGGGGGTTTTAGTGCTAACCTCAAGGAGCACATTTAAAGGTTCTCCTAAACTTATCATACTCAACCCATATCCCTACAAGGAAATGGCCTTGAGTTGTGCCAGGGGAGGTTTACGTTGGATATTAGGAAAAAATTCTTCCCAGAAAGGGTTGTGAAGCATTGGAACAGGCTGCCCAGGGCAGTGGCGGAGTCACCATCCATGGAGGGGTTTAAAAGACATTTAGACGAGGTTTTTAGGGACATGGTTTAGTGCTAGAGTTAGGTTACGGTTGGACTCGATGATCCTGAGGGTCTCTTCCAACTGAAATGATTCTATGATTCTGTGATTCTTCTTATCACTCCTTTAAAGAAAAAAAATGTCCAGAAGGATATGCATGTCTATAGCTCTGCTAGCAGGAGGTTGTTCCAGACCCTCAATTCTGTGATGGTCAAAAACTACATTCGTAATAAAGCATTGCTCTTGCTTCTCCCTGCTCTGAGATGGTATTTCTATGGGCAGTTGGTCCTGTCTCAGATGGCTTGTTAAGCTAAACAAGCCAGCCTGTTCTGATATACTCCTGGAGGATCAGCTCTCCAAGCACAATAATCTTCATTATCTGTGACTGTGTCATCTTCAAGCCATGGTTACCTTGAGAGATCCAAGCTATGTGCAAGATTTCATGAGCTAGAAGGCCATCACAAAAATGATCCTTAGGCGATCTGTTGTTGCAGTGGTCTCCTGGGCTGGGTAAAGGAGCTGAGACGTGTTTTGTTGTGGCAGTCTCTGTGCTACAACATTATCCCTTTGTGGAAGCAATTCATGAATCCTTATTATTCAGTGGAGGAACATTGATGAGACTCTCACTGAAGTCCTCTTGTTATGCTAGTTCTCCTGAATGGGGCAGGGAAAACAAACATTTTTCACTAAATGAAAAAGGGGGATGAGTAGGATCTTCTGTCACCTAATCAGAGTACACATGTGCACACAGTAATTCCCATCCACTGGCAGTGCGAGGATGCATGCACAGGGCTGAGCTTCAGCTTTTAGGGCACCTTGTCAAAATCCTCTCAAACTCCCTAGAAAAAGTTTAGAAGACATGCAACATTTTTTTTTCACATGTAATAAAATGCAGTTGCTGATACATTGCTACTTCAACAAGCCACGAGGTCTGTGGGAAAGAAATATCAAGTGTGTGCAGTCAAGCACTAACCTTCTGGTCAGAGGACAATCACTTGGTCACACAAGTGACTCTAACACATATAGAAAATCCTGTGTCACACGATAAAGAGCAGCAAAATGTAAACAGATGTTCATGCATTCAATTTTTCTTTTTTTCTGGAAACATCTCAGGGGTAACAGACTAGAGTAGAATCAAATCGAGTAGAATAGAATAGAATAGAATAGAATAGAATAGAATAGAATAGAATAGAATAGAATAGAATAGAATAGAATAGAATAGAATAGAATGCTTTGGGTTAGAAGGAATCTTGAAGTTCATCTCATTCCAACCCTCCCGCCGTGTGCAGCAACATTCCACTAGACCAGGTTGCTAGAAGTCCCATCCAGCCTATGTTATTGCTTATCTCTATTTGCTCAATAGTTTCACTTGTTTACTTTGGCATAATCTTGACAGTCCTGGAGGCCAAGGGAGAGTTAACGGTGTTTCTGGTATTCTGTAATCACACAAACCTTGAAACAACATCTGACAACATGATTCTTTCATTAAGTAGAAGTAGGTGCATCAAGGATTAATGAGGCTTTTGGGAGATACTTTGTTTGCAGTCGAGCACCAGCTAGCTGTCAAACACCACCTACAACCCCCTAGAAGTTTGCAGCTCATTGTCTCCAAGATCCTCGTGCTTTGTTTTTGGGGAGAGGGAGCGACATAGTCAGCTCCTCCTGGCCCCAGCACTCAGGTAGAAAGAGCCCTGGGAAAGGTCTCTGCCATGTCCTGGGTGCACCCAGTCTCAAGGGACTGACCATGCCACAGGGATCGGTGGTGGCAAGTTGTGCACTAACCAGCTCTGCAGCCCAAGCAGGTCCAACCTAGAGTAGGATCATCTTTTACTCCATCGCAGGAGCAGGCATAGTGCCAAACCTTTCCTGCTCCTCATTTCATATTCTTATTCAAACTCAGTATCTACCCACATCCTGGCCCAAATTCTTCAATGATTATAGGACTGGAAAGATGCAGCAGAGTTAGTGACCACCTAAGTAAACAGTTTTTAAAGCAAACCAGGTCCGTGGCATACCTGCAGCTCTTGAAATGCAGGGCTGTTATTTCTAATGTTTTTTTAATTCCTCATGAGGTTTTATTCCACTCTATTTTTGGTACTGATATGTAGGTTTCCATTATAAATAGCTGCATATTCTAATTCAGTCTCATAACTAGGACAAGGATGCTCTGGGCATCCAGACCTTGGTTTTGGGGTAAGAAGACGGCAACATTTCCAGCCAAGCTTCAGGCTTTATGTGAGATTCTTCTCTCAGGAAAACCAGTACCTTTGCATCTGGAAAGTGTCCTGCACTCCCTGGGTATAAATCAAATGGCAGCACTGGTAAGGACTCACTGCCAAGCTAACAAATCATAGAAACCAGGCTTTGAAGCTCTATAGCAGCTTTCCCTCAGAGGAGCTCAGAGTCTGAATTTAGACACAAGGATTTCAGCATCAAAGCTGGGTGATAAATATTCTTCCCATTTTATAGTCAGAGAGGCCATGCTGTAAGCCTGTGCATCCTTATACGTGACGCCGAACTAAAGCCTTTTGCAAAAATAAAAAAACAAAGGATCTGTGTGGTTTGTGAACACTTTTAAATGACTGATTACTCCAAAGAAAATCGGAAGCAGGTTGCAAACGTGTCCCAAAGAGCAGAAACAGTGTGTTTTGTAAGAAATGTTGTTCAGCCATGAACAAGGGAGAGATGACGGTTCAGAGCAACTATGATGACGACTCAGTTCCCATCCCACCCTCATCTTACTGTAGGGTGGGGAAAGTCTCTCAACCTATATAATTTACCATGAACTTTAGATCGGGCCTTTAATTTAGGTGTTTCACAGGTATTTGTTTGTGCAAAGCAACACTGTGGATCATGCTGCTGCCTTGGGGCTGGGGAAGAAGACAGATCTGTGCTCACACAGGCTCTGCTTATGTGTGGAATAACAGCAGCTAGTGAAGAAATTAGCTGGACTGAACCCCAAACCAGCCCTGCTTTGTTCAGGGGGTTGGAATGCAGACCTGAGATCTCCCTTCCAACCTTAACTCTTCTATAATTCCAGATCTGGACCCATACTGGGGGTAACTCCTTGTTCTCTGCTTTACTCTCAGAATGCCGTTCACAGTACACCAATTGCTGTCACTTAGAGCTGGATATCTTTCAATATTACAGCAGCAGTCTGTATCCTTCTTCAGAGGACTACAAAACAGAGGCTGTGCTGTACCGAGTCCTTCAGAGTTTGTTTGCAAAGGGGACGCTGCACAGGGAGCACAGATTTGCAAGTACATAAATCATCGACTGATGACACAGCCTTACTCTTAAGGGCATGACTCATATTTATAGAGCCATTAAGTGAAAGATAATCTTCTTGTTATATAACCATGGCTATTCTTCTCCGATTGAAATAAGTCACCTAGACTTGTTTTAAAAGTGAGTTTTGAAAAGGGCTTCCTGGATTTTACAGGTGTACATAACTGCTTTGCTGTCTATGCACATACGCAACTCTACTAGCAAGCGGTGACACTCACTCTAGGTACAGCTATCCAGGTTTTTTTCCAGGAGGGTAGTGTAGCTCTGAGTTGCTGAAGGTGCGTCTCTCCAGGCTTGATCAGAAAGGTGCATGGTGAAACACAGCAAATGAGAACAGCCGTGAATAATAAACAAGCAGTAAATGAGACGAGGTCTTGCTGTGCAGCTCTGCGGGCAGCAGGGAATTAGTGATGCTTTTCCAGAGGGGATAGCACGAGCACGCCGTGAACTCCAAACTGCGGCTCACGTTGTCAGCAGCAGCAAAGTGCGTGTTTATGCAGGGACATGAAAGGAAACCTCCGTGCCTCCTCCTACAGATATTGCTGAATGGTTCCGCAATCTCAGCAGGAGGTCACAAATGCCTTGGCCTCCTGAAATGTTTCCTCTGAGGAAGAATTAGTGAACACAGGAGATTCATACTACTCTGTGAGGACTGTAAGGATGATACAGGTCAGTGCTTCTCAGAGCTGGAACAGCTCTGCTGTGAGGGCAGGCTGAGAGAGTTGGGGTTGCTCAGCCTGGAGAAGAGAAGGCTCCAAGGAGACTTTATTGTGGCATTTCTGCACAAAAAAGGGGTCTGTAAGAAAAGATGGGGACAGACTTTTGAGCAGGGCCTGTTGTGATAGGACAAGGGTTAATGGTTTTAATCTAAAAGAGGGGTGTTTCAGGCCAGACATGAGGAAGAAATTTTTTACAATGAGGGTGGTGAGAGCCTGGCCCAGGTTGGCCAGAGAGGTGGTGGATGAACCATCCCTGGAGACATCCCAGGCCAGGCTGGACGGGGCTCTGGGCAACCTGAGCTGGTGAAGATGTCCCTGTCATGGCAGGGGTGGCACTGGGGGAGCTTTGAAGATCCAATCCACACCACTCTATGAGTCTATGAGTCTGTGCCTTTCACAGGCAGTCATGTCAAGTCTCAAAGCTGGAGCATTTTGACAGGGGTGTTTGTTGCCTTCTGGTTTCCTTACCTGTGCTAGATGGTGCAGTCACAAAGATGGATTTTACCTGAAGGGGCTTCCAAGCAAAGCGTTCACCTGTCCACCCACCTCACTCCCTTTCCTTTGCTACTGGGGAAAGGGAAAAAACACAACATATTCAGAGAAATATGTTTTAGGTAGCTTAGCTCTGCAAACAGTGATGTTGTGTTTATTGAGAGTCCTGACTCATACCTGCTTCTCCCTGGGGAAACCTGTCTTAGATGGCTACAAAGCCCAGGGGAAGAGCTTTTGGGCTGGTAGCTGAAGCAACAAGCTACAGCCAGACTGATCTACAAAAAATCATTGCTGAGCTGAGATAGAATGAGAATGCAGATCACTTTGAGAGACACTCACATTAACAAAAAATTAGGTATCAACTCATCCCAGCCCCACACAAGTGTCAGGA
Source organism: Pampusana beccarii (assembly GCA_013399365.1). Taxonomy (NCBI): domain Eukaryota; kingdom Metazoa; phylum Chordata; class Aves; order Columbiformes; family Columbidae; genus Pampusana; species Pampusana beccarii. The sequence goes on along the minus strand of VWYH01010852.1, from coordinate 131,112 downwards.
AGGAGTGGGATGGATGGATGGATGGATGGATGGATGGATGGATGGATGTGGATGGATGGATGGATGGATGGATGGATGGATGTGGATGGATGTGGACAAGTGCTTTGGCAGATCAAAAAGCAGGTTGACTGCTCTCTCAGCCCTCCTGGGCCATGTTGTTGCCACTTGACTTCATGGCAACTCTAAAAATGTTGCTAATCCCATGGTCATGTGTAACACGAAGTAGGCACTGCTGGACAGCAGGGCTGGTGCTGTGATGGGACAACGTGGTTCATGCCCGTGTACTCTCCTAGTAAAGGGAAGAAAAGTAAGGGAGAAGGAAAAATGTCATTTAGCTTTCTGGTTGAGGAGCTGGGATACTGCAAAAACCATAACAAATATGTCTGCTTTGGGACACCAGTACTAGAAAGATGTTGAGAAACCAGAGCAACTCCAGCAGATGTTTACAACGGGTTGGAGCCCAGGAGGTATGAGGAGAGGTTGAGGAATTGGTCTTCTTCACCCTGGAGCAGAGAAGGTTAAGGGAAGGCCTTACTGCTGTCTACAGTGACCAAACAGGAAGGAATAGTGAAGACTGGGCCAGAGTCTTCTTGAATATGCACGATGATATAAGAGGCAACAGACCCAAGACATTGGGAGAGCTTAGGGACAGAGGCCGTAAGTGAGCAAAAGACTCATTCCTAAGCCAACGCAGGCAAACCTTCACCCTTGAACAGTCCCCAGGACTGAGAAGGACCAGAAGAACATAGATGGACCTGGAGGTGAACTGAATGAGGAATTAAGTTATATTTTAGCAAAAATGAACTAAAAAACCCCACCCTTATGTGACTCTTTGGGGGAAACATATGTGCAGAAGCATCATTTCCAGAAGCAGCCTATGTGCAGAAAGCTTTTACAACAGGTCAGTGGGAACAGAGCTATTATATATACTAATTTTTCATGCCGCACTACCTGGTCCTTGCAAGAGAAGTTCAGGTTTATGTTTAACCAGATAGAGTTGACCTGCGGTTTGAGAGCTTTGTTTGGTCTGGGGGTGCAACTACAAAGCACAGTTCCTCGCCCACGCAGATTTTATGCTTTTCAGACTAAATCTCACCCAGGAGCTGTGATCCCTACCGTAATAGCTGAAATGTGGGAAACGTGATGACAAACTGGCCGGAGATCAAAGAGGTGAAGCATCCATGGCCGATGAAGGGAGGGGAAGATTAGCCTCCTCCACATGCGGTTTGTCAAAGCGATGACAGCTATGCAGATGCACAAGTTGAAGTCATGGAGCACGAGCCATGAGAAACAGCAGCAGTCGGCTGTGTCTAATGCTTTTTAGCTGGTGGGGGTCTCAAACAAATCTCCTTGGTTCAAGGGCATCATAAAAGGGAGGGATGAAGCACGCAGCTGTGTGAAGAATTCTCACTGCTCACCTCTGATGAAGTCACAGGACAGTCAGGTTGTTGGGATTTTTTAAATTTTTTTTCTCCCAGTTGTCACTGTTTGTCCTCAGCCTAATTTGCCACATTTCTGCCTCTGTGGCTTTGTTGTAGCTGGAGAAATCCCCACCAAGGGCTGCTGTGCATTCACAGCTGACTTTCTTTCCCAGTGTGTGCTCCTTGTTCTGGCTTGTTGCGATGCCAGGCTTGGTACTAACATGAAAAGACGCTGAAGTTAGAGACTAGCTCACCAAATCTTGGACATTTGCATGTAGAAGGCTCCACCATAACTATTCGTTCAAGCTCCTTGAACAGCCACAACTGAGAAATTGCCATTTCCATCCCACGCTGTCCTAGAACAGATGTTTGTTAACAATACATAAGATTAGTTGTTCCCTGGTCGAATTAATCATGATTCTCTGTCTTTCCACTGATTTTCAAGGGAGCCACAAGGAACAGCTCAAGTGTAGGTGACTACACCGTAATTCTGCCCCATTCTCAGTTACACTACTCTCTACAAAAAATATTTCCCCTTAGAGAGAATCCATCCAAGCACTTAGTAAACTATCCCTGAGGTTAAAAATGCATGGCTTATTTCCAGTCTGAATTTGTCTGTGTTCAGCTTATAGCATCTTGTTATGCCATTGCTTGCTGGAGCGAAGAGTCCCGTGTTACAAGATTTCCTTTTCTCATAGAAATACTTAGATGGCTCATCCTCAAACTCATAGTATGAGTGTTTTCAAGCAGCGGTACGGCACAAAAGAAAGAAGAAGAAAAGTGCAGCTCATTACTCCTCTCCTCTATGTCCTGCCACAGGAAATCCCACCGGTCCACTAAAGCCAAATAAACACCCCTTGAAATAAGGTCTACTTAAGCATCTGTACATCAGGCTGTCTCTCCATACCCAGCTGGGAATCTCTGTGTTTTTGTTACACTCATAATCTTGTTGTGGGCAAAAAGGAAACACATCTTATATGTAAAGCCAAGAATTTATTATTACTATGTATGAAACATCAATATTTTAATCAAAGAATTATGATTAGTGAAGATCAAATTATTACAGCTATAAAAAGAAAAATTAAATTATTGTTGTTACAGAAAAAGTTTAAATAACATTACAGTTAAAATTGTTATACACATACTTACTAGTTTCTACCCATTTTCCTGGTGTTATGCTCACTATTCCACTGAAGTTGTCACCTCCCACCTTGCAGAGATGTAGTGAGTTATCATCACCCTGGGAGGAGAATGATGGTGGAAATTGATTTTTCTTCCTCAACCAAGGATCTACTCAGAGTCATTTTGATTATGTTTACTAAAACACTTCTATACCGTGCTCTTTTCTCCTTGGCTGGAAGGTGCAGGTCTACCTCACGCCTGATTTTACCATATATGGTGCATTGGTTTGATATTTGATCTTTGTTCTCCTTGTTATCCATAAAGCCAATTTTGACCACCTCTGGATCTGCATTTCTTTAACTGACTGTTGGTGATTTGTTCATAGTCAAGGGGTCTTTAATGCCAAGACAGTGTCCCAGCTCTTATCACCCCATACCTGCACTCTTCTGGGCCATGTCCTGCAGCTCCACCTCTCTAGCTCTCTGCTACAACACCAGGTCTGTATTTCTTTACACCCCATCATTACCCAGAGCTGTAAATAACTCATTCTACATAAAACAAATCCTTGTTACAGCTGTCTGTATAAACTTACAGTTGCACCATACAAAGATAAACAAAAGTAATTCAAATTAGGCATAGTTACCTGGTCAATTAGGAAAACTGCTGTGACAGCTGAGCGAACCAAAACCAACGTCGAAGGCAGGTCAAGGCAAGCTCAGATGAAGCAAGTCCAACAAGACTTTTCCCTGAGGACTTGCAAACTCAATAAAAAGAGCGTGGCCTGTTATGAGCCATGCCAGTATTGTGTTTACTAGATCTCTATCATCACCTCTTGCAACTGGGAGCTAATGGTTATTCTTCTATGCACCTTTCTGGTGACGTGACTTTAGCTCCTGCAGCCAGATGTGCTCTGCTCACCTGCCAAGCCCAGCTTGTTTTCAAGTACTTTCAGTATCTCTGTCCATGACTTACACTATCAGTGTCCATGACTGCAGTGGTATTTTTAGTGTCATTCTCTAAAATGATGATATAACACAATAATCTGGCTCTTGATGTATTTGTTTTTAAATGCTCTTTGACATGATAATTTCATGATGTTCTGGGCCATGACTGCACTGCTTATCAACCAAGGCAGGCTAAGGAAAGAGTAGTCTGAGCCCAGTAACTCATGTCTGAGCAGGAGCAGTGCTGTGCAATGAAAAAAATGTGTAAAGTTGTAGTTCTCTCCGAGTTTTGCTAGTATGCATTATAATTAATGTTGGTTTCCTGTGCAGAAGTGCTGACATATGCTTCTGGACAGTGAAGAAATGTCTAATAGTTTTTTTACCCCTAGCAAATGAGTGAGTATTCAGGTATTTTGACCACGTCCTAATAAACCCTCCATTTACAACAACACAAAATAATAAATGGGGGTCTCTTTGACTTTGTTCGGAGAAAGAGAGGTGGCCATGATGGAAACCAGTGGCCACAAGGTGGCTTGTCACCATCGTATTTTACCAGTGCATGATAAATCACCTGTACTAGGTATCAACAACGGCACAGCAAGAACGTGAAGTTCCCACTTCATGTCTTGGCACATGTGCATGTCCTGGGACTGGTGAGAAAATTCGACACATCTGAAAAGAATAAGGTATATTGGTGGTGTTTGACTGTTGGTTACCACACAGTGGTCCTGATACAGCCCCTGGGCCAGCAAAACCTGAGATCGCTGACTGCCAGAGCTGGTAGGTAAAAAGGGACAACCTCTGTGTACCACCTTCGTGCATCAGAAAGCCAAAAACTTAAATCGCACACCTGGGGATTGAGCTCTGGGCATGGTTCACAGGTAGAGGACACTGCAAAACACACACTGGCAGGAAATGCAAGTCTGCAGCTGGTTTCCAAAGTCCTTCCATAGACAGAGATGTTGTTTATCCAGCCACCTCCACACCCACACAGCACCCTGACCATTTACAAAACGTTGTTCCAGCAAAGGAATTGTATTGGAGCAACCTGGGAGCTGAGCGTGAATCCAGAATTGCTGTTTGTTCCAAATTTGACCTAATTTTGGCAACGGGCAGCAATGCAGGACAGGTGAAAATCATTTGTGGGAACATCTGACAGACTTTGCAGAACACCTGGAAATAATGGTTTGTGCTCTGGCAATCTCAGTGGGTGCATCATAAAATCACAGGAAACTCGGACTGGAAGGGGGAACTCAGAAAGTGTCTAACACTAGTTGCTGATCAAAGATCTCAATTACGAGGTCAGCCCAGGTTTCTCAGGACTTCACCCAGCTGATGAAAGATGGAAGGATGCGAATTGCACCAGCTCTCTTGGAAACTTGATCTTATGCTTATGCTACATGGTAGACTTTAAATCACGTCTTTATTGATTATTTCAAATATCACAAGCAGAGTGATAACTGGAGGAGGAGGTTTTTGCTGAATCTCAAAAAGAGGGTTATAGGGAAATGCAGAACCACACCAGGATGAGTAACATTAAAATGTAGTAGCCCTGACCAACACATAAGCAATCACAGGTGATGCTCTGGAGAACTGAAGCAAGGGAGAAAGTCATTCCACAGAATACCCAGTTCAGGCCAGAACCATTACATAAACTGTCCACTCTTGCCAGTAAAGGCAGTTTCGTACCAGCAGAGCTGGTGGAAGAAACGTGAATGAAAGGCCACTGCCAGTGGGAGATAATGGGAAATGTCTTACACATCTAATGCAAGATGTACCGCCAAATCTAGCTTATATCACTGTATGAACAATACTGAAAGGTGGAACTGGAGCTGGAAATTTAAATAAAATTTAAATAAAATAAAATAAAAATTAAAAATAAAATAAAATAAAATAAAACAAAATAAAATAAAATAAATAATAAAATAAAATAAATAAAATAAAATATAAATTTCACTATAAATAACTTTAGTGATCACTACATTTTTAACACAACATTCTTTTTATTCTGCTCAAAAGGATACAGAAAACAAGTGATTTTAGCCTCTTTGGATCACATCACTGATTTAGTCTCCTGCCTCGTATTTTGGACACAGAAGTGTTTCCTTAATTTCTTGTGTACAAAGAAGGAGATCTAGACAGCACAAAGAGCCCATAACTGAATTTTATCATAAGAGACTGCTCAATTCAGCTATTCTGCTGGCTGACACCTGGGGAAAAATGCTCTAAGGAGGTATAAAAGCCTCTTAGTGCAAGGTTTTTTGTTTTAAATGTACCTCATACCATAGAATTTTTTTGGTTCAAAATGAGCCAGACCAACAGAGCAAAGAAAATCCAGTTTTGTGGGAGCTGTTGAAGAGTCAATTCAAAATTTTGTGTCAGGACTTCCCGAGTCTCCCTTCTCTCTTGGTCCTGGGAAAAGGGCAGGTACCAAAAAAAAGCAATTTCTGGGAGATGTCGAGGGTTGTCCATGAGGCATCCAAACAGAAAAGTGGGCTGGCAGGGGTTAATTATCTTCTTCATTGGGTTCTTCAGCACGAAAGACCTCCCCATCAGCTCCTCAAGGCCTAGTCCAGAAGAAGAAACAAATGGAACTTGCCAGCACCCCAGCTGGCACAAAACTGATCCTCAAACCAGCTGCACTATTGGAGTTGCACAAGTCAGTGTAGCAGCAGGAGACGGGGCGCGTCAGGCCAATCCCATCCACATCGGACGGGACGCATTCGGACGCGCACATCTTGGTGACAGTCAAGACTCCCGTGAAGGGATAAACTACAACAAATCAAGAAAGAAAGAACAGTTAGGAATGTGGGGAATAGAGAATTCCTTAGTGAAACATGAGATGCCTTCACCTCCAAAGTCTTAGCTCCAGTTCAAACACAGTTGGTCTACTTCCTTCCAGAAATATAGGAAAAAGTCCCTAGGGAATGGCTGCAATCCAAACAGCATCTTGCATTTGTTGCGTCCTGCCTGGATCACCTTTACCTTGCAAAAGGTCAGTTAGGCACTTTTGCTGCTTCTGCTTTGACGCCACTCACTATCAATGGACTGAGGCCAATTGCATGAGGTTCAACAAGGCCAAGTGCCGGGTCCTGCACTTGGGTCAAAACAAACCCAGGCAGCACTACAGGCTTGGGGAAGAGTGGCTGGAAAGCTGCCCGGCAGAAAAGAACCTGGGGGTGTTGGTTGATAGCGGCTGAATACGAGCCAGCGTGTGCCCAGGTGGCCACCAGCATCTTGGCTTGTGTCAGCACTGGTGTGGCCAGGAGGACCAGGGCAGTGACCATCGCCTGTGCTGGGCACTGGTGAGGCCAAACTTCAAATCCTGGCATCAGTTTTGGGTCCCTCAGGACAAGAAAAACCTCAAGGTGCTGGAGCGAGTTGAGAGAAGGGAACGGAGCTGGGGAAGGGGCTGGAGCACAAGTGTGATGGGAGCGGCTGAGGGAGCTGGGGGGTTCAGCTGGAGAACAGGAGCTGAGGGGAGACCTTCTGATCTCTGAGCTGCCTGAAAGGAGCTTGGAGCATGGAGGGGGTTGGGCTCGTCTCCTGAGTAACAAGTGATAGGGTAAGAGGAAATGGCCTCAAGTTGCACCAGGAGAGGTTTAGATTGGATATTAGGAAAAATTTATTCCTGGAAAGGGTTGTTGGGCATTGGAACAGGCTGCCCAGGGCAGTGATGGAGTCACCATCCCTGGAGGGGTTTAAAAGATGTGTAGATGACGTTCTTATGGACACGGTTTAGTGACAGTCTGAGGTTAACAGTTGAACTTTGTGATCTCGAGGGTGCCTTCCAACCAAAATGATTCTATGATTCTATCTTCTGCCTCTCCCATGTGAACCAGAGTTTTATCAGTGGAACTATGCAAAAAAAGTGAGCCTCTGTCTTCACAGTGTGTTCGGCTATTTGGACAGGTTATGAACAGGTTACCAGTCATAGAATCAGGCTGATGATTCCTTCCTAATAGCTCCAGAGAACTCGAGGGAATTTCCATTTTGCCCAATGACCAGAAGTTGGTGTCCCCACCTTACTGAGCTTGGTTCACCTCTTCTCGCCTCTCTACTCCACCCAGCTTTCATGAACAGTTATTGGGTCAGGAGAGCATTATCTAAACCTCACCCATCGTGCACATCATGCAACTGGTCTGGAGAGACAGAACTTTTTATCTCCATATCTCAAGCTCTATCCAATCTTTTTTTTCTAACCATGCTCAACACCGAGCATCAACTATGAGCTTGCATTCACTAAGTATTCACTCACATGAAAATTGCTTTCCACAACAGCAGGAGAAGGCTCTCTGCCCTGCAGGAGCTCTCTTCTAGGCTTAAATATTTAAGTGAGAAAAGGTACTACTCCCCACATCAGAAGTCTCCACTGTAGAAACACTGACTTATGTTAAAAATATGGATTAAAAAAGTAATTATTCTTACCGTCCTCCAGGGAATACATGGTTGTCTTGCACATGGTTTCTTCCTCCGTGCAGTTCTGGATCGTCACACAGTCCTCAACAGCAGTAAGTTCGGGGCAAGAGTAACATTGCAAGGTTTGCACTGCAAGGAGGAAAAACATGAGGTTAACCTCCGTGTGGACCATCAGATTCTGTCTGTGCCCCTCTGGGTACCTCTGGAGAGGGTATCTTTTCAAAATACTGCTACTGAGAACAGGAATGGAAAAGTAAAAGGTGTTTGTACCAACAGCAGCCTGGTGGTCAAAGCACAGCCTCAGATGTGGGTTCAGACCACTTGGAACAAGTCAAGCAAGACAGAGCCACACACATGGAAGACCCCACGACGTGGGCAAGTCCTATCACAGAATCACAGAATCACAGAATGTTAGGGGTTGGAAGGGACCTCGAAAGATCATCTAATTCAGGCTAGGCACGAGGAAGAAATTTTTCACAATGAGGGTGGTGAAACATTGACCCAGGTTGACCAGAGAGGTGGTGGATGAACCATCCCTGGAGACATCCCAGGCCAGGATGGATGGGGCTCTGAACAACCTGAGCTGGTGAAGATGTCCCTGCTCATGGCAGGGGTGGCACTGGATGAGCCTTGAACGTCCCTTCCAACCCAAAGCATTCTGTGATTCTAAGAAATTAAGCACAACCCTCCCCTGTGCTGAGATTCTAGTTTTGCCAGAAGAACGTGTAAAAAGTTATTTTAAAAATATGACAATGCCCATAATAATAGACTCCTTGGGGCATGTACCACTTCAGATACACACCATAACAAACAGACTTTGGTACCCAAGTCCCTAAATCACCCTGCCTCCTCACTCACCAGTTCCTAGCTGCTCTTCATCACCTCCCTGTTGAGCTGCAAAGGCTTGTGCAAGCCTGCAGGTTCCATTTGTCTCTTAGACATGCAGAATAACAACAGCCCAAGTTCTTCAAACCTGTGTCTAAAGACTTTTGAGATGGACAGGTTTTACGGAGACAGCAAAGAGCCCAGATTGTTGTGATGCAGTACTTCCAGAGCACTCCAAGCTAAATGTATCAAGTCAAAATAGTGTCTGGTATTTCCCATCACCAAGGAAGCCATTTTTGGATAAGATTTCCAGGGCACTTTGCTCTCTGCAGGGCTTTCTGAGGAACCCAATACCTTGTCTAGGTCCTTTTTTTCACTCCCCATCCAGACACCAGAATTTGTGTGCCTTACAGGCATAGCAATGCATTTTGGTACCATCATAGACCAGCAGCCCCTCCTTGGTCAATCTGGTAAACAGTTCTACCCCATCTATGTGACAATCCTGGTGAAATCCCTTTAAATCCCATTAAAAAAGAAAAAAAATTCAGGTCATCTGAGCACACCTAAGATGGGGTGTCATAACAGCAGGCTCAGGCAAGTAAGCCACCTTATGATAACAAATAATGCAACTTCACCCTAACTAGTAATACAGAAAGAGCCCTTTTATAAACAAACTCAGCAATTATCCTGCATTTATTCAAAGCATTATTCTGGTTCCCTCAATTGGGAATTGTTTTGTGTGCATCAGTTCTGACAGATGTCAAATACATCTCTAGGGAGGATCTTCATCATTAGATCATGATAATCATCACTAGACAAGACAAAGCTACAGAATCTGTGTTCCTCCTTGGAAAAAATTAAAGTAAGCATTGTCCCCAACATGTGCAAGCCAGGTATTTTCATTAACCTTACCCAAACTAACATGTTCAAACATGGCTAAATGTGTTAAAGAGTAGCTATAGTTATGATCGTACCTTTCTTTCTTTTCTTTTTTTTTTTTTTTAAAGATGGAAAAACTAGAAGTTCAGGAAGTTTTTAACACAGTAAAATACCCGAAAGCTGGAATGAAACAACTTTACTTTTGCAAATGAGGCAGATCTTCGGCAGTAATACTCAGCTGTAATCTCACAGAGCAGGGAGAAAATACAATGACTTAAAGATCTGCTATCTAAAAGCCCTGTTTTAGGAAGGCTTTGGGATATCTATCTGGCCTGTTTGCGAAGGGTAGATATTTGTGAAGATAACAGAACTGTAGTAGTCCCTTTTTTTTTTTTGCAAGCTTATGAACTTACACACAGACAAGAAGATATGTAGTAGCATAAAAATGAAATTACACTATAATAATGAATAGAGATGTATTAGAAGCCTTCTTTAAAATCAGAGGTAAATATCAACTGCTGAAATAAATCAGTGTAGTTATAGCACTTTTTTTTGGTGAGCTGAAAGCAAAAGATGAGATAAAAAAGGAGAAAAGCTTGGAATTTCTTAGAACGGATTTCAGTAGCTTCACTTGGATATTGGCAGATCTTCTATCTCCTTCAGCTCTGACTGTCTTTCTAGGAAACGCCAAAATTACACAGATTCCACTCATGCTCACAAGAAAGCTTGGAGGAACTGCTGATATGTCATGGTTTTACCCCAGCTTTGCAGAGGAGAGAGCGTGCAGAAGAAAATTCTGCTTGCCAAATCCACCATGAAGCTTCCAAATTCTGTCAACGTTTGCCTGCCAAAACAAAGCATCCACCCTGACTATACCTACCTGAATGGGCCAGGGAAGTGGGGAAGGACCAGAAGGAAGAAATGTAGCAACACTGAGTCACAGCGGGAGCTTCTGCTCCCCAGCTGCCCAACTCTTGACAACATCTTACTAAGTAAGATGGCAAAATTAAGTTGGTGAGTCAACCCTAGAGCAAATTTGTATCCCACCCCATTTTCTTCCTGCTCCATTCTGACTTTCAGACTCCTTCCCATTCCTTAAGAAGATCCGACTATAGAGTCCCCTTCTCTCCAAGCCATCCTCTATTCATCAATTATGTTCCTCTCTGGACTGCTGTCTCTCCACTGACAAGCAGACATGAAACCCCAGAATGAACAGGATATAATGATGAAAGAAAATATTGCCTGGTCTGGAGACCAATGGTGACTGATCTCTACTGTAGCAGTTGTGGTGGGTACATGAAGATCTTGGTACAGCACAGGCTCTCCAAGGCTTTGAACTACCAGTGAGCAGAGCCAAGACACATATCTTGGAGATAACAGGATAGTGAGTGCATTACACAAAAAGGAGAGGGCTATTGTACCAGCTCTGGGTCTGCCTCTCCAAAAAGCAGCTGTGTTATCCAAAAAAATTCGTACAAAACCCCCTTCTTTCTCCACACACTTCTCCCTCCCTTGCAGAACCTGTTCTGCAGACCCTGAAGTGAAGAAAGGAAAACATCCTTACATAAGAAGGAGACAAAACCAAAGGAAAGGCCAGGTTGGACAGGGCTTCAAGGAACCTGATCTAGTGGAAAATATCCCTTCCAACGGCAGAGGGGTTGGAGCTAGATGGTCTTTAAGATCCCCTCCAACCCAAACCATTCTGTGATTATGTGACTCTATAATTCTATGAAAAAATCCTACTGTAGCTCCATCTCCCATCCAGGCAGAGATAAAATCAGACTCTAAGCTGCCTAGATCTGGAGGAGTTGTGCAGAGCATGCAGATATGCCAATTTAAAAATCCCAGCTCCTGCACTGACAATGCACAGATCTTACCTTGCCCATACAGGCTAACACCAACTCTGAGCTTGGGATCGTCAGTATAAGTTAAGTTTTCATGCAATAAGTTATTCTGGTGATAGCATCAAAGGATGGGGAGCCTACACGAGAAGGGGGACTCTATGCCAGGATGTCCTTTCCACCGTGCAGTCACCTTTCACCATTAGAGGTTGTGGCATCACCACTTGTATGGGGTTGCCTGCAATGAGTGGATTCCCTGCTTTCTAGGGAATGAAAATACTCATACCCCAAACAACCCAGTGTGTTTGGCTTCTTGGAGTTGGTGCTTGAGGAGAAGAAACTGCCAACCACTGATGGAAACCAAGGGGTAAGGTTTGCGTTGCACCCCTGTACCGACTGGGCTCATGGGGCTGGTTCCCTACCTCCACATCCCAGATGGGTCACCCCCAAAATCAGGCTGCTGTTGTCTTCCTATCTGGACTGTGTGCTTCAAGCCTACCCCATCCAGCAAGGTGGCAGGTCATAGAATCATAGAATGTCCTGAGTTGGAAGGAACCCACAAGGATCATGGAGTCCAACTCCTGTCCCTGCACAGGACAACGCCAAAATTCACACCATGTGTCTGAGGACACTGTCAAATCTCTTCTTGAACATTGTCAGGCTTGGGGCCGTGACCCCTCCCTGGGGAGCCTGTTCCAGTGTCCAGCACCCTCTGGGTGAAGAACCTTTTCCTCATGTCCAACCTGAACCTCCCCTGGCACATCTTCCTGCCATTCCCTTGCGTCCGACCATCCTATCACCAGAGAGAAGACATCAGCGCCTACCTTTCCTCCTTCCCTTGTGAGGAAGCTGTGGACCACAGTAGCCTAATGCAGATGGAAAGGAGAAGGGGAAGATGGTTGGGGTCACTCCCTATGGTGACAAACTCACATCCTCCTACAAATGGGGAAAGTCCCCAGAACACTTCGTACGTGGTTGTTCTCTAACCTGGTCTGCTTAAATTGCCTTTGACTTCACACAAACCACAGTGTGTAACTAAACAGTCATGGAAACATCAGCNAAAAAAAAAAAAAAAAAAAAACAACCAAAAAAACCCAGAAGATGAAGGTCAGATTGAACAAGAACAGCAAAAAGTGAAAGCTGAAATTTGCATTCAAGGAATTACATGATACAGTCACTGTCTTTCTTGTAACACTTCCTAAAGAGCCTGAACTAACAATCCCAATGAGACCATGATGTTCCTGAGCATCTGACAGGCTGGAAATATTCCGAAGTCAGATTTTGCTGAAAACTGCTGCAAGTGGGAGGCATGGATTTCAGAGGGAACCGGACGCACGTCACCCTGCCGTGCTACATCTCCTGTAGGAGTCGAGATAAGTCAGAGCAGGAACTTACCAAACTCCATGCAAGCGATGGCAATGAACAGAAGAGACAGGAATGCCTTCATCTTGCATGGGCCCTCAACACCTGGTCACTGGGCTCCCACCGCTCTTCACCACCAGCTTTAATGGCACACCTCCTGTTGGCTTGCCATGAACGGTTTCTGACCCAAGATCCAATTCTACTGGAAAAACAAGTCTGATAGAGCTACAAATGAATAGAAAGAGCTAAGAAGCAGTCCCCACCTCCTACCATACTGTCGTCTTTTCATATTCCTTGGAGAAGAAAATGAGGGTTTGCAAGGTGGACAATAGCTGGATTAAGTCGGATTGTTTGTATCTGGGCATGATGCATAAACCCAGGGGTATCAAATAACCCCTGTGCCTACACCTTGCCTTGCAGCTTGGTGATATTTCTTTTTTTTTTTTTTCGGTAGTGGTTAGAGAGACTTGGGTTGCTTCCATGAATACTGGAAAAAAAGCATGTATAGCTGTGAACAGCAAGGCGTTGAACCTCATGTACTTTTCTCCTCTGTGTTTTTACATCAGCAAGAGCCAGAGCTGATCACAGAATCATTTTGGTTGGAAAAGACCTTTAAGATCATCAAGTCCAACCATTAACCCACCTCTGGCACTACCCCATGTCTCTGAGAACCTCATCTCCATCTGTTCAACCCCTCCAGGGATGGTGACTCCACCACTGCCCTGGGCAGCCTGTTCCAATGCCCCACAGCCCTTTGAGGAAGAAATTGTTCCCAAGATCCAACCTCAACCTCCCCTGGCGATCACGAGGAAGAGAAGTGGAAAGCTGATTTGCAATCTCATACTCATTGGGTTGGGTTTTCGGTATTGTAAAACCTCTCTCCAAGCTGTGAGCAGGGTTTCAGGGGGCTGAGGATGGGACTACACTGTCTCCCTCTCTCTTCAGTGTTAACCTCCTCATGTCAGGTTAATGGTTGGACTCAATGATCTTAAAGGCCTTTTCCAACTGAAATCATAGAAGCATAGAGTAGTTTGGGTTGGAGGGGACCTTCAAAGATCATCTTGCCCAATCTCCTGTGATGAGCAGGGACATCTTCACCCAGATCAAGTTGCTCAGAGCCCCATCAGCCTGACATAAATATATGTAATATTATATATGAATAACATCTATTATTCATGTAGCAATATATATTAATTATATATATGCAATAAATTATTACATTATTCTGCTCTCCCTGCCCTCTATGGACAGAGGTAGTGGGAACACTAGGAAGACAAGACCAGACCATGAAAGTCTGAGCCTAAGGAGCACCTCAGGCTTGCTACCCCGAGCCATTCAGGGAGGGTGATGCCTGGAGAAGCCCATCTGCTCTGAGCCAAAGCTCTCCAAGTGTTTGGCAAGCCCATGACTTCTTTGCTTGTCAAACACCTTGGCTTTCCCATCCCCAAACCCTGCTGCCCCAGGCATCTTCCTGCTTTTCCTGTGCCTCAGGCCAGCCCTGTGCTTGGAAATCCTCCCACAATGTCTGATGGGCAAGCTTGATAGCAGAATCGAGAAAACTGATAAGGAAGAGCCTTTATGTGGTGATGCCAGGTGCCCACTCAACTCACACTTTTAATAAGGAAAGCGAGCGAAGACTGAAATAAAGATGTTCTTGGAGATATTCCCACCACCTTTGTTATCTGTCGCACTGTTGAAGGAACATTATTCAGGGCTATTATCACTGAATACTTGAAATGTTGAAAGGTCTTCTGTTATTCCCAGATAAACAATCCAGTCCTTATCTCTCCAAACCTAAAGCTCCAGTGACAGTGCCATCATTTTAGCAAGCCCTGCCTCACTTACAAACAACAGTTCTGGGTGATCTACACCCTCAGGAATTCAGACTCATTATTTTCACGTGGCCTTCATAATACAGTGATTACACTGATTATGAAAATTTAGCAGTTATTTCCAGCACAAAATTATCTAGGGAAAGGCATTTTCCTATATTCTTGGTTTGGCATTGCTAATGTTCAGCAGAGAAATCCATAATCCTACTAAGAATGGGGAAATACGCTGATCGATCGTGTTCGTTTGTTCTTGGGAAAAACAAAACAAAACTTGGAAAGGTGTGTGGTTTCTAGTTTCTGGTATTAAGTGGCCTCAAACAATGTGTGCTAGATGATTGGTTTCACATGTACGTCTGAAATGTGATCTTCATTACATTATAAGATTTTGGATGGAAGAATATATGCCAGCACCCTGCTTAAATCCTGTGCCCTCCTTGAGTTTGGAGGGTTGTTTGTGGGGGGTGACAAGATGTTTCACTTGTTTATAGTTCCAGCTGATCTCGTCTGAGTCTTTAAGCATTGCCTGAAATGTTTCCTCTTTTATGCACACCCTAAGCAATTGCCTTGCAGTGTTGGCAAGTCACCAAAGAGACCACAAGAATTAACAGCAACATCCAAAGAGCTTTTCGTTGAACTCCTTTTCTTCTTTTTGTGGGTAACTAGGGCCTGTTTTGTTGGGAGTTTTCCATTAACTACAGGGAAAAAAAAAAAAAAAAAAGACACAACCTGTATAAATCTGCCTCAACAACCCATAACATGGATTTGAAAAAAATAAAAAATTTTCTGGTGTATGTGGTCAAAGGCAAACTAGTACAAGAGTTCTCTGTGTTTCATAGGGGTTTGTTATCATCAGTAAAATTTCAGTTGAATTTTCGCTTCCAGCCTGAGAAAGCCGTGCTAAACACCTTTGCTGTCCACCTGGCCAGGTGAGACAGTCTCTGGATGGAGGCATCTTCAGCTGAGACGAGCAGTCCTGCAGCAGCTGTACCCACGCTGCAAATAGTCTCCAAATCCCAAAACCTCCCAACAGATTTGCTCACGCTGCCTAATTACCAGACTGAGAAGGTCACACTGGGAAGTTGTAAGATATCTCCATCTACTTTCAGGGCTTTTTCAGGGACCACTGCACATGTGCTTAGAGAAGTGCAGGCACACGTTTCAACCCAGAGCCTTCTTGACTTGATCATTTTAAATTCTCCATTGTCTCGATTCTAATCAGCTCTTTCTATATCTCCCAGGATTCCCACAGCTTTCCAGAGCAAACAGGTGTATGAGCAAAAGCTATGATTAGATTCAAAGGTAAATGTGGAGAGGTGTTGACATGACAATGTCATAACACTGATGCTAAGCTTCTGCTGCACACCTACAAGCAGGTTAAACCCAAAACCACTCCTGTGAGATGAATAAATATTATCTCAATATATATATAAGGAAGCTGAGATGCAGAGAGATTAATTAGACTCATGCAGCAAGGTAGTAGCTACTTCAGAAATAGAGCCAGCATTATATTCCATATGGTTTAACCACTGGTTAATGCTTCTTTTTCATCAATGTTCTGCTGTTTTCGTGCAATCCTGATAGGCGGTTCATGAGCTACTAGAAGAAACACGAGTGAGTGCTGGCCCGAAAACCACATACTTGGAGGTTTATTGTGAGTTCTGTCAATTATTTGCTAGTTGACCCTGGAAAATTAAGCTCAGTTTCCCCATTCTAGATATTAAGTTGATGCATGTTATAAGGTTGATCATAACTACAGTATAAACTATGTATTGGAAAGGCTAAAGAGGAGATTTGTTTAAATAATTCACAGTTTTCTCCTAGCAGCTTCAAAACAGTGTCAAAGATGGAAATCACTTAAGGAAGCCAGCAGCAAGGGTGGGTTAGTCTAATCAGTAAATCTGCTGTTGTGCAGTGTGCCAGAGATTAAACTATCATGAACTTCATCTCTGATGCATCATGTTCCCCATTAACTGTCTAGAACCCACAATCCTCCAGAGATGAGAGCTACTTTGCACTGAAAAAGGAGGAATTAAACAGGTATCTTTGCCCTCCTACATTTCCTCCGCAGATGAGGAATGTCCTTAAAAGTTAAAGAGAAACCTAGGAAAGCAAAGTGAAAAATAAACAGTGCCAAGCCTGAATCTCGCCTATCCCTATGAATAATGTGTCAGGAATCCAACCCTGCAGCTCTCTTAGAGCCATTTCCACACAGGCATCACTCATTAGCTCATTAGTCACAGCAGCCTGATTCTTACTGATCAATTTTACTACAGTTCCCTACTACATGAGGCCAATATCCACCATGTCTCCATTATACTCATCTTTGCAAGACACATCAGCCCTCCCTCAACCCTACAGAGCATGTAAAGGTTGGGTGATTCCTGGAACCAAGTTGTTGGAAGGTACCCTTGGGGAAAGGACGTGTGTCCCCTCAATCTGACAAGTCGTAGGCTCAAAACACTCCTTCTGAGCAAAAAGTTGTGACTTTCACACCTGGTAGTGGGTCAGTCTGCTACAGATTGGAGCTGCAGGTGGGTGCAGAAAGCTTGGCAGATCTCTCCACACTGGTTTCCACCTTGGTATTGGACTGGGACATGAGGGATGCTGGTTAGTGCAGGACCTGGGGCAGACACATCAGACGAGACCACAGGTACAAAGGGTTTCTTTAACTCTGCTGCTCTTCCCATATTCCCACCAGACTGTGCTATAGTTATCCCATCTGCCGCAAGCATGTGTTGTGCCTGAGAATTACTGATGCTTTGTATATTCACCATGACAGGAAGGTAGGGGACAAGATAATTTATTTTTATAACGAGACCTATTCCCTGTATTTAATGANTTGTCTGGCCAGTGGCCAGCACATGGATTCAGTAATCCTACGGGAGAATCTTACCGGAGCTACTAACTACAAAGACATGTTCTCCCTCTGTGTTCATAATGTGTATAAAAAGGATGGATCATATATTTATGACTGCTGGGAATTTGTCTTCCTTCCCTATCAAATTTTTCTGTGTTTTTGTTGTTGTTTTTGTTTTGTTTTGTTTTTTTCTTTTTGTCTTCAATCTGGTATCTTTTTCCTTCCCATCAACCCTGACAGACTGGGGCAGTGATCACTTGTTTCAAGATTATTCGCTCCATCCATCTTTCCAAGGTATTATTAATGATGCAGGAACATAAAGCACTTCATAGAATCCTATGACTCATACAGTGGTTTGAGTTGGGAGGGACCTTAAAGACCATCTAGTTCCAGCCCCGCTGCCATGGGCAGGGACACCTTCCACTAGACCAGGTTGCCCAAAGCCCCATCCAATGTGGTCTTTGACACTTCCAGTGATGGGGCATCAACACCTTCTCTGGGCAACCTGTTCCGGTGTTTCACCACCCTCGTAGTGAAGAATTGTTTCCTTATATCTGACCTGAATCCACACTCTTTCAGTTTAAAGCTATTATCCCTTCTCCTGTCACTACATGCCCTTGCAAAAAGTCCCTCTCCAGCTTTCTTGTAGGTCCCCTTTAGGTACTGGAAGGCTGCTATAACGTCTTCCAGGCTGAACAACCCCAGCTTTCTCAGCCTGCCTTCACAGGAGAGGTGTTCCACCCCTCTGATCATCTCTGTGGCCCCCTCTGGACTTACTCCAACCGGTCCACGTCCTTCTTACGTTGGGGGTCCCAGAGCTGGACACAGAGCTCCAGGTGCGTCTCACATGAGTGGAGCAGATGGAAAGAATCCTCCCTTGACCTGCTGGTCACGTTTCTTTTGATGAATCCCAGGACACGGTTGGCTTTTTGGGGCTGTAAGTGCGGATTTCCAGGTCGTGTTGAGCTTGTCATCAACCAACAACCCCAAATGCTTCTCCTCAGGGCTGCTCCCAATGCATTCTCTGCCCAGACTGTGTTTCTGCCTGGGATTACCCTGACCCATGTGCAGTACCTTGCACTTGGCCTTGTTGAACTTCATGAGGTTCACACAGGCCCACATCTCAAGCCTGCCAAGGTCGCTCTGGGTGGCATCCCATCCCTCCAGCGTGTCAATCACACCACACAGCTTGGTGTCATCAGCAAACTTGCTAAGGGTGCCCTCAATCACCCGTCTACGTCCTTGCTCAGTTTAAATGTCACATGTTTTAGTTGTCCCCTATGTTCCTTCATCTGATGGACAAGAGATACTTTCCTATCTGAGTCACTTCTCATTGACCCAGAAGGGAAGAACAAGGACAACACATGTAAAACAGTAAATGTTCTGACTGAAAAGAAGCAGCTTTGCCTTCAGGCCTTTTTTATCTCCATCTAGCACTCCAGTGCTTGGCATTGAAGCTGGAAAGATCCACGTGTCTTTGGCTGAGGACTGGCCGAAGTGTGTCGCCAAGTTCAGTCTGCCCATCATGTCCCTTAGCAAACGGGCCTGTTGTCCTGGTATGTCAAGACACCCATCCCAGGACATCCTACTGAGACCACACTGGCAGATCTGGGGCCTGCCACTGCCACCTTCTGACAAGAGAAGAAAATGCAAATTTCTGGTCTCAGCTCATTTCCCAAGGAAGGGAGGGAGGCATTTTTAGGATTATTTTTGTAGTTTTCAGTTTTCCCTGTTCTAATATTCAGTTTTCATATTCATTTGGTTCCAACCAGATTTAGGATGAGAAACATCCATGTGAAAATTAAAAAAAAAAGAAAAGGGAGAAACCGAAGTCAGTCTATCTAAATTGCTTTGTACAAACCATAAGTTAAACTCCAACGTGAGCAGATATATCTTGCCCTTATACAGAACCTGAGTACTGCAAAGCTGTCACATACAAGATGCCACCATCCCACATCTATTCTATTGAGTGCTTGTGTTTGGTTTTTGTCATCTTTCCTCTAATAATTTCCTCATTGCAGGTGGGTTGGACTTGATGACCTTTAAAGGTCCCTTCCAACCCAAGCTATTCTCTGATTCTACGATAATAAACGGGTGACGTTCCTTAAACCAGCAGGTTTAACTGATCTGGGCTCAGGAAGGGAACCTCACGTGAAACTCAGACTCTCATCCGAGAATGGGTCACCACATCCCGCAATTTTAGCAATAAGACAGAATCGCAGCCAGGAGCACCTGGTGCTCGGGGACGACGACGTGACATCGCTCTCGGTGATGCGGGCATGACAAGAATCTGTGTGAAATACAATACACCCGGTCGTTGTTTGTGTTAATTGGCACGGAGAAGGAGAACAAGGCACACTACTCACACCTCTTCCCCCATGGGTTTGATGCTGTCTGTGTTAAATTTTAGTAACACTAGCTTAGCTCTTTCTATAAAAGAGTTATTAACTTAATGGTCGCTCGGGAGTCACAGCAAGGGCCAGATCACCAAACCAAAGGAGACCAAAATACACTGTGCATTGTTTTAAAACTCTTTTTCTTGGGAGATGATAAGCAGGAACGTGTTCCCACAGTCACACAAAGCACGTCCCATCTTTCCAGCCTCTTCCCATCTCGGTTCCTGCTCAGGTCGGCATTGTGGCCTGGAGGTGCCACCTTCCCACTTGCTCCCTATGGCTTCTCGTGTGGACCTCAATACCCAGGAACTGTGGAGAAAAGGAACAGGAGGGAAAGAAAGTGGAGAGGTCTAGCACTGACAGGAAGGTGGAGCTCTTGATTCAGTCTATTTTTTTTTCTTCCTTCAGCACCACTCAAATTTTCCCTTGGAAACTATCTACCTACGCCCTTTTCTTGACTCCTCCACCTCAAAAAATAGGAAATAAACTCATTTTCTGGAGGCTCTCCTCCAGCCCCAGAGCTATTCCTTCCTCTAAAACCTGTGTTTGCCACAGCTAGAGAGGAGACATGTCCAGAGAGACAGAAAAGGGCAGGCGTGGGGATGCAGAAATTCCCCTGCTTTCAGACCCATTTGCTGGCATGTGGTGTCTCACGCCCCGAGATAATCATCACAACCTTGGAATGCCAGTGAGAAACACCTGCAGAGCCAACTGAAACACTGGCAACAGCCCGTGTTGTTTAGTTTCCGGAAATACTTTCGGGCATTTGGTATCACTGCATCCCCTAACGAGGCTCACCTGGAAATACAGACCATAACGAAGGAAGCAGCCCTGTTACCTCTGTGTCAAAACATTAACAGCGTCTCCTTTTGGATTTGGAGAAAAGGCACAATTTCCCTGAACTTTCTGAACACCTGAAATGCGGGACAGCCAATCCTGGGCCTATCTAGAGGCAGAGAGGTCCCCACGGAGCAGTAGGAGCAGGGACATGGGTGGCAATTCTTGAAGAAAAGGTGTGGATGCCAAGCAGGAGGGAGGTGTAGCCTCCCGGGCACAAGTTTCCTCTGTCACCACCTGCTGTGCAATGCCCTCCAGTCCCCAGAATACTCCCCGTCACCACTGGTGCCATCCCGTCTCCAAAAACACTTGTAAGGAAGGCTGCAAAATTAGGATTGCAAGGAGGGAGAGCAGGGGAGAAGACTGTTTTCCAGGAAGGAGATAGTCCAGGCTGGGGTTATCTAGAGAAAAAGAAATAAATTTTTATGTCTTCGTTTCGAACAGCCCATGGCTGCCCCTGAGAATCTCCCAAGAGCCCATCGTTATTATTCTGAATTCATCTTACATTCCCCAGAGAACATGATCCCCTCCCATGGGATCCAACCGGGCTCCCAAAAAACCAATAAAGCTTATTAAAAAAAAAAAAAAAAAGGAATAAAACATCTTTGCACAGCAGCATGAGCACTCCTTGGTTCAGGAGAGTAGGGGGCAATCTCCAGAGCAACCAGCCCCGTGTCCGTGTGTCCATCTCAGAGATGCCAGAGCAGGCCCTGGAGCCTTGGAAAGCTCAGGAATAGGAGCAGCTGCCCACAGACACCCACACAGGGACCATTATGTGCCCAAAATAGCCTCCATCTCCAACAACAAAATAAAAAGCACAGGCTCAAAGAACAAATCCCATCTCCCTTCCCAGTAGGGTCATGGGCAAGTCAATGATATTTATGAGCACGACTATTGAAGGCAAAGACAATCCCTGTCCTTTATCCATCACCAGGAAGAGACTCCAATGGCCTTGAGATGACATCTATAGATTTATCTGTCCCTATAATCTACAGGCTCAGCCTCATGTGTGTCCTTTTGACCAGCCTGCAAGCTCCAGCTCTGGGCTTTGAATCCAACCCAAAGACTTTCTTTTCGCACAAAGCAAGAGGTAATATCTATAATATCGGCAGAACTATAAAAAAACTTTGTTCCAAGTGCACCTTTTTATTAATTCTTTATATTTTTATTAGAGTATAAGAAACGATATGTAACATACACTACACTTATGTTAATATATTTAAAGGAATCTATTTTACTTTATTCTGCTTATTCTGTTGCAATAAAGGCATTACACAATTACAAATCTCACATATATGTATTAGTAAAATCAACATTTGAGTGTAACCATCTCAGTGAAGCAAGATCATCCAACAAAGCTGAAATAAAATATGTCAATATTTTTTCTGCAAAAACTTATTTGCCTTATTGTGTTTTAAGTGTTTCGGTTTTGATGAAATGGCAGATTTTGAGCTGGAAAAAGTGTTCCCTCGGAAAACGTTGGACCTGGGAAGCCTGTTAAGCCTTTAATTCCTCAGTTTACACTATCAGAGCAAAGGTGGACAAATTAAAACATTCAATCTGTCTCTAAGGTTTCTGATTCCCTGCTTTGCATGCAATTATCTGGTTAAAGATAACTCGCCCTTGGCTCTCTGCTCCTGATTTCACGTGTCAATGGTTCCTCCTTGATTTGTGAGATCTGGGCTTCAAAGCATCTCTACCAAGTCTGGCAAAAGCCAGTAGATGGCAGGACCAACCTGGGACTTCGCTTCCATGGGCACCATGGACGCTCCCAAAATGCAAAATTGGGTGTGTCTATGCCCATTCCAGCTCTATAGCCTCAGACAGAAGCTCTCCAGGGGCGAAATAACTCCTCCAGGATCAAGGAAGGATTCAGAGCCATCTTCACCCCAGACAGTTGAGACCCGGAGCACCTTGACGCCAAGGATGACGGTGAAAGCACAGCCCAGCTTCAAGGTGCAAAAGCATTGGGATCACAGGAGTAACCGGCTTGTGATGGGGCTCTAAACCTTCAAGCATCCAGATGTGCACCACATCTGCTTTTCCAGAGACAGAAGAGCATCGATGCCTGTGTCTCACTCCAGCATGGACAAATAGCCACCTGGACCAGAGCTACCAAGCTTCCCACAGGTGTGGTGGGACCACAGCACCCTTCATCCCTCCCTGGGAGGGAAGTAACCTCAAATAATCTGTAACTTGAGTAACTTAACACCAAGCAAGGACATTTTTCGAGTAATGAGGGGGATCATTTGAGTAATCATTAAGCAACTGGCCTTATTTGTTCTGGCTGTTCATGCAAGGAAGTCACATCAGGTTTGTGTTTTCCAAAAGAAAAGAAATATTCCCTTTTGCAAAAAAAAAATTTAAAAAAAAAAATCTCAAAAACAGTTGGAAGAACTTTGTTCATTTTTAAATCCTCCTTTTCAGCAAACAGCGAACCTGAGTGGAAAGCGCTGGTGTCACAGTAAGCTTTGTATGGACTATACACAAAAATAAAAACCCTTGCGACATTGGCATAGTGGTAGATGGCAGCAGCTGCCACTGAAATACAGCGATTCCCAGGGTGGAAGCACAGACACCATTTTTTCATTAGCATGCTCCAAAATGGGCAGGTTTTGACTTAAGCTCTTCTCATTTTCCTGTGAAAACTGTTGGGTATATTTTATGCTGGTATGGAGCAAAGCTGCCTCCCCTCGTAACCTCTTGTCAGAAAAGATGAAGAACTGAATTTTCTGCTGAGATTTCAATCTCTACTTCCACAGTCCAAGTAAACACATTCAAAGCACTTAAGGGCTGTCCCACCACGGCCCTCAAGTTCCAAATCAGGCATTTGGTTTAACGAGACACTAGTTTTAATGCTCTATAAATGCTGCGTTCTTGTTATTTATTTTCTTCTTATTATTTATGTTTTTAATTATTACAGCTGCACATTTTCAGGCCTTTTGCTCTTGGGCTTTACAGCAGCTGAGGTTCTCATAATTTCTGGTGCTGGGGTCTTGAGTATTAAAAGAAAGATGTAGAGTAGGACCAGAAATTGTGAGAGTTGGCAGAACTGATCATATCATGCTTGGGATTAAACTGTTGAATAACATCTCTTACATTTGACAAGCTGTCATACCCTCCCTCTCTCTCAAATATACATACATCTATCAAAGAGATCTTTGCTACATGTGTTCGAAAGGAAAAACTGCAAATATCTCTTCTACCGTATCCTAAGCGTACAGGAATATAGCCCATGAGTAGGAGAGAAAGACAAAAAGAGAGTGAAGAAGAAAAAAAAAAATCTCCATATGTAATCTATTCCTCATCTATAGGCTTGAGCACATGTGCAAACTGACCTTCAGACATGTCCCCTGGCAATACCATTAATATAACTTGCTATTTGTATAGGGTAAGTAGCCTGCTGAATGCTCTTCCCATCAGCCCCTGTTCCCTTGCATAACTGAGTACTTGGCATGAGCAAACTCTGAAAAGTCAAGATAGGAAGGAGATGGTCCAGAAGGCCAAAGCATCAAAAGGAGCATGACCAGTATAGGGAGGGAGGTGACCCTGCCCCTCTGCTCAGCTCTGGTGAGACCCCCTTGCAGTGCTGGTCCAGCTCTGGGTCCTCAGCACAGGACACACATGGACCTGCTGGAGAGGGGCAGAGGAGCCCCAGAAATGACCCGAGACTGGAACAGCTCTGCTGGGAGGACAGGATGAGAGAGCTGGGGTGTTCAGCTGGAGAAGAGAAGGCTCTGGGGAGACCTTATTGCAGCCTTTCAGTGCTTAAAAGGGGTCAATAAGAAAGATGGGGACAGACTTTTAGCAGGGCCTGTTGTGATAGGACAAAGGGTGATGGTTTTAAATTAAAAGAGGGAAGATTCAGGCTGGATACGAGGAAGAAATTTTTTATGACGAGGATGGTGAAACCCTGGCCCAGGTTGGCCAGAGAGGTGGTGGATGAACCATCCCTGGAGACATCCCAGGCCAGGCTGGACGGGGCTCTGAGCAACCTGAGCTGCTGAAGATGTCCCTGCTCATGGCAGGGGTGGCACTGGATGAGCTTTGAAGGTCCCTTCCAACCCAAACTATCCTATGATTCTCTGATTGGAGGAGGCAGACAGGTCTCATAACCCTGCTCATAGCTTTTAGCCCATGGGGTTGTCCATTGTAGCATCCTCCAGACCCTCACAAAATCAGGAGCAGGGATCAGGACACAGCTATGCTGATGGCTTTTAAGTTTAGCTCTGCTCACAGCAGAGATGTTGTGAAGGTAATTGAGTCCAAAATCAAGATACCTTTACCAGGTGGCTAAAAAAAGACTCACAGCCCCATTACTTGTAAGGTAGAATACTCTGGTTGCTGCCTTGGTCTCACTACTCACAGCAAGTGGTGAGGAGCAAATCGACCCTTCAAACAAGGTCTCTAACCCTCTTGGGAGGAAGGCTCAGGCACAGGGAATATTTACCCCATTTCTTGTAATTTTTCCCCCAGTTTTCCCTTGTGCTCTACGTGCATAGCAGAGGTTTGCAGTGGTCCCAGCAGGCAAGGGAGGATGCATTAACCAGAGGAAGGCACATCTGAGGAACTACGAGACAAGCGATGAGTTCTTACCGAACTCATCACCTAATTGCAGGTCATGTCACAGGCCCTCCTGTTGTAAAAGCTGTCATTAGCATCTGTGTCATTTTAATTAAAAGATGGGGAGAAGGAGGAGGAAAAAGCATGTCACTCCTTTTGTTGCACATATTTCTTTACATCTGCACACATCTCTCAAAAGAAGCTGTTTATCACTCATTTAAGTGGGGACAGAGGTATAATTAAACCACGTGCAGCTTGAGAGGCTTTTGTTTTGTTTTTTTTTTGATACAAAATAGGAGAACCACGTACAAAGGAGACAAGGAGGGCATGGCTAAAGAGTGCCAAGGCTACTCCTGATTTCTGCTGCTAGAAGAGGAGAAAAAAGCCCAGTGCACCTTTGATCAACCAGTGGAAGCAACGGCAATTTTTCACCTGACAGTTTAAGGCTCAATTTTGGCTTGTTTTGTGTCTAGCAGGTCCATAGGTAGGAAACCAACACGATGCAGAGATGGCAGGAGGACACATCTCCCATGGGACAGCCGAAAACTTCCAGGAGCAACGCTGGTGAAACACCTGGGAAGATCTTGGGATCCAAGGAACAGCAGGAATGGCAGGTTTGGTGTTGAAGTCACCTTCTGCAGTCCACGTGCACCATCAGCCAGCAATTGCAGGTTGAACCTAAAGATCTGAGTATTGATATCTTTGCCTCTGACTTCACTACATTTTGCGAACAGACCTGTTGCCCTGGATCATTTGGGTGTTCATGTTATTGTCTATCACCGTCACAAGTCCAAAGTGGGGAAATCGAGGCACCAAGTCTTTGTAACATGCAGACTAATTTTTAGAGGTCCCGTTCCCAGAGCGCTTGGACCATTAGGAGCAACAGGGTTGACTCAGACCCCAGTAACTGGCATTTTTCACTAAAATGCACCTGGAAAAGGCGATTCCCAAGAGAGGTGAAACAAATTGGCCCAGGGGTGTTTATCAGAAAGGACAAGGAGAAGATGGACTTGCTGCTCAGAGGTGAACCAGAAGGAATGCTGATATGGAGCACTCAAAAGCCGCTTGAGAGGGTAACAAACCCTCGTGCTCGGCATAATATTTGAGTTTCTTCTAAGAGCTTTTCTAATCTCTCTGTCTGGAGCAAGGAAACACAAACAGCACACCTCCCATCTCAGGTAACAACAGGAGCATGTTTATTCAGAGGTCGGGCACTTACAGATCTTGGAAGGACAAGGTACGCGTCATTCGTTTTCCAGAAAAAGTCAGCCCAGGATCAGAAGAAACGAAACTATTTTATAAAAAGAGACTGCAGCTGCAAGGGGCCGGGAATGGGTCTCCCTTCGGGTCATGCATTCCCGGTGCCTGGAACACCCATGTGCCAAAACACGCCGGTGCCAGGCACCTCCACGGCGGTGAGAGAAAGGAACGTCTGAACGCGTGACCGGGTGGTATCTCGAGTTAATTAATTGGTTCTTGGAAAGTCCCAGCCTTGTTTTAACCCACTTCAGAAACGAGAGGGGGGAGTATTAGGTATAAAAGCAGAAACCCTTCCAAAATGATCCACCTTTGCAAGGAGGTGTGAGGGTGCAGTGGGGTATGTCCACAGAAGGAGGAGAACGGCTTGGCCAAACCGCCCAGGTCTCCGATGCTGGAAGAGCATAAAGTCTGGGAAACAACCGCCTTGGAAGCCTGCTGAGAAGTAGAAGATCTCCTTGCAGACAGCAACAGAGAAGATATTGGCTAACCAGACCTGCGACGGCCCGTGGAAGGTGGGTCTTCCTCGGCCAGCCCCATCACTCGCGAGCCCTGAGGACGTAGATGAAGCTCACGAGGACGCCCAAGGCCAGGACGGCGTAGCTGGCTTTCACGCTGCTGGAACCACTGATGTTGCAGAGGAACGAGTCGCAGCAGTAAACGGAGGCAGCCGCTATGCCGATGTTAATCCCAGCGCTGGGACAAATGGGAGAGCATCCTTTGGAGATGGACTGGCCAGATTTGCCGCCTGAATTTAGGGTGCGGGGTGGGAAAGGAAGAAAAGCAAAAAGAGACAGGTTTAGAATGTTTCTCGGCTTTCTGATCGCCTGTTCCGCAAAGGAAATAACAGTACCGAAATAGCCGAAGCATCACGGGTGGCACGGAGAGGGTGAAGCGCTTCTCGGCATCAGGCTACAGCGCTAAGCTCAGCCAGCCCATGCATTTCAAGGAACGCCCACGATAACCTCCCACACGGCCCCTAGAGACCGTGCAACAACCCCGGGACACCCCTTCCAGGCTATTGGCCAAAGTCCGGACGCTACGGCTCCACTGAAGAATCTCAAAAATCCCGCTCGAGCGCGACCCTGGGACTCCTCGAGCGAGACGGGGAGCACGGGGCGCACAGAGCACTCACGAGCGAAGGCTGCGTTCCGAGCATCAGCTGCGAGAGAGGCACAGCGCACATTTAGCAGCAGGAAATAGGAAACCATTAGCACTGCGCTGAGACGACAGCCTTGTAAAAGCTCCCAGCCTCCGTTTGTGCGTGCACGACTCGCCCACGTTGCAGACCGTGCAGCTCGGGCGTGCAACACCCCTCCCACCCGCAAGGGAGAGCGATGCAAACCGGGCTGGGCTCTGGGCTCTGCAATGGTGCCAGAGCTGCCAGAGCAGCCTGCTTCCCTAGGAGCAGCGCCCAGGAAGGACAGAGCCACCTCCTTAGGGAGGGAACTCTGAAAATCTCCCTTCCTTGTAATTTCATCCAAGGAGAGCGAAGAAGCAAAGGTGGATGAGCAACCCGAACACAGGGCAAAGGCAGGAAGGGCAACCAGAGGAAGCCTGGAGCATCCTCCACCCTTTCACTTATTCTTCAGCGACCTCCCCACCCTGAAATTCCCCTCGGACTCCTGCCACCAGTGCAGGCACGTGAGCTTTATTTAACCCGCCTGGCAGCACGTCCTTCGTAAAAATTCCCTTGGGATGGCCTGACACTCAGCTGCTAAGCAGAACTTTCCCCTTTTTCCAGCCAAAGGAAGGAAAGGCTTTTCAGCAGCTCAGCGGGTGGCCCAGGAGAGCAGCCAAGAGGGGCAGTGTCACCACTCACCGAGTCCCACTCCGACGTACGTCGTCACACAGTGGTTGTCGTTCTCCCCGCACTTGACGGGCGTCAGGCAGGCCCAGTTGGAGGAGGCATCCGAGCACGAAAAGCAGACGAGCGTGTGGGCTGCAAGGGAAGGACACACCTCGGTTAGGGGTTGGTGGGAACACCTCCTCGCTTGGTGGTCCCACCTCTGACACACGGCACCCGCTGCATCTGGCCACAGCCGCCCTTGCTATTTCGGCTGTATCAATCCGCGATAGGTATTCTCCCCAAAAAAATGGTCAAGTGAAGGGTTCAAACATAAGGATATATTCCAAGCTCTTGGCAGGATCAACTGTCAGCTAAAGCCTCAACACAACCACAGGTCAGGCTGGTACTTTATGGCACGCTCCTGTTTGCACCAAGAGGGGCTTCAAGCTACAGTTGCCAACTTGAAACCAAGCAACAGAGACAAGTCCGAGCCTGCAACCTGTAGCCTGATATTTGGGCTTATCCAGCTCAGCTACCACGAACACTGATGGAAAATGCTCCAGGTGTGGCCTGGAACATTTCTGTGACCTGCCTTTGGCAGCAGGGCACAAAGCTTAGGCTACGCTTGATCTAGCACACATAGTGGAAATGCCTTCTCAGCTAGACCAAGCCCAGCGTTGCAGCAAGACCTGCAAGGGCATGCACTGTCCCACTACCTAGGGAGTCATAGAATTACAAAGGTAGCACATGAAACCAAGCTTTTTAATTTGGGGAAAAGCAAAAAAAAAAGCATGCCTTCCTCCACAGCAGGTCCCCTAAAATGGTTTATCCTACACGAGCAGGATGGACCACCCCGTCTGGCTCCCACCCCTCATCCTTTAGATCTACCCAACAAGCACAAAAGATTGGAAAACAGCATTTGGTGGCGGGCAATGGTTGCAGAAACAGCCTCGACCGGTGACTCAGCAGGGACATACACATTTTACAGTGGACGGACGATCTTCTCTGTATTTTACATGAAAGAACGTCACATCCACACTGCAACTGTTGACCTACATAGGCAGACAGATCAGGTCTGCTCCCGATGCTCCAAGGGCTCGGATTTTTGAGCGCTCGGATGGGCAAGTCCTTACACGAGGCGCTGCCTTTCTCTCCTGCATTTACGGGACGCAAAACAGAGCGCAGGGCTGATTCAGGACGGGAAGTGCAAGGCAGTGTCGTTCCTGCTCCTGCCTCTTTCAGCCCCACCACAAACAGCTTATCCTAAGGAGGTGAGGGTGGTGAAGCCCTGGGAGAGCTCACTTCAGCGGTCCCTGTCACGGAGTCTTTAGGTCATACAGGAAAATAAAAGCTTTTTACGGGGCAATCGAGATAAAAATAACAATTCTGCTCTGAGGAATGACTTCTGAGCAGCGACTGCCAAGGCAGGGAAAGAAAACAAAAACATCATCTCAGGGAATTGGATTAAAGCAGGTTAGCGGGAGATCCTGAATGTCACATCAAGGCAGCCGGATAATTCTGCTTTGGTGACAAGGCCAACACCAGAACCCCCTAAGCAAGAATTCCTGGACTGTCTCATCCATCCTCCAACGATCACCAGTTTCCAAATGACCCTTGCGACAAAACCAAGCTACCTGAGCATGTCAACATAGCAACCACAACCTACACATAGAACCCAGGATTACAGGGCCACCACCCGAGTCAAAAAGAGGGATACGTCAGTGGACGTTGCCTCTGGATCAAGAAGATGGGAGGATGGAGCCAGCCATGGAGCCTACAGGCCAACATTGCCCCTTGCTGAACCCTCAGAGCGTTTCCATAAGTGATATTTTTGACCACGTTGGCCAAAACCCAGCGTGGGACCTCAAAAGTGAAGCCCAGCACTCTCTCGGTCCCAAATCTCAGGTGACCTGTCCCAAACCCTTCTCTTTGCAACCACCCTGAGGGCAAAGCAAGGAGGGCAAATTGACTCATCCTATTTCACAGGAACCATCTGCGGGCAGGAATGAAGTGGATTATAGGCTTTCCGTGGACATTATGGTGGAACATATGTCCTTATGTGTATTTGCGCACTAGGTCGACCACAGAAGTCGAGTGGTGCAGTGCTATTCATTAAGGCTTTAAAGGCTCCAGATACAAACACATCGGAAATACTTGTACATGCACATAAAAGTGCCTTTAGGCATGAAATTCTCCACCACGTGACTAAATCTATGCTCCTACCACAGCATCTCCTACCTGTCCCCATGTTTTTCTTTGTCACACCTACCTATTACAGACAAAATCTTTCCAGGAGAGGCGAGTCTTTCAACATAGTTCAGGAGAGGAAATAGAGAGTCATAACTAGTGCCACTTTCTGCCCCAGTAAAACAGATGATAACTAAATAACCCACTGCAGAGTTAAGTGAACAAGCAGGCTGAGTGTTTAAGACAAAAGGCAGAAGACGGGTGGCAGAATTATTAAACGCAGCTGGAGACAAAGCAAAGAGTTGGAGCTCAAGGCTCCAAAAAAAGGAAGGGAAAAAAAATAAAAAGTGCCCCAAGACTGAACAATGCAAAAGAGAAGCCTCGTTTTCATAAACTAGAAAAATGCAGCGTTCTTCCACGGGAAGAATTTATGTGTTTATTTGTTTGTTGCTTGGCTTCTCGGAGGAACAAAGAGCTCCCAAACCAGAGCAGATCATTTGGGGGAATTCCTCAGATGAGAGGTTGAATTCATTCTTGCGAAGAGCAATGGAGGAAAAAAAGAAAGGAAAAAAAAAAGGCATTTAAAAGCCCGCTCTGAAGCTCAGCAGCACTAGTGAAAAATGCTGTTGCTTCAGCAGCTCTTCCATTCGGTCCCTAAGCCAAGCGCTTTTTCCATTGCTCTTAGGCAAGGTCCTTATATATCATATGCAATAATATACCATATGCAAGATCTTCAGCGCACTTTGAGCAGGGGGGTAAAGCTTTTCTGTCGAAGACTTCACGATGTGTTTGGGGATAAAGCGACCTGCAACAATCCCTTCTGCCTGGCTAAGAACTTACTTTGAAGCTGAAAGGGTTTTTGAAGGCATGGAGGGGGGGTGAGTGAAACCTCTTTACTGTCTTGGCCTGGGCAGCCCATCCTCCCAGCTGGAACTGAGCACATGCCAGCTGGGCTCTGACCCAGACCCAACGCTTGAATTGCCAGTTGTTTCCCGAACCAAACAACCAGTTTCTTCTCACCCGTGTCCTCAGGAAACAAGAAGGGCGCGTGTTTCCTGAGCTGGAGGCTCGGAGGGCCCAGAACTCTCCTGTTTGCTCTTTGTTTGGCTTCTCCAAGCATCGACATATGGAAGCAATACGGGTTTGGTTTTTTTTTGCACGGCCCCGTGGAGTTCAGATGGTCAGAAATGGGAGTCGACGGGAAGGCAGGGATTGCAGACCCTACGACTTGGACAACTTGCAGTTCGGTGCCCCAGCAACAGGAAGCATGTTCTCCCCAGGCTTTGGCGGCAGCCCCAAGATGTGCTCCACAGGGCACGGTCCCTTGGGGGCCACCACCCCACGCGTTGGCCACCGCAGCCTGGCCCGGAGGATGCTGGAGTCAGGATCACGAGTGGCTCTGCCCAGACTTTGCTCCATCAGCCATCGCCGGGCTCCATCTCCCCTCCACCCTCCTTCCCCTCGGGCTGCATCTCAGCCCATTCCGGCGCCGTTATCCCGGCTGGCTGCACCGCAAAGGGGGAGCGGAGTCAGCCCTGGTCTTTGTTCGAGCTGCAACTGGGAGAAAGCTCCGAAATATCTGCACGCACAGCTGGAGATGCACACCTACACACAGAGGCACGGAAGCCCCGAAGTTCCTGCTTTAAGAGGGACACTGCTGCGAGGCAGGGCTGGGAAAGACACCCCCTTGCCCCCCCACGAAACCCCGGCAGGGCTCAGCTCTCTCTGCCCCTTCTCCCCTTCGCAATTCCTCATTCCCCGTTGCAAACGTCCAACTTCCAGAGCTCACCCTGCAAGACGCAGAGCACACCTCCCCCCTCCCCAGTTTGCTCCGAAACCCAGGGCTGGGGAGGGAGTGGGGGACCTCGGGAAGAGATGGTGGCGGCTGGGTGGTGATGGTCGGATGACAGGGAAACACCCCCCCACCCCCGTGCCCTTACCTCTCTCCACGCACAGCACCGCAGCCAGCACAGCGAGCAGAAGCGCCTTCATGGTGCGGCGGTGCGGCCAGCGAGATACGCAGGACGGCTGGTTGCGCGCAGGGCTGGCAATAGGGCCGGGCGCCGGGGGTGGGGAAAGGCCAGCGGCCCCGCCCCCCGGGCCGGCCCGCGGCCCGCGCCGCCTTCCCCCACGCCCTCCCCGGGGCCGCCTGGTTTCGTTTACCCGCTCCGCAGAGCCGAGTTGGGGAAAGGGGTAGTCCACATAGCGCCTCTGCTTGCCAGGGCCAGACCCGCCGAGTGGGCTGAGAGCTTCGCCGGAGCAGATCCACCTCTCCCCTGGCCCTGCCCCAACGGCTTTTTCCATCGCTTTTTCAGTTCCCCTCCGTTTCCCTGAAGGAAGAGAGGAGTAGGATGGCCCCCTGCGTGCCGGATCCCACTCGTGCACAGCCCTTTTCAAGTGCAACCGCCTGCATCCATGGCTTCCCGCACCCACAGGGACCTGCTGCATTCATGCCTCCCTCTCCTGAGCATCTTCATTCACAGATCCCCTGGCCACACACACCCACTGTACATTCAGAACCACTCTGTATGCACGCATGCCATGCAGGATTCCTTTCACGCGTGGATCTCCTGCACACAAGGCAAGCCCCCTGCATGCAGGACATCCCCTCTTCATGTATAACCCCTCTGCATACACAGCCCTGATGCAAAACCTATGTACACAGAGAACCAACTTACCAAAGCCTAAATGGAATTAGACACACAGGGCTGGGAAACTTAAAGGTACAAAGGCCCAGCAGCTGGGATGGCACAGGACAGCCTGTGCTGCTTGGCAGGATGGGTCGTCAGAGCATAGGACAGACCATCAGAAAGATTTATTGGAGTGGCCCGTGTTCAGTAGGTCCCACAGAAAGAGCTAAATCCTCTAGGAAATGAGCTGCAGGGAGGGCACTGGGGGAGGGATGCTGTGAAGCTTGCTGTCAAGGAAGCCTGGGAATGGAGGAGTTCAAGAAACAGGCAGGTTTGACAAACTCTGTATGCCACAGATGAGTTTAATTCTGCAGAATCAGCGTTTCCTGACAAATGCATCTGCCAGAAGAAATTCCAGCTCCTGTCTTGTCAGAGTGCATTAAGAGCACTCTACTTGAAAAACAAATCCATGCCTGCAAACCCTTGTTTCCCTTTTCTCTTGTATGGCTCATTTTTATTTGTCATTGCCAGTTATTCTAGCAGGAACTGACTGCGAGCAGCGTGTTTCTGTGGTCTAATATCTTGAACTGGAATGGGCTGCTGGGACTGTTTAATTCTCTGGTTTACAACTGAATACTGAAAAAAAATGGGAAGTTTTAGCTTTGCAGTAGCCTGAGCAACCTTAACTGAGATACACTCAGAAGACCCCTGTCTCATACAGAACAAGTTCAGGTTGTGGCCATGAGCGGTCAGTCTGGCTTTTTGTAGCCTACGTATGAGCAATCGTAGCATTTATTTCAGCTTGGAGGTGCAGCACCTGAGATTTAATTTCTGGGTATCAGGAGGGCATAGCATGTCCCCTCAGCTCTAATTTTCCTTAGATGTCTTCCCCATAAGAAGTGTACAAGGGCCTACAGCTTTCTGGTTTTCTCCCCCACACAAATTTATCATTATCAGTTCTGCTGTTTCTTGGAGAGGACCTGTCTGCTGGTAGAAAGGAAGAAAGAGGACCTAAGAGTCACACGGGGCACAACTCACCACGGGATCTGGAGTCATCCCAATACTACTGAAACGTCCGGGTGGTGACAGAATTAATTACAGGATGCTGCAAACGGAAGAGGTAGGCAAAGAAACTGGGGACCGATTCGCTATGGCGGAAGATGCACCAGGTAAGGAAGCTGTTGTGAAAGCTTGTTAGTCTAAGCTTATCTCTCCCACCTCCTTGCCAAGGCTGTGCTGGTGGTCAACAGACTGCAAAGTTCAACACAGTGACTCTGGCGTCGGGGCTTTCTGTTCCAGACCAACACGCAGCAAAACACTGAATGCTCTTCTTGCAAGTTTGGGGGTTGTTGGAGGGCTTCGTTGAACCATTTGCTTTGTATTGTGAATGCAAGGCAAGAAAATGTCTCTTCGCAAGAAGGAGGAGGTGGTAAGAAAGGCAGCAGGGGTAGAGTCCAGCAATAGGAATGTGAGCTGTGCTGGGGAAAGGTGGAGATAGGTACAAACACATGCTTAAGGGAAAAGGAGATAAGGGAGTAGCTGGATCATAAAACAGCCTGGTGCTGGACTAAATACCTCAAGGTTTGCTTGGGTGATGGGGAGGAATGGCTAGTTTTAAAATCAGGAAATGAAGAGTATGGCCGCTCCCTTCATGAGTCAAAGGAGCAGGGTAGCAGAGGTGGGTGCAGCAATTAAAACTAGAATCACCAGGTGTGATATAGGTTTTGGTGCTGAACCGGCACTTTAGGAATTTGAGCTTGAAACGTGGGCCTGCTAAAAGCCTGACTAAGCTTCTGTGGACCCAGGTGGCATGCAGGGTTTCCTTCACCACCGTGTTTCTGTTTCAAGGCTCGGATGAGACTTCCTGAGCCTGGCTGGGGTTGTGCACGTGGGTCTCTGTGAGGAACCTAAACCCCCAGTCGAGTTTGCAAATGAGGTGTTTCCCCAGCTAGCGGAGCAGAGTTGGTTTGTGAAGCAAACCTGCTGAAACTGCCCTGCATAGATGCCACAGGAAGGGGACAAAGTCCTTTGTTTTCAATAAATACGTCATTCTCTGGAAATGAGAGGTGTTCAGAGTTCTCTTCTGCCAGAGAGGATAGGGATTGCTTCATAGAAAAGTCCTGTCCAACCTATTTCATAGTAAAACGTGGAGTATCAGTCCAGCAGAGCAGAGGACTGGAAGGACATGATCTATTCTCTATCCTGAAAGAGCAGGAGCCCCGTATCTCCCTCCTTGCTCCAAGCTGTGTTTCCCCTCAAATGGACAAGTATGTTTGCCCAGACCAGTCTGCTGCAATGTGGTTGTGGTATAAAGGTCCTCACCGCCCCGGTGGCTTCCACAGCCTTCTACACTGCAAAGAGCACTGGAGCCGTGGTGAACCATCCCCAAGACTCCTGCTCACACTGTCCTCCTCCACCTGGATGAATAAGAAGTCTTCTAGACCTTCCCCACCATCCCACCCCTGGGTGTATCTCCTCCTGAAGCTCCTCTGGTTGCTCTGTTTCATAGTTGCCCAGAAAACCTTCAGGAACATTCTTGGATCATCCGAGGATGCTCCAGACAGAGCTGTAGGTGTTTCTTTGGAGACTTCTTGCTGTCTACAGTGCCAAACATCTCACTGTCCTCCATCACCCTGACAGGCCGTGGGGACAGACCTGGGATAGCTCTCACTTAGCTACTGAGGTCCCTGAAAACGTGGGTGCCTAACCAGGTACATCTTTGGGCTGCGGTGCCTACTGGAATAGGACCTTCATCTGCTCGCTTAAACCGCAGCCTGCAGACATAATCAGGCTGTCAGATTTATGGACTTTCATTTCTGGCTGTTGACGTCAGTGTTTCCGTTTTCCTTCTCTCCCGGAGCGGTTGAGGTGAAGGTGTTTCGCTGGCAGGTGCATGCTCAGTCAGTACGGGAGAAATCAGTATTTTCACACCTCCTCCTTTCCGAGTCTGCATGACTCACCCTCTGTCTTGTTTATTCTGGGCTTTTGACAGGAAAACAATCGTGAATCTTTAAGCAGGGGTCATCACTCAGGCAAAAAGTTAAACTCTAATTGCTGCTGCGGTGCCTCCAGGCTGGTGGGAGTGTGCTGGAAGATATGTCCATGTCTGGAACAACCAGACTACCTTTGAAGAAAGGTTGCTCTAGGCTGCTCCAGCATTAAAAATGACAAATGGGCTCATGTTGTCATGCCCTGAGTGCGTGCACAGGCCTTAATCGTCCTGGACAGCCTCACCAAGGACCTCTCTTCAAGACTGTGCCCATGGATCCAGGAGGCCCATTTAGGCTCGATCCTGAGCCTTTTGTCCTTGCTGGGGTTATGCTGTAAGTGTGCCTATCTCCAGCCATCTCCTGGATGGACCTTGGACCTGTGCTGTGGGTAGTTTGTCTCCAGCTCTGTTTCTGGCCTCATGATGGCCACCAGACTCAGGTTGTGACCTTGTCTCCAACCCTGTCTGCTGGATGGCCCTTGACATATGTAGCAGCTACACCTGTCTCTAGTCCTATCTCCATCTCCTGGGTGAACTTTGGACCCATGTTGTAGCCTTGTTTCCAGCCCTGGCCTCTTCTGAACCATCGTTGAGGTTCTGCAGCCACCTGCAAAGGTTCCTCTGCCTGGGGGCATCTCCCCTCCCACAGCAAGAACCTCATCATCTGGATGTTTTGGGGAGAGAAGAAGCATTTCAGGCCCTTCCCCATCCCTTCCACCAAAAATATGTTTATCTGTAAAAAAGACATTTACTAGGCTCCAGGGAAGCTGCACAAACCGTGATGAAGCTGTAGGCAAAGTGCTGGGCTTGTGGAGATCTGTAGTAGAAATGTAAAGTTTGGTATGAAAGACAGAGGAGTGGGAACGTGCAAGTGTGTGAAAGCACCAGGAAGAAACAGCAGAGCAAGAGTTGAAAGGAAAGGCATGTGTTAACTGCTCTGGAGCACCCTGTGTCTGACTTCATTCAAACGAAGAGGAGGAACAAACTGACCTTAGATAAGAGTCTCTAGATGTCAAAGAACAGGGTGGGAGGCATAAAGCACCCAGATAAAGGAAACAAAAGAACTGGGAAACACAGGAATTTCACCTCAAAGGGGCAAAATAAAGGGGAAAGCGAACCAAAACATCTTTTTAAAAGCTGTAGAAGGCAAGTCCAAAATCGGTTTTGTAGTGCTCTGCCAAGAACCTCAGAGGCATGATGACAATGGCATAGCTGTCACCTCTTGGCTGCTTGTGGCAGAGAAGTGACGCTGGCCAGACGAATTGGTCACACACGTGTTGGTGCTTGTGAGACACTGNGGCTTGTGGAGATCTGTAGTAGAAATGTAAAGTTTGGTATGAAAGACAGAGGAGTGGGAACGTGCAAGTGTGTGAAAGCACCAGGAAGAAACAGCAGAGCAAGAGTTGAAAGGAAAGGCATGTGTTAACTGCTCTGGAGCACCCTGTGTCTGACTTCATTCAAACGAAGAGGAGGAACAAACTGACCTTAGATAAGAGTCTCTAGATGTCAAAGAACAGGGTGGGAGGCATAAAGCACCCAGATAAAGGAAACAAAAGAACTGGGAAACACAGGAATTTCACCTCAAAGGGGCAAAATAAAGGGGAAAGCGAACCAAAACATCTTTTTAAAAGCTGTAGAAGGCAAGTCCAAAATCGGTTTTGTAGTGCTCTGCCAAGAACCTCAGAGGCATGATGACAATGGCATAGCTGTCACCTCTTGGCTGCTTGTGGCAGAGAAGTGACGCTGGCCAGACGAATTGGTCACACACGTGTTGGTGCTTGTGAGACACTGATCAAATGAAATCTGTAAGGATGAGTGTGAGAGGGCAAAATCAACTTTGTTAGAGATTTCTGTATGATAAAAATTGCTTTCTTCTCCCCTCCCGGAAGATCTTGCAGTAAGTTTTATTACATTTGTTTCCTGTACACTGCAGAAGGGAGTTTCTTGTTCCCAGGAGCAGTGCCTGCACTTTATCTAATTGCTGATTAACATCTAATGCTGGAGCAGGCCCTGGAGCTGGATGTAGGTCCCAGATGAGCTTTTGTGAGAACCAGGCAAGGAGCCAGTGACTGTGTCCTGGACCAAGGAAGATTGAAGCCCCATCACCCCCATGCATGATGACAACACTTTGTGTGGTGCTTAGGGAATTGCGTAGGTGAGAAACCAGCTGAAAGAGGGAAAAAAAAGTATGTCATTCATATCATGCAGAGCTTCCCTTCCACTCACTACCTCAGCACCACTTTTGCTTTTACTGTTGACTGAGATCCTGGGAAACCTGGAGGTGTTCTGAGAGTTGAACACACTTTGGAGTAAAGTTCCTACATGATGTCAGTGGAAGAGCATCTTTGGCTCGCCTTTGCTGCTAGACAGTGCTATATATTTGGCTTTGAGCAACCTGATCTAGTAGAAGATGACTGTGCCCATGGCAGGAGGGTTGGAACTGGATGATCTTTAAGGTCTCTTCCAACCCAAACCATTCCTTGATTCTATGATAAAGCGAAGTCGAGCCTGAACACTACAAGTCTGCTTTAGTGAAGGGAAAAAGAATGGATACTCAAGAATGACAGAAAGGGGACAGATAATCAAGAGAGGCAACAGAGTTCATTCTCCAGCCACAGTGGAGACACCAACAAGGTACCGAGGACAGTATTTTTCTATCATGCTTTGATGCTTGATAATGATGCCCAAGCTGCTGATGCTGAAGGCAGTTCCCCTGCCATTCACTATACGTCAGATGCCGGGAAACCTTTCTGATCCTATGTAAAAGCTCCTTTGCTGCTGTGTGAACCCTAAAGCAAAAAGTGGGAAGAAAGGAGCAGCCAAGACCTTCGCTTTGGAGAAGAGACTGGAAAGATCTCATCCCATCACACACCAGTTTACACTTCCCAGTGCGATGGGTGAGACTTTTCAATGGATTGCAGAGTTCCAACAAGGCCTTCTTTGTCATAACTTTTTTCGCTACGTTTGACGCGTGTTAAACTTGTGATCTGATACTACACCCACTGCAGGTTCTTTTTCTGCAAGGGAGATTTCCTCATTGTGTGTTTGTGCAGATGAGGGGTCTACACTAACTGTGAAGCTTTGCTCTTTTGCTTCCTAAATTACATCTTCTTTCTCAGACTATCGCTGAGATTTATCCGAGTCACCCAGAATTCTCCTATTTGCAGATTTTCTCAGTTTGTCACCTGCAAGCTCAATCAATTTATTCTCTAATCCGTCATTAAAACTGGTAATTAAAACTTTGCATCATACCAGAGCCAAGGCAACCCACAAAGAACCCTGTTTGATAGATCATTCCAGTTTGACAGCAAACTGTTGACAGTTATTTGCTCATGATTTTAGCTAGACTGTGTTTTCTTAGTTTTGCTTATGAGGCTGTCAGGTGACACGGTGCCAAAAGCTTCATGAACACTGAGCTATGTGACAGGTACCACTTTTACCCTAAATACACATTTTGCCATCTTGTCACAGGTGGGAATAACACACATCTGTCATAAAGCTCTTGCTGCTCATCCCTATTTCCTTGATAGCCCCTACACCACTGCAAATTGTCTGATGATTTATTTTAGAGTTTTTTTCCAAGGTTGGGGTCTGGGTTGATGCTCTATATGTCTCCAGAGTCTTCTTCATCCTCTTTGTAATGGTGGATGCTGCATTTGGTGGTATCCAGCCTTCTGAAATACCCAGATTTCCTAATTGTGAGGAAACAGGAGCATGTGAAACAGGACGGGTTTGGTAGCTGCTATGGATGCCAGAGATTTTTCCCAGTGTGCCTAGACATCTCTCAATTTGGCTGATATCCCTTGCTGATGTGCATATTCATATTGAAAACACCACATTTTATTTGCTTAGACCTGTGCCCCGCTTCGTTTTAATGTTCTTTTGATGTTCTACTTAGCTAATACATGTTAATCTCCTGAACGTCTGCGGCAGCAAAATGGCTCTGTTACTCTTGTGTTAGATGTGGTCAGTGTTTCCACACCTGTCTTCCCTTCTACTCTGCACGTACTGCAGGCTGGAAGCAAAAACACATCTCCTGACTCTGGGTGTGCAATTCGGAGTTGTTGTGAGATTGCAAAACAAGTTCTACACCAAAGTGGCACCTCCAGCCATCACCTGGATGTCTCTTCCCAGCAAGCTCAGCTAAGCCTGGAGAGCACCATCAACAAAATGTCATACTGCAGCTTCATTTGAGAAGGCAAATGTGATTGATGAAGGTGATGTGAGGAGGAAGATGAGACTTGTCTGTATTTAGACTCCTGGGCCACAGGAACCCTCATCTTCATCCAGCCCCTGCTCCTTCCTTCAGCCCAGGGAAGGCACGTGCCAGTGTGGAAAGGGAGCTACGACCTTGTTGTTAACCAGAACACCATGTATCCCACTTCTTACACCCAACCAAGAAGATTTCAGACAGATTTCAACCGTCGCACTTCCTTTTTTTATTTATTTGAAAGAGTTTCAGTGATTTCCCACTCTGAGCATCAGCTGCGACAAAGTCCCTTCATAAATCCTACCCACACACTCACTTTTCAGAGACCTTCAGCTCCTCGTTCATGACTCTGGGCTTTCAGTCCAGGAACCAGGTGGGTGCTGGAATGACTGGCAATGCAACCAGTAAATCATAGAATCATAGAATAGTTTGGGTTGGAAGGGACCTTCAAAGCTCATCCAGTGCCCCCCCTGCCATGAGCAGGGACATCTTCACCAGCTCAGGTTGCTCAGAGCCCCATCCAGCCTGGCCTGGGATGTCTCCAGGGATGGTTCATCCACCACCTCTCTGGGCAACCTGGACCAGTGTTTCACCACCCTCAATGTCAAAAATTTCTTCCTCATGTTCAGCCTGAATCTCCCGTCCTTTATTTTAAAACTATCACCCTTTTCCCGTCACAACAGGCCCTGCTATAATCCTTTTAAACACAATGAAAACCCTAAGGCACTTCATCTGCAAAGGATCAGGCAGCATAATCCTGGTGTGGTCAGGTGCTATGGCTTCTGGAAATTTCAAGAAAGGAAAGGGTTCCTCTAAATTTGTAGAAGAATTAGGAACCCCTCTGTACATTTTATCTCGTTGGAGGCAATGTCTCTTTGGGTGCTATCAGCAGGCAGCACTTAAGCTGTTGTGGCGAAGATAACAGGAAGAGTTAGGAAGGTAAATAGGGCCTGTAAGGGGGAACAATGCATGCAGAAATCTGCCAGCAGGAGAAAGTCCCTGTAAGTAGAACCAAGAAGGTTTTTAAAGAGTGTCCGGTAGCTGGGGATCCCCGTGCAGAAGTGAAAGCCCACGAAAGGGAGCCCTCGGTAGTGGTTTCTGGGCTCATCTGTGCTCTGAGCAGACCAGCTCTCCCTCCAGACCCTACAGCAACTCCCACTCTGCTGCTCTATAGGAAATACCTGAATGACGTTTGTTCTCCCTCCTCAC
Source organism: Pampusana beccarii (assembly GCA_013399365.1). Taxonomy (NCBI): domain Eukaryota; kingdom Metazoa; phylum Chordata; class Aves; order Columbiformes; family Columbidae; genus Pampusana; species Pampusana beccarii. Next base: position 89,543 of record VWYH01010852.1, on the reverse strand, counting down.
TTTGCCTATTCCAGCACCCCACATACCACCAGTCTTCGTGGACTTGTCTCAACTCTTGACTCAACCCTCCCCACCAGCTGGTCACAACGACCAGGTGTTTGCCTTCTCACATCCAGTGAAAGTGGTTGAGATATAAATTGCTCCTTCTGCTTTCCTGCACCAGCTTGCCTGGTGGTGAAGACGGTAATGGCCAGTTTTGGCCTGGAGCCCAAATTTCCTGGAGTTTTTTGAAAACACCTGATGTATTTCGTGAAAGAAGTGTCTTCCTTCTATGCAGTGTATTTGTGGAGCATGTGCTCGTGGCATCAGGATGCAGCATGGACACTACAGCCCATACCAGGGCTGCCAGCCCCTGCCCTTAGCAGCTGGACATCTCTTCCTTTTAATTTAAAAAGTCTTTCTCTTCCCCTTCTCCATCATAGCTTTCCTTCCCTCTTGCGGTTGTGTTCGGTGAGAGAAAATTCGCAGCGTGTTCTGCTGGCAGGTTCACATTTGGCCCTTTTGACGTGGAATCCTGGAACTGTAGAATCATGGAATGGTTTGGGTTGGAAGGGACCTTCGAAGTTCATCTAGTCCAACCCCCCTGAAATAAGCAGGGACATCTTCAACTGGATCAGGTTGCTCAGAGACCCATCCAGCCTGGCCTGGGATGTCTCCAGGGATGGGGCATCCACCACCTTTCTGGGCAACCTGGTCCAGGCAGAAAACATGATCTGTGCCTGGGAAGGAGCCTCTGAACTGGCAGCATTGACATCTGTCATCCCTGGCATGGCCCACAGATCAATGGACATCAGGGTCTTCTTGTCTCTGCCCAGCACTGTGGTGTCGCCTCCTTCATTTGCTTTGTTTCCCTCCCGTCCATTAAACAAAATGCTTAAAACCAGGCAAAAGCTCTTGATATGAAACATGAAGCTGATGGGGCATCTTTGGCTGATTGTCCTCTTGGGAAACAGGTTGCTTTGTAATCCAGGCGGCGTGAAACATCTCAAAAATGCGCATCCTTCCACACGTGCAACCAAAACACAGCAGGCTTCCAAGGCAATGCTTCAGATAAACCAGAGGTATCATTTAGCCATCAAATACAACGTCTCATCCAAAAACAAGCCCGAACACTTTGGTTGCTTGGACAAGCTCTAGTTGTCCCCAGAACACAGCTGAGCTAGTGATGCTGCCAAATTTTCCTTGTTTATTTTTTTATTTTTTTTTTTTCCCCCAGAAAAATGATCTTGCAGCAGGGGCTATGACCAGGAAGCTCTGGGCTGTTTGTGTTAGTCTCTGGCTGCCTGCCCTTCTTCTCTGTAGACACTCCCAGGCCTCCTAAAGAGCTTTTCTGTCTCCTCTCCGCTGCAGCTCTCACAGGGAGAGGAGGGAGCAGAGAGCCTGGAGTGCACAACCAAACAAAGCCCAGCACAATCAGTCGTTTCTCTGCCAGGAATACGGTTTTGTAGAAACCATCTCACAATCTCTAAATGACCGGGGGTTGGCAACAGCTGTCAGGTTGGTTTGGCACGGCGTTAAAAGAAGGAAATGGATACGGGGACATCGCCTTTTCCAGCTGGACCAGGCCCATGAGGAGGCAGCGTGCAGGCAATTCCAAGTTCAGTGCTCGTGATGCTGCTCCTCACCCTTCCCTTCTCCCTCCCATCTCCCCACTCATTCCCTCTTGCTGCCTTTCTCAGCCACATTTGCCTTTTCCCCAAACTCAGCCAAGACATCGGAGCTGGGCAATAAAAGATGCTCTTTTCAAAATGTGACACCCCTATGAGAGCAATGAGCCAGAATAACCAAAAATTGTCGCTCTCTGAGGCTGGAGGAATGTCCAAAATACCGCCAGAAATAAACTTTACCTCTACTTACTTTTTTATGAACTGCTTGGCTGATGTGTGATAACCAACTTGCTGTGAACAGAAGGTACTGAACATCCCCTCTGTGCTGACATAACTATTGAGCTATTTACCTGTGTTTTCAGGCAGGGTGGGTTGTTATTCCTCACAGTGCTTTGAAACTCAAGGAGATAAAAATATGTCTTCAAGGATCTCTTCAGAGCTGTAATGATTTGAAGCACAAACATGTCAAAAAGGCTGTCTTTTGTGTGTTTTCGTAGGTGACTTGAATGTCTGGGGATACTCAGGATTCAAGTAGGCTTAGGAAATCAATGGGAGTTCAGCACCTAACTTGTTTAGACGCTCTCAAAAATCCCAGGGGAAGCTCAGCCGCAAAGCACAACTCTTTGAGAGCAGTAATTATCCCAGAGCAAAGCACCTTTTATTTCAGCCAACAATACCATCATGGGGAGCTTTTCCTAACCCATCACAGTCCACAGGCAAAGATGTAAGTGATACTGGCCAGGACACCCAGGGACATCACTCCAGAGCTGCTTTGCTTGCTGCTGACTCCATTCACGTTGCATAATGGTTTCTCACAGCAAGAAACCCTCTGATAGGTTTGGTTTTGTTGCTGGCTTGTTGCTGGACACGTTGGAGAGCACATCTTAGAGATGACATATTTAGGCTTGTCGGGCTCTAATGCAGAAGAGAAAGAGGGGGGAGAAAAAAGAAAGAGTAAGAATTATTGTTAAAATACTTCCATGGCTAAATCTGCATTGGTGAGTAATAGAAGGCCAGCTGCTAGTCCTCAAGGCAAATTTGTCCTCTGCTCAGGACTAGCAAGAATATGGACATGTCTGCAGTGCTGCAGCATGATGCTGGTCTTCTCTGGGCTCCGTGTTTCATCTGCCTCTAAAATAAAATTAGTTTTCAGGTGCCTTTCAGTTCAAGCGATGCTCAGGCTGGGTCGCTGCCCACCAGGATGGTTTTCCTACAGCATAAGAGTGGGGGGGAATGTGTTAAATGACCTGAGATTTGGTCTGAGGGCACATGGAGGTGTTTGAGAGTGCAGAGCCCCAAGGACAGACCTGAAGGATTGCACATGGCAAAGGGACTCAGCCCTGGTTTAGTTCTGCCCAAACATTTCTGAAAACGACCCCGGGAGTGAATATTGCTGTAGCAGGAGCTGTCTGCAGTGGTCAGCAGGAAGCTGGAAGGATCTAACCATGAAGCAGTGCACAGAGCCCCAGGCTTGAGTTCCCTTTCCGGTTTGCTAGATGTATTTTCAGCACTTCCCCAACTCCTAATACCAATATCAAGTATGTATTGACACCTCAGTGACTGCGATCGGCACCGCAGTGAATGCAATAGCAAGAAACAAGGTCAGTATTCCCTAACAGTGACTGGGGGCTGTTGTTTCCATGTGTGACCATGACCAGGATGAAAGCCTGTTTCTGGGACTACTCTTCTACAGCAGAAACAAGTTGTTGTTGTTCAGAAACGTACTTGTTCCAGTGTTGTTATGAACAGTCACGCAGTATTTGTCTTTGTTTGCACACATGGAAATGGTCAAACAGTTCTTGTTGGACTCTTGTTCTTGGCACACGTAGCACATAAATGGGTAAGCTAGGGAAAGAAGAAAAAAGAAAAGAAAAAGCATATTACATGGTTTAGGAACCACGATACCTACAATCCTGATATCTCCATTTTCCTAGTTACAGCCTGACGAATGCTTGTGTGTGAATGACCAGTGATTTTCTTTATCCCTTGACCCGTGGCAGCAATGTTAAATCCCTCTCTGTCTCATACGTCTCAGACTGCGAAGCGTTATCGATCTGTTTGCAATCTCTGGCAGCAGTAGATGTGAGTGGAATTCGAGGATTTGAGGTCTTTTATGATGGAGATTATTGCTGAGCAATAGCTTCTCTGTGCTGAGAGCTCTGCCACATGAATTGCCAATTACTGCTCAGTCGCTTCTCTTGACCAAGCCTAGACAGGGCTTGCCAGGGAGAACCTGAGCATTCCTGGAGTGTTTTTGAGGAGATGGACAATGTCCAGTGTCCTACTTCTCTTTGAACCGTCTAAGAGACTACTGCCACATATCCTTTCTTGTGGTTGGACTGCACCAACTGAACTGGCCTAACCTCAGTCCTAAGAAGTCTGGCGACAGTAGTCAGATGCTCTGTCGAACTCTTCTGCATACTACCATGAGACAGAGAATAAATGAGAAGTCTTAACCAAAAGTATGATTTAACTGTTAAACACAGATTTTGTGGGATAATTCGTACATCTGCAGTACAGATATAGAAGATGACTGGCAGGCAGGGATGAGCAGTCTTGTCTGTCAAAAATGCACCACTTGCCCTCAAATCCAGAAGGTGGTAGGTAGACATCTGGAAAGCCTCTGGAAAGCAATGATAAAAAGGAAGATGAGCAAAAACACAGTCTGGATGAGAAACCACACCAAAGTGTATACAGAGCACTCCCCAGCCAGGCAGATTAATTGATTTATAGGTTTTGTGGTGGTGGTTGGGTTCTGAGCTTGCGAAATCACCCCGAGCAAAGCCTGTGGTTTTGTGTGTAGGAGAGGGGATGAGTTACTTTAAAAACACAGACTTTTTGGAAAGAGAAGCAAACAGAGCACAGAATGCTTGCTGAGTTCCTACTAAGTCTGGGTAGGTCTGTCAGTATGGAAAGGGCAGAAAACAACTTGAGGTCACGTGCCTGTGAGTGACATTTTGCCCGATAAGCACTTGGCAGCAAGAAAGTGGAAGGGCAGTTAGGTCAGAGAGTCCATTAAATGAGAATTTCTTAATGAAGGGAATGGAAGGGAAAAGTTATAAACTGTTGGTGCTGAGGGGGACATAACATTGTGTAGCTTTTTTGCTTTGTTTGTCAATAGAAAAGCTGAATCTTCATTTCAAGGATAGAGGAGACGTAATAAGATTTTACCAAAATTTTGGCACAATTTTGAATGACGTTGTTACGAGCAGGCCCAGGAAACACAAGATAGTGAAAATGCAGCAGAATGGGTGCAAAGCCAGACATAAAAACACACTCACAAGGTGGTTCACAATGGTTATTAGACCAAGCAGTTAGACCAGTGCAACTCATAAGGTTCTCCAAAGCTTTGCTGCTGGCTCAAGTCTGTAAATTATCATGACTAGTGACAGTAGGGATGGGATAGAGGACGCACATCACATTTTCAGATGGTTCTGAAGTCAAAGTAGCTGAAAACATGCTGTAAATAGAGTTCTAAGTGATTTTGACAGATGGATGTAATAAAAGAATGAAAAAAGCAATGGATGCATTTCGATAAAGAGAAATACATTACACTAAGATAAAAGTTAGCCACTTAAATGTAGGATGAGGAACAACTGGTTGAGTTACAGCTGAGGTGTAAACAGCAGGAGTCAACCGCGTCACACTGCAGCAATGAAAACAAAGGGAACACAGGCACCAATGTCATGTGCGAGATACGCCAAGTGGCCTTTCCACTTTGGCAAGGCCTCAGCTGGAAAGCCAATGGCCAAATCTGCATGCGGCACTTCAAAAAATATGCGAAGCATTTGGAGGGAGGGAGGAGAAACGGTCAGATATCCTGGAAAATATGACCTCTTAGAAAACATTAGAAGCATTAGTTTGTTTAGTTAGAAATGATAAAATGCTGAGGAAAGACACGATAACCTTCTTCATGCAAACAAAAAGAAGATGCAAAGAAGGAAGTAATAAACTGTTCTACACATTCTATGGTGAAAACACAGGACAACTGTACAAAAAGAGATGTTAAGATACATTAATGTTCTAAAGGGATGAGGATCTGAGCAATTCCAGACTCTAGAATCTTCTTTGTTAAAAATCTTCAAAGGCACCTTAGCAAACTTCTACCTGGTTTGGTCCAGCATTAGATCAGAAAAAAGGATCATGACCTTTTGAGATTTCTTCTGGACATAATATACCTATCACAGTGAGTTCATGGAAGCAAATGGCAGCAGACCCTCTTCGGTGGGCTTTGAGGTCCAAAATTTCACTCAAAAGTTGGTCTTTAGTGGGATCTCAGATACATGAAAATGATCAAATAGTGGTTGTCTCCAAGATTTCTTTTTTCCCTATACTAGACTAGAAAGTTACAATCTTTTACTCTTGAATGTGAAAGCCTTGATGTTAGAATTACTATCTTTCTCTCATCTAGAATGGGCTACAGAAAGGTGCTGTGTGAAAGACTGTCCTGAAGTCCATTTGGAAGGTGATGCCAATATAAAATGTCATCAACTTACTGCAGAAATATGGTATTTCACCACGGATAGGTGCTACCAAAGTCTTGGATCTCTGTTAGCTTTCCACTTCATCTTGGGTGACACTGAGGATGTCTCCTTTGATAACTACTTCCTTTTGTCCATGTTGTGTCACCGCATTCAGGAGTTATGGGCATAAAATTATAGAATCATTTTGGTTGGAAAAGACCTTTAAAATCAAATAGTTTGGTTTTTGTTTTTTGTTGTGTTTTTTTTTTTTTTTTTTTAGAATCAAGTAGGCCTTTCCCCACCCCAAAACTGGCCAAAACTTCTTATCTTTCAGGCACACTGCAGAACCATCTGTCCAAAATTTGTAGGAGTAGGGGGCTGATAGATCAGAAAACAAGAGGTAATTAGATTCCTCTTTCTCAACCCCTGCTAGATATGTATCATGGTTTCTGGGAAACCATCAGGCGCGGGGGAATTATTGGCAATCTGGTCAGTATTCATATGTGCAAACAGAGATGTAGCAACATGTGCATCTGTCCCAGAAGAAGGATATATGTTCAGAGAACCTCAGGCTTCCCTTTGGGAGAAGGATGCCTTTAATGTGAAAAAGCGCTCTCATGTCCCCCTCTGATTTAGTCTGTAAAAATTTGCACTGGTGCATTTCCTAGGAAGCCAGACACATCGCAAACCATATGGTTTGCCACAGTGGAGGAAGCAGCCATACAGAAAAGTTTGTAAAATATTCAATATGGATAAAAAAATATATTTTGTCACGTTTTCTGGCACCTGCGATTTGCATGATTTGGGAAGATCCCATAGACCGCTGCACGGGTATAGCCTGACACCCAGCATCGTACGGTTCGAGCTGTATTGCTCAGTACTGCCTGCTGGAAAGCAGAATTATTTTATCGGAACCTTATTTCTCCAGCAAATCATTAATCGAGGTGCTAAAGGAAGTTGGTGGCAGCGTGGCTGCAGCGTTGTATTACTGCAAAGCTGGTGACAGCTGCATGAAAAGTTTTCACCATCGTCTCTATAAGACTCATCTTAACTAGCAGCAGGATTAGAGGCTCACCTTGCTCCACACACAGGACAGCAGCCAGCAAGGTGACAAGAGCAGTCTTCATCTCCACCAGATCCTCTCAGCCAGACTGGGAAGATGTTTGGAGGGCAGGTTTTATACCTTTTGAACAGCAGTTTTACAGGTTCTAGATGGCTCACGGGTCTGCATGAAATCAACCCAAGGGTGTGTAACGTGCATGTGGGAGTTCTCTGTGATGGAGTCTATAGGGCTGGCACCTTGGGGAAAAGTCCTTTTGCCAACACATTTCTTGCTCTTCCAGTCGTGTGAGTGATGGGGAATGAGGATCTGCTCTCTTCTCCTTCGAGTTTCTTCCTTTCCTTCCTCCCAGCAGAAGCAGCATCTGCACTGATGAAATATCAGAGCCTGGAGGCACAGGGAGATAGTCCTAGCCATGCATTTTTATAATCCCTTCAGATAGTCAACACGTGATGTACCAGCGTTCACACCATTAATTTTCTTTAATTATTCCACAGTACCAGAAACTCAGACTCTAAACTGGCCTGTGCTGGTTTACCTCCAATAAAATCAGTGTGTTTTACACTAAATGAAGTTAGCTGATGGTTAGCCAAACAGATTTTCCTCGAATTTTCATGTCAGTCTTTATTTCTTGATCAATTTTTCGTTACCTGTAATTAATCGCTCTGCTTGCTCCGCACTTGGTTGTAACTGTCAAATACCTTTTACACTTTTTACTTAATGAAGTTTTGCTTCTATTTCTATTTAGAGCAGGTGTGTCAAACTCGTTTTCACTGGGGGCCACATCAGCCTCATGGTTGCCTTCAAAGAGCCAAATGTAATTTTAGGACTGTATATCCTACATTTATATGTACTGTATATCCTACATCTATATTTCACTCCCGGTGAAAAGGAGTTGGATGCGCCTGATTTAGAGGGTCTGCTTTTATCCATGCCCAACAATTTCTGGAAATCAGACCTCCATTTATAGTACCACAAATTGGGGTCCTGGAATTGCTGCTCTACTTTGAAAAAAAAAATCCCTCAAACTGTCTCTTTTTCAGTCTTCCCTCTTAAATCCATCCATTTTCTTCTATCCCTCTGTGTTGGACTCCTCTGAATTTCTCAAAATCTGTTTCTGACATTCTGGGAAATAGACCCTAAGACAAGATGCATCTTGTAAGAGCTCGAGCTGTCATCTTGAGCTTCTTCCAAAGTGAAATTAGCCCTGGACAGCAGGTAGCAGAATGTGCAGAAGGAAAAATTGCCAAGTCCCCCTTTTGCTGGCAATTATGGAATAACATAACAGACAGTTCCTTAGAAGTAGCCATCAGTAGGGTATTTTTGTCTGTTTCTCATGTGAATCATTCTGACAACTGGATGATTTCCTTATCCATGTGAGTTTCTGACACTTTTTTCAGGCCCTCCTGATCTGCTCCTAGGATGACAACATCAGGTGGTGAATTCCATAGTTGTTCAAGCCCGATTCAAAATAGACATCCCCGCTCTTGTTTTTGGAGGTTTGTGAGGTCAACAGGGGACATGCTGGTGATGATCAAATCGAGCCTTCTGCTTGGCAAAGGGCAATTCATTTTATGACCCAAGTCTGTTACAAACAGGTTGTTGTTCATAATTATGGGTGTGCCTTCTTGCTGGTATTTTGCAATGAGGGTAAAAAGGAAGCAGCCGTTTTTTCCTTGTTTTTTGTCTTATTAATTATCCCATAAACTTCTGTTACATGTGTTCCTTTTCCCTTCCTCCGTTAATGAAAGAGTGTTCTAATTATTGCCATATCCCTCCTCGTGTTGACTTCGCAAACATCTATTTGCTCCTACATGAACCTTCCCACAATAGGATGTTGGCTCACTGCAAATTGGGTTTGAAAGAGCAGAGAAGCTAAAACATAGAATAATTTGGGTTGGAAGGGACCTTCAAAGCTCATTCAGTGCCACCCCTGCCATGAGCAGGGACATCTTCACCAGCTCAGGTTGCTCAGAGCCCCGTCCAGCCTGGCCTGGGATGTCTCCAGGGATGTTTCATCCACCACCTCTCTGGCCAACCTGGGACAGGCTCTCACCACCCTCAGGGCCAACAATTTCTTCCTCACGTCTACCCTGAAAATCTCCTCTTTTTTAATTCACCGGGAGTGAAATATAAACGTAGGATATACAGTCCGTATAAATGTAGAATGTACAGTCCCAAAATTACATTCGGCTCTTTGAAAGCAACCATTCTGTGATTCTGTGATTCTGTGATCTTCACACAGATCAGGTTGCTCAGAGGCCCATCCAGCCTGGCCTGGGATGTCTCCAGGGATGGGGCATCCACCACCTCTCTGGGCAACCTGGGCCAGTATTTTACCCCCCTCATTGTGAAAACAGCCCTGGCACTGCCAACAAATGTGTAGTAAGGAATGAAATTTGAGTAGGAAACAAGCTCTCCTTTGTCAAACCGTTATTTGGGAGCTGTCCTCAAGACACTAATGTCTTTGTTAGTACCTAGACATACTGTAATTCTTGAGTGTGCCCTCTTCCCAGCATCTGGAGAGCAGTTATTTTTCCGGACCACAGTGATTTCTTCTTTCTCAAGAGGACAGATTATGAAACTCAAACGCAGTCAGAGGCAACACTTCAGCAGCCAGCGTGGGGAGGGTGTCTCCTGCTGCCCAACGTCACGTCCTTCAGCCTGGAGAAGAGCCTGGGGCAGGAAAGCCAGGGACACCGAGTGAGATGTAAGATTGAGAAAATGGCAAAAAAACCTGATGGAACTGAGTCACTTCTGTGGACCAATCTCATTGCTACCCATTTGGGAAAAACTAAAACAGGCCTCAAAACGGAGCCATGAGTTGAGTGTATGACAACAGAGCAGCAGTTGATTTTAGAAAAAGGGTGCTTTTGTCACTTACCACATATTCCAGAAGGTTTTTAGACCTAGTGAAGACCTCACTTTGCTCTTTTGCATCCACCTAGTTTCTTGCTTTGTCATTGATTCACTGGTTGTTAATCGGATCTGGGTAAACAAGCAGAGAGGAAGGGAAGAAATTCCATGTTGTGAGGGAAAAGATAGAGAAATTATTTGAGGACAGCAGAAGGCAACGAAGGTGCTTCAGAATCAGTGATGACAGAGTCCTGCATGAGGGAAAAGAAGAACCAAAGTTAAACCACATCCTCCAGGTGCCTAATTAAGGCAGAGCAAGGCCCTCTTGGCTGATTCAGGTCCTGGCATGGTGACTCCAAGCACCAAAAAACTCTTAGATAATCCACAGAGAGAGCGCCAGCTGTCTCCCAGGAGCAATCCCAACTATTTGAGTGAGACATCCAGCCCGTCTTCTTCCTGAGAGCCCTCCAGGCATCCCAGGTGTCTCTGCAGGGCAGCTTGCCACTCTCATCCAAGGAGAATGCAACCATGAGAGCCAACAAATAAGAAACCCTGGGAGGAGGGATGTGGAATTGGGCAGCAGCATCTGCGTGGGAGATGTCACACCAGGATTTATCAAGAAGGCTGATAGAGAGGAGTCTCCTCATACACAACACCTGTTGCCAAAGGAGGGCTCCCTAAGGGATCTTTCATGGTTTTAGGACCTCCCATCTCTCAGGGCAATTGCTGCTCCCACCTACAGATAAGGACACTTTTATGTAACTTGAGATGTGGGTCAATCTTTGGCCCACACGCATGGGTAGTGTAGCTAGGCAGAAGGGAATGTAAAACCTATGGGTTCAGGGACAAACCAGGCAGGATGGTGCCCATGGATGGTGCTGCTCCTTAGGCTTAGGAATTCTGGCTTCCCAGTGCCATTCATAACTTCTCCATGCAGCAGCCGCAAGCAGGCCATAAAACCCTCCACAGAAGGAGCAGGCCTGACCACCTACCTTCGCCTCCTTTGCCCACATGCTTTTACACCTTTGTTCATGTGCCATCTCCCCTCTCAACCCAAACCAGAGGCACCTGTGAAGTTCAGGTAGCACAAGAAATGACCTTATCTTAAACCTGGATGCCAAGAGTAGGTCTGTATTCACAAGTTCAGCAGAACAAGACCTGTGGCAGCACTAGCCCCAGCTTGGCCTTGGCCTGTGCCAACTAGCGTTGTCTCTAAGAAATCCTAAAGCTGTGGATAGAAAAGGATAGAGGATATTTTCAACAGTTCAGTTGTAACCACCTTATCACCTGAGTGAGAGGGAGAGTATGGCCATCCAAGGCAACGGAACAGTTCTTGGCTTGTTTGAGATGTTCAGATATGTGTGCCACTTGAATATCTCTAGATCTGGCAGGAGGGGAGAAAAGTTGAAGAGAGTAGATAGGGCAGAAGAATGGACAGAAGAATGGAGCCAGCTCAGCAGTGGGATGGCAGTGCGCTAGAAACCACGGGGACAACGGAGAGTCTTATGGCTAAAGACAGACTATCCTTGGCCAATTGCCTTTGCACCAAGGCGAAAAAAACGAGCTGTGGCTCTAGCAAGAAAATAGAAGTTGGAGGTAAAGCCCAGACTAAGCCTGGATGAAGAATACAATGAGGAAGGCTGGGAGAGAGAACAACCAGGGAGTGCACAGCTGCAGGTCGGATGTGGATGGGAGAAAGGGTGGACAAGAAGGGCTGGGAGCAGTTGTGGGCCATGAGACCACATTTCCTTTGCAAACCTGTTATAAAGATCCGGCTGTTTCTGAGTGTTATTATTCCTCTGCTCTCGGCAAATACCTGGTAGAGCGAGCAAAGCGTGTAGCTGCTCTCCCTGTGCAATGAGTCTATGGAGAGGAAACCAGTTGGGTGAGCTGCACCCAACTAATTACCCTGGGAGATCTTGTTGGGTTAATCCTAGTGGAGAGCTTCTTCAGCTCGGGAGAAAGCATTTCAGCCTCCTGTGACTCACTTTGGAAAGGTGTGAGTGAGCAAATCCCCCATCCCTCACTAAGATGATCCACAGGGAAGGTCAGTGCAGGTGAGCAAGTTCCTTCAGTTTTAACCCCAACAGGAAACTTGACTAGCAAACATAAAAGATTTATTTTCAAAGTTAGTATTTTGTTACAGATGAAGCTGAAATTTCCAGGCTGCAGCAGAAACTGTCTTTTCTGATTATTTTCATTTAAGCACCATGCATGATACTTTTCTCCCTTTTCAAAATAATCCATAATGCCTTTATAAAAGCAATTTCCACTGCAAGATCTTCAATCAGTTTACAGAAAACTTAATGCTCAAGATCCTTTCTTGTTGAGTCCTGCCTTGTCCCCTCTGTTTGCCTGCTGGAGCCATTTCCTTTCAGCCATCTGACCCAGAACAGAAATTGAAAACAAGTTAAATAGAATACTCTGAAATGGAGTCACAAAATGACACTTCTGCCAATGCAGAAAAAAAAAAAAAAATCTAGGGAGAGGCTTCCTGAAGTGAATGCGTAGTGATTGCAATATATTTCAGCATTGTTTCAATTTGACTTGCAGACTAATGCCTCTGTTTTTGTTGCTGCTAATGTGGATGCATCCAGCCGCTGTGCCTGATGTACTATACCACATAGCCACACAAAAGAATAAAATAACGCTTTATTGTACCTGGTTTCTGTTTAACAACTGTAATATAAGAGGCTTCCTCAGAGCAAAATAATACAGGGCAGAAAATGGTATAAAGGGAAAAATGGCACAGGAGAATGGGCACAGACAAAATGAAGGGGAAAAAAATATGTGGAGTTACAAAGGCCAATAGTAGGAGAGGTGGTGACTATACGGTGCCCTTCTGCATGTGCAGGGCTCCACATCACGCCTTTCTCTTCTAAACACCATTTTGAGGTAGGGCTGTGCTCTTATGCATTGCCATCAGAGCACAGAAAGAGCAAAGATATTTGCTGGTGGGACATGACCTGTTAGGTATGGGAAGCAGGGCAGCATTCACCCTGTACAGAGGAGAGTTTAATCCCTTGCAATGCAAGGCCAAGCAGCTCCTTTAACCCCACCAAGTCCCTTTAGAAACCCAGACGGAGGATGCAGGCGAGACTGGCCAAGATGCCCAGGGTTATCATGGTGTAGCTGGTTTTCACGCTGCTGGCACCGCTGACGTTGCACAAGGAAGTCTCGCAGCAGCTGGAAGCAACACCGGCTATGCCAATGTTCAGGTCAATTGTTGGGCAAAATGCAGAACATTTCTTGGTAATACGCTGGTTACGGTCGTTGCCTGAAGCAAGGGAGAGAGAAAACAGGGAGAAAAGTCGGAGTTTTTATCTTGTGTATTTTTTACAAAGTTCAGTGGTAGAATGGCTGTGCAATACCCAGTGGGGAATAGAGCCATAGACTAGTTTGGGTTGGAAGGGACCTTCAAAGTTCATCCAGTGCCCGCCCTGCCATGAGCAGGGACATCTTCACCAGCTCAGGTTGCTCAGAGCCCCGTCAGCCTGGCCTGGGATGTCTCCAGGGATGGGGCATCCACCACCTCTCTGGCCAACCTGGGCCAGGGTTAAGGTATCACCGCTTCAAAGCAGAAGCTGTTGGTTCCCAATCCTGTGCCCAAACTTTCCCTCCTCCTCTCTTACAGCCTTTCTTCCCCCATTTTCTTTCAAAGAATCATTGTTCTGTGCTTAACACTGTTGGTTTTCTCTTTGGCTTTGGCATACTGGATCTTTATTTGTGTATATGTGACATATGGAGACCACCTCCAGACCCCATGACTCCTCTGCTGTTTTCAGCTCCAGCTGAGTGCAACCTAGGGCAGCAATCTGGAGATCTAATGCATTTGTACAGTACAAGATTGCAAGACATCGTTGTCACCATGTCTTGACATTGCCCCTTCAGGAGTACTGACCCTCCTCTTGTAATCAGAGCCTTAGAAAAGCTTCACACTTACTGTATCCCATGGTAGAGTAGGTTGTGACACAATACTCCTCGTGGTCAGCACATGTGGTTGGGCTGAGACAGTGCGCGTTGGAGGTTGCATCTTTGCATGTGAAACACATCAAGGAGAAAGCTGCAAAAGAAGCACCCAGTACTCATCAATCACCTCTAGAAATACCCACAGGAGCGAAAAACTGATGGTGCTGGTCCAGATGGAGGATCTGTCAAACCCAGCATCCATAGGCAGATGGCCTCCTAGGTATATGAAACGTGGCCCAAGCGACTCTCCTGGACCCAAATTAAGCTCAGATTCCTGTCAGTGGTGTGGTTTTCTCATTTAGTAACCTTCAAGGGATCTTTCTTCTGGATAATTCCTTGAATCCATTTAAACATCTGGCATCTGCATTGTGCATTTGGAAAGAGCTCCCCAGTCTACTGCCACTTACAGCATGAAGCTCATGTGGGTTCTTTCCAACCTGGCTCCTCCAAGCCCTGGTTGCTGGCCATTAGTTCTTGTATGGAAAGGAGCCGGCTGATTCCTGTCCTCATTCATCCTCTTCAAGTCATCTGAAGAGTCCTGGCCTACACATCCTTCCTCACACCACCAGCCTGAGAGTGAATGATCATAGAATGATAGAACCATTTTGGTTGGAAGAGACCCTCAAGATCATCGAGTCCAATGGTAACCTAACTCTAGCACTAAACCATGTCCCTGAGAACCTCATTATTAGTATTTAAAAAATCGTCTAAAATACAAAAAGGGAGAGACACGCCTGAGGGTAACCTCACTGACCCCACTGGGCATGATTGTTTTGCTGAATGCCCCCACAATATATATCAAATTAGAGACAAGTGACCTAGATCTTCACCTCAGTGTTTACTGGAAAGAGGGATGCTTGCATGTGGCTGGTTCATTTTCAGAGATCTGTGCTGTGCAGTTGTGGAACTGTAGAAGACAGGGCTCAACAATCCAGCCGCTTGGCTGCAGCAGAATCTGTTTTACAGCCATCTGTGGATGATGACTGCCTAACACTACAAAATGTGTACATCTGTAACACTGTGCATCAGCAAAGTGCTGTGCTAATGTGAATGAATGAAAACAGCTTGCACTCAAGCTAAAGCAGTCATTCATAGCAAAGAGATCCTTGGGGAACGTTTCTTTGCATGATAAGAGGAAATTCCTACTCATCTGTTTATCTGGAGCAAACACTCCTGCAGTAATGTCACCCACTGGGGATTAGGCTCATTCTTCACATTTCCAGGCTACCCATATCTGTGGCTAGTCAATCATATAATAGTTTGGGTTGGAAGGAACCTTTTAAGCTTATCAAGTCCAACCCCCCTGCCATGAGCAGGGACATCTTCACCAGCTCAGGTTGCTCAGAGCCCCGTCCAGCCTGGCCTGGGATGTCTCCAGGGATGGTTCATCCACCACCTCTCTGGGAACCTGGGTCAGTGTCCCACCAACCTCAGTGTAAAAAATTTCTTCCTCATGTCTAGCCTGAATCTCCCTTCTTTGAGTTTTAAACCATCAGCCCTTGTCCTATATCACAACAGGCCAAACTTTTTTTTGCACCAACACTGTCCTTTGCCTTCCTCGCTCGTCATCTCCCTCACTCTTCTTCTCTCTCACCCAAGACTCTTTGCCCCTGTTGGTGCCTTTGCCAGAGATGTCCCAACCTCATTGCTGCCCTTGTTTGACCCTAGGCAAGCTCATGTGGCCCAAACAGGCTCTCTTCTTCCTACCATCCTACTAATCCCAGCTCTGACCATGACCCAAGTGATCAGGATGTGGAGTCTATTTCATACGAAGCCACCAAAAATACCTTTTAGGGCACGATTCATTCTTCTTTACCTCTGTGGAAACTGTCATCTCTCCCCACTCCAGGTAACAGCCCCTCTGCACTTTCCATGGCCACCCAACGCTGACCATCCATTGCCTCTCATGGTCTGTCGTCCTTGCACATCCTACACTCTGTTGTCTCCCACAGAAGAGCAGCTTGAAGAGGACACAGGGGCCAGGCAACTGGTCTTGCAGTGACTCAGATCCCATCTCCCGCTGTTCCCGTGCTCAACACCCTTCCGATTTCAAAAGCTACAGACCTGGCTCACTCTGACTTCATACCAAGACTGTTGCAATTTTTTCTTCCTACCTTGGTCATGGTCATTTCCATCTCCAGGTTCTCTTGGCTGTTCTGCCTGGCTCTTGCGTTCAATATTCTTCTGATAGTGCTGGCTATATTTTTTTTGTTTTCAAGTCTGGGACCCTTCTTTCTCTTCACTCAAAGCAGTGTGGCTTCATTCTCTTTCCTTGTGCAAAACCCACACAGGCACACTTCTGCTCCACCCCACTTGGAACCACCCTTTCCTCCCAGAATAACCCTACAGTAGAGCGGAATCCCCAAACTGGGTTGTCCAGACGTGTGACTCATTTTATTCCTTAATTAATGCAGCTTCTTTAATCAAGCCCATTCCAAGAAAAACTTCCTGAATCTATACAGGAAAGAGTGGAGCTTCTTGCATGCCCAAGTCCTGTTTCATCCCAACCTCCCAAAGCTGCTAATTTAAGAGTACAGCTGTCCTGAGACACATCTAGCCAGAGGAGGGGGCAAACAGCTTCAGGGGTGATTTTTCCAACATCTCTCTGTTTTCAGGAGGTTTCTCTCTCACCATTTACTACAGGGGAACCTGGAGACACGTAGGCTCCTAACTGGGTGGCTCAGGTAAGACCCTGAGGTTAGGAAGCAAAATTTTGACCCTCTGTCCTGGTAAATACAACAATTATTCATAATACTGAAAAATACTTCTGATTTTATTTCATCTATTGAGATACCTGTTGCAACAAAGACTGAGTGGGGAAGGGAACAATATTTCTTTAGGAGTGTGCCCCACTCAGGACACAAACCTAGGGTTAAACCAGGCCCTGGAGTTAAATCAAACTGCCTTTGGAGTTCTCCGTTCTGTGCCTAGCGAGACTTCTGCTCTAACTGGAAAACAATATTCCTCAAGGAAAATTTTCATACAAATAATTCAAGCTGCCCAGGGAAACAACTTACATGTGTAAAACATTAGCAGGTGCAAGTGCTGGTGGTGCAGGATTTACACCGTTAAAAATCAGTCAGGTTCAGGATTAATTGCAACAGCAACCAGCCTTCTGGTGAGATGGCATGGTGAAGTAGTGCTGCGTGTATGTTTATTTTCACCAGCTCATTTGGTAAGTTTGCTGCCTCATTACATGATATTTTTTTTAAAAAATGTGATTACAGTTGATAAACTTCAGGAAAGGATCCTTTTATTGCCCCCAACTCTTTCAGCCCCATTGAGCACAATGATTCAGCACATGCCAAGTTTAAAGCTCGTGAAGTCCCACAGTAAAAGCATTTACAGCCTCTAATTAATTGTGAGCCTGAGTACTCTGCTAGACTAGGACCAGAATGGTCAGTAATATGCAGGTAAAGCCCTACACCGAAGCCTGAGAAAGATTCAGTTTGTAAATAAGGCAAAAGCCCCCCAAGCTGAGGAAATAAAGTATTTCCCTGAAATAATCAGAGGGATATTCAAGGCTGCACCCCCTGTTTTTTGCCTGACCCACAGGCAAATGGAGCATCTTGCAGAGGCACAAGGCGGTGGCCCTTGGCAGAGCCCAGCCAGGCAGAGTTAAAATACAGCTTCTCAGTACCTCTTTCCCCCCAAAAAAAACCCAACATCCACCAGTTACAAGATCAAGAATGGGACTCTGCATCTGCATCCCAGACCTGGGATCAACATCAGCAAAGCTGCATCTTAAAGCACCAAGCTGCAAGAAAGTGATGTGAGCCAGAAGTGCATCTTCTTATGGCATGACCACCCTTACCAGTTTAGGTAATGATGGCTTGTAATTGCAACCAATAAACAAGCAAGTAAAAAAAGAAAGGCTGTAGTTATATTAGTTACATGTCAAATTTGTGGCTTTATTGTGCATATTGCTCTTTGCCTGTCTGGCTCTGTGTATCCATCAACTAACCCCCCGTTCTCATTTAAGGTCTATCAGTTGTCACTCTGGACCACTCCAAGGTCTGGCTGGGACTACATGGGTCAGGTGAGGTGGACATCTCATCCCTTCAGCTCCTCAGCATCCTTCCAACTTCTGGAGGGGACACATCCCCTGGTTTCTTAACCTGAGCACTGGAATATTCTCTAGAGCCTAATGACCCTTCAGCTTTGCCACTCATGCTGCAAAATCCCCTTGTCGTTCTGCAATATCAAAATCATGCCCCAGTTCTTGGTGGAGGGGTATGGCTAATAGCAAGCAATCCTTGGCGACTCACCGCTCTCCGTGCACAGGGCTACAATAAGCACGACAAGAAGGGAAGTCTTCATCCTCTATAGGTCTTGCAGATTCCAAACCAGACAGGACTCACCCAGGGCAGGTTTTATACCTCTGCAGTGTTTGCTTTGATGCTAGGATAATAACCGCAGGGTTGCCATGACGGTGGGTAATTGGGAGTAACGTGTCAGTGCACGTATGTGGAAGTATGCTTCGCTAGAAAGAAATCTAGACAGGCATGTGTTCCCCCCACTTCTTCTTTTCCTAGTTATTTCACAACGCAGCTTGTTCGTCTGGTGTCACGTATGCAATAGTTTCTAATTCTGGATAAGTGGAAGAAAAGCAAAACAGAACAAAAAACAGTGTCCATGTGAGAAGAAGAACATTTTATTTTCTGGACCATTCTGGGGCTCAGAGGAGGCTGAATCCTTGAGGATCCTGTCCTCCTCATGTACTGTTTTAATGCATATGGAAATTGATTGAATTTGAAATCGAACTTGGGATTGAAACTTCTTCAAAGTATCTCCCAGGATTTTTCAATACAGCTAGATCAGAAGAGCAATATCCTTCCACTGCATTTCATAGGGGACCAGACATCATTTTCTGTGGGCCTTTTTAAGACTGCAGTTCAAAATCATAAATGTTTCTGTTCAAAAAATGGATATTTTATATGAGGGAAAATGTTCTCTTGTTAGAAAATAAATTCCATGGGGTGGTGAAAATGGCCTGTTAAATTAAAAAATAGAAACAACACCCACCCCCATCACATCGAACAAGCTGTGACTTTTCACAAATTACAAAAAATAAATGTCAGGGAGAAAAAAACAAGCTAGCTAAAGCATGAAGCATGAGGGATTGCCTGATCAAGAATCTCAACTCATTAACTCTTGAGAAAAAAATATTATAGCCAGCCAAAACTATGTGAAATGCCAAATAAGAGCACTCCACTGTTTTTCCATACGGTGCTCTTTATTGCTATTTTTTTTTCATCATGTTTCATCCTATCTCCCTGTATAAAATAATAATCTTTCCAATCTTCTTCTTATTGCTGTTGTTTTTTTCCTCCTATTGTTGTCTTCCTGTCATCTGGTCCAGCTGGATCCCCTTCAGATGACACTCAGAGCTGCAGGAGCAACCTGGTTACCCCAAGCCACTGCCAGTGATTCTGTCCCTTGCTGCTCTCCATCTGTTTTATTTCCCTTCTTAGTCTTAAAATTGCTCAGATATTTATCTCCCATTAAATACTTGGGCTTCCGATATGATCCACCTACAGCCATTATCTCACCGAAAAGGCATGCCCAGTTCTTCGGGTGATGTAACTCTTTCCAACAGCTCTAAATTGGATGCCTAAATATCGTTAGTATGGAGACCTGCATGATTAAGGTGAGGAAATTTCTGCTTTCTCAATAGGTGGAGCATGAAACTCAGTTGGGACGAAGGTGGCAATTAAAGAAGAAAGCTCGAAGGAGGGGTGTTGTTTGGCTTCATAAAGCCAACTCCTTTGCAAGGCAGGAGGAAAACAGAAGCTGGCACCAGGCAGTGCAACCCTCTCTTCCTTGTGAAATATTTTATTTTTTCCCCAATCCAGAAGAGATTTCTCAAGTCTTTACTGGTAAATCAACTTTTACTGCTGACTGTTTGAGGCAATAGCAGAAAAGGGGGCTGTAGTCACAAGGCGCTGCCATTCTGCATCCCGTACATTGCACTGCAGAGGCAGCCCACATTCAGATTTATTTCAGCCAACAGCATCCATTAACAGGTACAGAAATAGCAGCTCAGCCAGGCACTTTTTTTTTTTTCCCTCCCTTGTAGCCTCATCCAAGCAAAAACTAAAATATCTCTTGCCTCCTGCAAGCTGCTGAGATTTTGAGATGGCAGGGCTGTATTTCTTAAATGAGTTATTGCACAAATTCTGACAGTCGAGATTTTCCATTATATGGTCCAACTGGTCCCATATGTCCTTCTGATATTAATGTTATCTCCATCCCTCACCAGTGCCAGGTATGACAGATTGAAAAGAACCCATGGGGGCAGAAAGGGCAGAGATGATCAGAACACCAGAGGGACCAAGGCAAAGGAGAAGATAATATCAGAGTTTACACATATTTGAAAGCTACGAACTTCAAGAAGGTTTTGCAAAGAGTGACAGGGGATTTAACTGGGGGGTGGAGGATGGGGTTGGAAAGACTTATTTCCCTTGACACAGTTGCTGAGTGGAGAAGGAAGGAGACTGTTTTGCTCCTCTTGTTCTAAACCTGGTTGAAATTGTCTTGTGAGAAGGGCAAATGATTTATTTATTTTGGTGAAGATGTGTACTTTTCATGAAAAAAAAAAAGCGTTGAAATTTAAAAGTTACTGTGAAATTCAGATGTTTTTACTAAATGTGGGTTTTAAACTTGGCCAAAAGCTTCGAGAATCATTTCAGAAATTATTGTGATTGACATATAGGAAAAGTGATAGGAAAAGTGGTTAAAGAGAAGTGCAAAAACCCAAGTTTCTGTGTGTCCCTCAGCACAGAATTGCCACAACCGTTCTTCAGTTAGCCCATGTCATATCTAAATAAATGCCAGAACATCCTCCTTGCTCAGGAATTAGATCTTTACAGGTTGATTAAGCCTAATCCCATCTTTACAGCCTTTGTCCAGCTCTGTGGTTTCTACTTGTTGCACAGAAATACATGGAATTTGCAGCCTGTCCTGAAGGCTGGTGGAGCAGGACTCCCTTCAAAACCAGCTGGGTTGCAAACATCAGGGCTTTTTTCCAGGTTCCGCTTACACACAAGCCCTCCCAAAATGCAGCACTACACTTGTAAGCTGCTCAGCTGGGAATTAGGCACCATCCAGCTCCAAGAGTCTGTGTATTTTGCTCGTCTTAGGTATAACTCCGCTCCTCCAAGAGCTGCAAGTGACCTTCAACTCATTTGGGCTGGACTAGATCATCTCTAGAGCTCCCTTCCAACCCCAACCATTCTGTGATGCATTTCCTCCATCCCCCAAGCCTGGAAACGCAGCAGCAAAAGAGGAAAGGGAATGACTAGAGAACTTCCCACCACATCAGACACCTCTGCCAGGTTGTTTTTGCCCATTTCCCCTGTTCCTGCAGGGAAGTCGTGAGCAATCATTCAGACAACAGCATCTTCTCCAAGCACAGAGGTCCCCATTCTACGAGGACAGGTTCCAGGAGCACCATCCTCACCTTGGACATCTCCCAAATCTTGGCGTGGCTTTTTTACCTGTTTTAAAAGCTGAAACCATCCACCCTGCAGAGGTGACATGAGAACTATGCAGCACATCCAGGAGCACGACCAGTCCCTGCCAAACCCCTGGTCCTGTGTCTTAGCAGTTACAAAACAATTCTCATCATTGCTTGCAATGGGAACGACACAAACATCTTTGACCTTTTCAGATTGACACCTTCATTCGTTAGCGCTGAGTGATCAGGCAAGAGATCTGGCTTTATGGAATGCGTGTCTTGAGCTGCTGGATGCAACTGAGGAATTCAATGTGAAGCAGAGATTCAGACTACAGCCCTTTCTGGCAGAGCTGTTTTCTCAGGCTGATCTTAGTGTGGATATAGCAAACACACTCTAGAATAACATAAATCTTTATTTTGTCTGACAATCGTCACACACGCGCTATCAAAAGAGCTTTCCCAGGGAAAATTAGTACAAAACAGCAAATGATACAGGGGAAAAAATAGGAGCTACACTGCCATGTCATTTTGTGGATGGGACCTGAAGCAATGTCTTGGAAAAAACAAGGTAACGTAGACCCTGTTGGAGACACTTGGCAGACGATGTCGTTTTCTCAATTGGGGAATACCTTGTAGGTTCTTGAGTTGTCCCGTCTTCTCCCACCCCTCATCACAATCCTGCCTTGATGACACAGAACAAACTGGCCACAACTCCCAGGAACATCATGGTGTAGCTCATTTTGATGCTGTTGGCACCACTGAAATTGCACAGGGAGGTGCTACAGCATTTGGTGGAATAAGCCGCCACACCGAAGTTCACATTCGTCTCGGGACACTCTGCAGAACATTTTTTGGTGATGCGGTGTCCCATGTCTTTGCCTGGATGGAGAACAGACAAGAAAGGAAGGCTGTGATTTAAGATTCTTCTGAAGTCCCGATCTGAGGATGATAGGAGAAGGAATATTGCACTATGCTTAATTTGCAATGCAGCATTAATGGAGATTAAGGGATTTGATGAATGCTGAGTGTCCACACAACCTGGATCAAACAACACTAGAAAGCCCTTGGTAAAAACCCACACCGTGCTTCATGTAGGACAGCAAAAAATCACTGTCGATGCATTTCTGGTTTCTAAACACACAAAACTTAGGTCTAACCCCTTTCCATCCTCTATCACGAAGCATGTTTGTAAGCTCTTAGAACATACAACAGGGTATGCCCGTTAAAATCTGTCTGCTACAGCCAACCCTGCCACAAGGTGGTGATGAACATACCCCAGGTGGTGGATCACAGAACGCCACTGAGGGTTTCACACACATTATGTGTTGTGATCATTAAAACTCAGTGATTGATTATTTCCAACAAGACAAACTACTCCCCAAAATAAACTATTGCCCATCAGTTTATCAGGAGGGAAAAAAAAAAAAGCTGTTGCTGGTACTCACCCAACCCAGCAGAACTGTATGTGGTGAGACAGAATTTCTCATTGTCGTAACACTTGTAGGTTTTAAGACAGTTCCAGTTGGAGTGTTCGTTGTCGCATGTGTAGCAAAACAGCGAGGAAGCTGGAAAAAGCGCACATGACACATATTAGTGATTTCCAGCAATGCCCTCCTGGGAAGAAAGTGTCAAAAGCCGTGTCCCCTCTTGGAAAACACAAGGTGAAAAGTGTATATTGAACAAGTTTTCTAGACGAGTGAAATAAGCAGCTGGTTTTGATTAATGAAGCTGAAAAAGTAAACAAACAGAACGAAAGTTTTCTTTCTTTACTTGAGATTTTCAGTGATTAAACCTGAAAACACATTTTTTCAGCTGAAGCAGCACTCTCAGGTGACCTTTCTTTCTTTCGTGGGTCCGCGTTGACCTGGTTGACACCCAACCTGCAAAGAAGAACTCAAGACCTGCCCAGCTGGGTCTAGTATAGTCCTGGCAAGGAGAGGATGAACTGGCACTGTCCTCAGGTGACAGCTTAGTTTTTAGTATTTTCAGACTGCATCTGCAAAACATCGTACAGATATAAATTAATTAAAGCCTATGAAACCCCTGTGAGCTAAATTCCTGAGCAAAGAGCCACTCTAAAGTGAGTTCCCTGGGCGAGGTTGCTCTGGACAATAAAGAGATTATTTCTACCAGTGCCTGAACAACATGTTCTCAGTGATATGATTAGCAGGGCTGAGGCAGGTTTATTATAAAGCCAGAAGGAAGTAGGATATGTGTTTCTGAACAAAACTGAAGCGAATTGAGCCAAATTTCCAGGCTGGCCATGCTGGAAACACAGTCACGTGCCTTCTCGTTCCCCAGAGATGGATTCACAATTGGTGGAAACTGTTTCCCTGCTATTCAAAGTCACATGAAATGCTCCTCATTTCTGAACCGGGGTGACAGAGGCAGTTAAGCTGCTCTCGGGACATCGCGCTCCTTTGCCGCCAGTGATGGGGAATTCTTGGTTGAAGGTGACCAAACAGCAAACCTGGGAGGGTCATCTGTTAGGCTGCAATTTCCCTCGTTCGGTTCCTCCTGGCTTTCTCAGCCCATTTTCTGCACAGAATAGCCCCTTTCAATTGAATTTGAACCTGTTTTTAAACAAAGAAACTCCTTCCAGGGACTCTCCAAAACCCACCTGCTGTTGATTCAAATTAATCTCTGAAGTTGAACCTGCCCATGATGCTTGGTTAGGCAATTCCACAAGAAGTTTTAAAAGAGAATTAAAAGCCATTTTATGCCCTAACTACGTCGGGTAGGAGAAGGAAATGCCTCCTCTCTGTGATGTGGGCACCACTGGGTGCCCCATGACCAACCATCTTGCTCTGAAACCTCCCCAAATGGTCTTTTCTAGTGCCAGGTGTTGTGAGCACAGGTGCTCTCCATGGCAGCAGATAAAATAATCTGTGTTGCATCCTGGTTTTAACTTCTCTGACTATTCAGCACTCGCTGTTTCTCCATCATTTTGATAAGATAAGCCTCTCACATCTTCTCTGGAGGTCCCCCAACCCAAGCTGTGGGCTCCTATCCATTTGCAGACCCTGCCTGAGCAATCCCAGACACGCTGCCCAGCAAGTGTTATTGCATTTTACAGTCCCTGTGGCTCTCCCAGATTCACTTTTCTGCCAAATACCACAAAAGTCGCTCAAACCACTTCCTGCTGCAGATGGAGCCGAGACCCCAGCGTGTGTGCAAAAGCAACTGAAATGTGCTCATATTCACTGACTGACAGAAGGAAAATCCCTCCCAGTCAGGAAACAATAACAGCTTAAACTATCACAGCTGTTATAAAGCCTTTCCTGCATCTGGCCTCTACCCTCCATTAGCTCAAGTTTCGCAAATGCAGCCAGAAATAGCTTTAACGGTACGAAAATGCTTGCAGCACTCCTCAGGATTGCGAGCCTGTGCACAGAGCCGCTATTTCTCAACTGGACAAATCTAGACAATTATTTAGTTATATCTGCATCTCCTTTTGAAAGAGGATGAGCACAGAGCACCATGGATCCCATTACAAACACACTCACTCCCAGACACTTGAAAAAGCTCTTCCAACCTATGACCAAATTACTCTTATCCTTTCAAATAGCTGCCAGCAATCTAGTTTCTTACTTGTAATGTCGTTGTGGGAAATAAAGTGAAACGCTGGCAGAAGATGCGGTGTCAATACCAGCCTTATTACCTTTATCAACGACTCCTCAAGTTTCACTCAGGAACCAAAATAAAACCAAAGGCAGAACTGTGAGCCCAGCTTAATTCCTATTAGGATTTTTCAGTTCGCGTGTCTATCTTGAGATGTGAGTGGTCAGAGCTGGATACTTGAGGGTGTGAGAAACCAGAGCCACGAGCTCGTTTTCTTTGCATTATGGTTACCTCGGCAGAACTCACCCAGAAGCTGAGACTCAACCACACTAAACATTGCTTGACGCAGCTGATGACAAAGAAAAGCTTCACTACTCAGACCTCAACAATTGCAGGAAAAAAAAAAAATCTGCCAAACCTTCTTGTCCCTGTTGTTATCTCTGATTTATTTTCTGGCATTTTCATCCTCTCCATCTGTTTCTCCCGGCCCTCATGTCTCCTTACCTTGCTTGGCACACAGGACTGCCACCAGCAGGGCAATCAGAAAAGCCTTCATGGTCCTTGTGCCCTCAGAGCCCGAACAATGCGGGGAGGTGCAGCACAGTAAGATTTTATACTGGCACCACGTTTAGTCTGAGTTCCTCTGATTACAGTAATTTGGGTTTTTGGGAGGGACGGCACACATGATGTGATCAGCGATGGGTGTGTTTGTGCAAGGGAATCTATTACGAGGCTCCAAGTAGCAATTGTTTTTAGCATCTCGTTCAGATCCAATCTTCTTTTATTTTCCAAAGCCTGCTCCTGCTGATGATGTCTGCATTGCTAATTAATGGAACAATTTATCTGACTCAAACTTGGGAGTCCCTTCTTATGCCGTTGGGCTGAACCATGAAACCTGGAGCAAAAACATGGAGCAAAGCAGAGGCAGCTGCACCAGTCCTGCACTGGCTCATCCCTTGCAAGATGGTAGGTGTCACTTGGCATCCTTTCTGCCATGATATGGGAGCTTCACATCAGTGGGAAGTGGGAGAAGAGGCAAAAAAAAATATGATATTTGCTGGATAGTCTGTAGGCATTCAGGATTATATCACTTGTACTAAGAAAAGTTCTTCAAGCAGAAAACCGGCTTGTATCATTCCTGCAATGACACTGTTTGTTCCTGGATATTGTCACTAAAGGCTTCAATGGGTTGGGCATGGATGGGGTTTGATGCTTTTGTTTTGCTTTGCTTCTCCAGAAGCACCCAGGGTTTCCAAGCGATTATGTTTGTTGATACCTGTAGACCAACTCTGGACTCTGTCAGGTTTTTCCAGTCCCTCATGACCTTTCCACCCCTTCTGAGCTCCCTTCTTCTGCTCCTACAACCACTTCATCACCTCTTGCCAAATGACTCAGGTTGCAACAGAGGCAAAAAGGGCTGCAGGAGTTAAATCATGAATGGGAGCGAAAGTGACTAAGAAATAAAAAAAGTCCTGGTCAAGAAGACATCTCAGCACACCAGGACCCTTTGTCTTCAAAGAGAGAAATCATAGAATCGTAGAATAGTTTGGGTTGGAAGGGACCTCTAAAGGTCATCCAGTCCAACCCCTACAGGGAAATCTTCATCAGATCAGGTTGCTCAGAGCCCCGTCCAGCCTGGCCTGGGATGTCTCCAGGGATGGGGCATCCACCACCTCTCTGGGGAACCTGGACCAGTGTTTTACCACCCTCAGTGTAAAAAAAAAATTCTTCCTCATGTCTGGCCTTTATTTTAAAACCATCACCCTTGACCTGTCGCAACAGGCCCTGCTCAAAAGTCTGTCCCCATCTTTCTTATCAGCTCTTTTTAAGTGCTGAAAGGCCACAAGAAGGTCTCTCTAGAGCCTTCTCCAGGCAATGACCAAGGGGAGCTCAGAGTCAAGGTTTGTAAGGTCACAAATTATGTGGAAACAGAATAAAGAATGCCCCGTTTCTCGCTCTTTTACCCACATTACTCCCCAAGGAGTAATGACGTTCTTTCTCTGGTCAGCTGTCTGCAAGATCCTGGGCAGGCGACCCCACGTCCAGCCCCTGTGATGGATCTTTTGCTTCCAATCATTCTTCCTTTGCACATTTCGCATTTCCTCCTTTTCTACAGCAGTTTCAGCCCCCAACTCTTTCTGTCTCTGCCTGTGCCCAGAGCAGGGAGGAGGGGATGAACATCCAGTTTTCAAATTCCTCCACTCCGTTCTCTGGGTTTGCCCTGACCTTGAGCATGAATCTTTAATTATCTTCTCTTTTAGCAAGGATGTGAGAGACCCACATGACAGCTAATGTAGCAAGTATACTTCAGAAATAATCTGCGAAAAAAGCCATACTCCCTGAACAAGACTTTGTATAAATACATGCATGAACGATATCAGGCAGGAAACATGATCCGCTAGAGCATGGGGGGAAATTGTAAGTATTAGTCCACATGTTTATTTCAAGTATAATAGCCAGGCTTCACTCAGCCAGCTGGAGAAATGGAAACCAAAACTTCCTTCCCTTCCATCCACATCAAAAATCCAGAAATTAAACTGAATTATTGCACTAAATTCAGCTCATCTTGGAGCCAACTGAGCAGAAAAATGCAGCTCCTCAGCAAGAAGAAAGAAGCAATGTGCAAGCACAGCCCACAACAAGAAAGAAGAAAGGCTTTGAAATTAAAACAAATAAATAAAGAGTAAATAAATGACACTGCTAAAGCTAAGTGCAGCTGAACAGAAAATCTGCAAGTGAGAAATGAGCTGTAGGAAGTGGAAATGTGAGAAAGCATTTAAATAGATTAGAGAGAGGGAAGGTTAATAGTAATAAACAAGATTAATATTTCACCCAGAACTGGAAAGAGAAAAGGAGGGAGTTGAAAAATATTGGTAAAAAGCAAAATAAATCAAAGCAAACACACAAAGCTTGGGGGAAAATAATTAAAGACAGGCAAAGTGAGGGTAAGAAATAAGATGGGATGGGAGGGAAGTATTAACGCTTCACCATTTCTCCTACGGTGGCATTACTTAGTTCTGTGCAATATGTACATGTTGTTATGTGCAGGTACTGTTCAGTTATTAACCAGAACTCTTCAAGGTCTGAGGAGCGCTTTCTACAGCTCCACAAATCCCAGTTTAACCAGCCACTGCGGTCAGACTGCAGGGTGTCCTGTGGGGCCTGGATGGACACGACATCTGGGGCATCACCTGGGCCCTATCCTTGCATCCCTGAAGGAGAAGACTGCAAAAGCTTTAGGACCCAGGCTGGTGTCTGGCCAGGTCCCAAAAACACACTATTGATATTACAATCACGCCCAGGGCCACCGCAAGGGCTTTGGACTCCAACCAGCATCACGGAGGTGGGATGGGGGACGGGTCTCCTTTGAAGCAGAGAGCAGCCCATTTTATTTTATTTTTTTTGCAAGCAAGGGGAGAAGAGAGCTGGAAGAAAAGCCAAGGCAAAGACAACTGGGGTAGTGGGAAGTGCAGATGGTGTCAGGAGACTTCAGGGAAGTGTGGAGGTGTTAAAACTACTTTTGCAGGGACATAAAAAGCAAAAAAAAAAAGAGAAGGGCAGCAGGGTGAATCTTGCAGCAGAAATTGGGGTACATAGGTGTTAACCCAGCGGGTGTCACAAGGGGTATTAAACAGTTAACAGAGCCTGGGAGCTTTAAGGAAAAAACCTTAACCCACTTGGAGCTTGGCAGCCGACAGCGTGTGTTTGTGCCAGGCCTTGGGAGCGCGTTGTGCAAGGCCTGTCCCTCTTTGTGTAACGAGAACCAGACAAAGCGTGTTTTCAACCCGTGACGGAGCAGCGAGGCGGAGCAAACTGCCAGGTCCAGGGACGTTTTAATGTCAACTCTCCCCGTTTTTTCGCTTTTCCTTCCTGGGCAGCGGCTCCGATCGCAGCTCTCCTCCGTGGTGCAGGTGGGAAACGATGCATTTCAGCTCAGGGTTGTAAACTGGAGCCTCAATGGGGAAAGGAGAGGCCATGGGATAAGGTGAGAAGAAGGCACCCGTGGGTAGTTCTCCTTATGTCCCTGAGTCATGCAGATGGCGCATGAAGGGCAACCGGTCCAGCCCAGCCCCGAACAGCATCAGGCTGATCTGGTCGTGTCCTCTCCTCCCTCTTAGGTGGGTCAGGGAAGGTTGTGTTGCTTCATCTGGCCATGCAATGGCAACAGGGTTAGGTGAAGGACTGGAAGTGGGGAGACCATGGGATCCAGAAACCCCAGGAAAAAAAGGAGGACACACGTGATATTTTGCCTTTTCCATCCAAGGCCTGACTGTTGCAGGCAGCCTGCTCTATTCTTCGCTTTCCCAAAAGCACATCTGGGTCTGTAGCTAACCTGGTAGGCTCCAAACAACAGGACAGAGCTCCTCAGGTCAGCCCCATGGCAGATGACACAGGCTACCAAACCTCCAGCTAGGAAGGGCAGGGGTAACCCAGATCCACCGCGTCTGTCTGAAATACAAGGTGATCCAGGTAAACTTCCATCTCAGCGTGACGGCTGTGACGGTCTCCAGAAGTCTTGCTATCAGTATCAGTGGATGAGGAACCTGAGTCTTTTGGGGCTGCAGCTACCAGCCAACAGGGAACCGAAGCAGTTTTGTCGCATTCACTTTACCTCCAAGATCCTAAGATATAATTCAGTCCCGTCAACTTGGAGGCTCATGGGGAGTTATCAAACAGCATCAACACGCACAGAGTCAACTACCGTGATTCACGTCCCTGTCTGAAGGGACAGATCCAGGCTAGCTCACTAAACAAGGCACAAGCCCATCCGCAACGCCATCCGTGCCACTGGACCATCAACATGGCTTGGGCACACCCCAAACACCATTGTCTCAAACAGTGCGTGGACACTGGGCTGCTCCTTGCAAGCAATTTGGCTGTAACCACCCTGTTCGTATAGGAAAGAGGTTTGAGTTATAGATGTGAATCATCCTTCTTGGATCCAGGGCCAAGCTTTATTATTCTGTGGTAGCATCTCTGCAGTCAGGAGGGGGGCTATTAGAGACCTGAAGGGTCTGAAGGAAAAAGGACAGTGAAGAAGGATGGTTAGGAGGAGGGAGAAGAACTGAGAAAGAGAAAAACCCAGTACTGTCTTGGGATTCCCTGGAAAGAGTTAATGCCAGTTCTGGTCAAAGAGGACGCCACAGGCCACAACTGTGTTTGGGGACAAATGATCCTCACGGGTTTATTTAAATTCACACTTTTAACGCAGCTCAGCTGATAGTTTCCAAAACTGTCATTGCTTTTTCACTGAAAGTGGCAATTTCCCCTCGTTCAAGGTCCAGCCCTCCTGATTCTCTTTCATGACATGAGCAGCCAACGTGCAGGCACTGAAACGGGACCTTCTTCTGTGACACACGTTCACTCTGGTCCTGACAAGCAATACTCCGATCTTCCTTTGGAAATCTTGGGCTGCGACATGTATCTGGACCATGCCAATATACTTACGAAAGGCTGAACAAAAGCTTTGTCACAGAAGATGATGGCCAACATCTACAGGAAGAAAAGCAGGTGACAGCTGTCATCTTTGTCTTGACAAGTGTCTTTCTGATCACTGTGGGGTTTTTGTGTTTTGTTTTGTTTTAAACTGGACTTTAGAATTCTGGAGTCACATGGTGGTGTAGAGAGCAGTCATTTGAATCTGCAAGGCCAGTAATAACGTGAGAGAAACTCATGTAGGACACAGTTGTTGTAGCAGCTGGACCTGTGAGAACCTTCACAGCCATCTGCAGGGACACAGAGAAAGCCTTAGTCTAGTCATCCATTTTACTTCTGTAAGAAATAAAGTTTTCCATGTCTACCCATTATAAAGGGTTGATAGGCACATACTGCCGTGGAAGGCAGGGAAACAGTCACAGTTGTTAAAATCGCTTTTAAAAAAGAAATGCTTTAGGTTCTTGACTCACCTTTTGTGTGATGGGTATTTCAGGCCTGGAAATAATCCTCAGCACTGAAACCCAACAGCTGGGCTTTCCAACATTAGGTGAAAACTGAGAGTAAAATGGGAAAACCACGTTTCTCTCTGTCTATGGGAAAGCTGTGATGAGCTCCACAGACAACCTCTCTACTCTTAATTTGTTTTAGGGGCTCCAGGTCTGATTTTTTCAAAGTGGACCCCAATCGGGTGTGGAAAAACTAATTGTGAATGGAAAAACTCAGCACACCGTGGGAAGATCAGGATGCTCTGGTTTCTCTCCCGACCCACTCCTGCTGGCCCAGCCAGGTACAGCATCAAAACCCCAGTTGCGTGATGAGAACGAGAGCTTGGGCCATCCCTTGTTACGTCTAGAAACTTGTCACACCTCAAGTAATAGCCAGGCTGAAACCTTCACAACTGCGGCCAAGGAGGGTGAGGAGAGCAGAGCTGTCCCCAGAGGAGGGGAACACATGGCAGGCGGAGGAGCTGGAGGTCAAGGAAATATCCTGGCTGAAACCATCCCAACTCGATGGGTGTGTTCAGCAGGGCAGAGAAACAAACAGGACGATATCTTGGAACACGATCGTGTTCCTCGCTGGGTGAGCAGAAGGGTATTTTCCCAGGAGTGTTCGCCAAAAATTCAAGGCTGTGTTTGGGTTTTTTGTTGTTGGTTTGGTTGGGGTTTTTTTTGTTGTTGTTTGTTTGGATGTTGGTTGGTTGGTTGGTTGGTTGGTTGGTTGGTTGGTTGGTTGGGGTTTTTTTGTTGTTATTGATGTTGTTTGGGTTTTTTATCATTATTATTTTGAAAAAGCAGGGCATGGTTTTGCTGGGGTGTGTTCGCATGAGTGGTTGGGCAGGAGGAGGGAATGGTATCGGTCTACCTCAAGAGCATCCCTGCACGCTGCGTTGGGGTGTTGGTTCCTCTCACTCCATCCCCACCACTTGCGGGGTATGGTGAGGGCACCTCACGTGCCATGATCCTTCACAACCATAGAATTATAGAATCACAGAACAGTTTGGCTTTGAAGAGACCTTCGAAGGTCATCTAAGTCCAACCCCCATCTAGTCCACCATCAGAGCAGCCCCTCCGAACCCAGCTTGCCAGCTACTCAGTGCAAACAAGGGCTTGTAAACCTCACAGGTGACAGCCTGGGAAGGGCATGGGAACCAGAAACCACCCACATTGATCCACGGAGCAATAGCAGGGAGGAAAAGCCACCGTGGGTTTGCATTCACCCTCCTACTTGTCAAGGAAAGGGCACTGTAGGAACAGCTCGTCCCATCTTGATTGCACAAGCTGTGTACGAGGCTTTCACCCACTCCCAACTTGTCAAAACGTCAGGAAGAAGACAAACGTTCCTTGAAGGGACTTTACGATGCTTCAGCAAAGGCTCCCAGAGCCTTAAAATTTAGTCTGAGTGAAGAAAGGCACGTCCAAAGTCACAGGCGTGGGACAGTGGTGGCTTTTGCTCCTCAGCCTGTGGCAGCTGCAATCACTGCTCCTGCCTGTTTTGCTTTGCAAACCAACCACTGCTGCAGAAGGAGCAGGGGGATAAAACAAAGGATCTCTGATGGGAAAAGAGGCCCACGAAGCTTTCCTTCCTCTGAAAGCAAAGCCCAGGGATGTGCGCTTTCCTTTCTGGGCTGTAAACACAGCTCTTGGCAGCAGGCCCTGGTTTTGCTCACAGCTGCTCTCTGCTGCCTCCCTGCATGGAGGAAAAATCACTTTCACTCAAGTTGAAACAGGGATGGGATGAAGTGCCAACAGAAACGAATCTGGCGTTGCATAGCACCAGGAGACACATTTTCCAGCCAAAAGCTCACCTTCTGTCCTCTGGGCATGGCTTTCACAGCAGGCATAACAGGACATCTCCTTTTCTCACCTCTGACATGTTCACAGCACCAAGCAATGCCAAAATCTGGCCATGACATCTCCAGTGTCCTCACTGCCACCTGGTCATGATGGTGAGGTGGGTCCTGCTCACCCACACCGATCCCATCTCATTTCACAGAATTGTAGAATCATGGAGTAGTTTGGACTGGAAGGGACCTTCAAAGCTCATCTAGTCCAACATCTTCAACCAGCTCAGGTTGCTCAGAGCCCCGTCCAGCCTGGCCTGGGATGTCTCCAGGGATGGTTCATCCACCACCTCTCTGGGAAACTCAGGCCGNCTTCCCCAGGCTGAACAACCCAAACCCTCTCAGCCTGTCCTCATAGCAGAGCTATTCTACCCCTTGCATCATTTTCATGGCCCTCCTCTGGACCCTCTCATGTCTGCCTTGTTTTGGGGATGGAAAGGGTGCCACTAGCATGCCATGCTGTATGGCCTCATGGTTGAGGGGTGGACTCTGCCCTGTGCTGTTTACCTGACTGGATGGAGCCCCTCCTTGCAGCATTTAGCTTCAGGAACTTGGTTTCACCCGTTTTATCTTCACACTCCTGCCAACGCGTGCAGTGCACAATTCAGCATGGAAGGCCTGGAGTGGGAAGTGAGATTATCTGCATGGATGCTGCTGTGACAGCCTCCGACCCAGCTCCCTCTTGCTCCAAATAAGAGGAAGGACCATTTCAGTAATGCCTGGGAGATGCTGAGCACCACTCCTGTTGGTTTCCTTGGAAGCAGGGCAGCATCTAGGGGAAGCACTTGGTTTCTGCCACCACGCCTTGGCGACAGTGGGTATTTTGGGAAATTAAATACGGTCAGACCTAGAAATTCATCCAGTTCTGCTTCCTCCAAATCCTTCAGCCTCACGGAAGGCAGCAAACCTCGGGGATAGCATCTGTCTCCAGACACATCAGCCCCAGCAGCAAGGTCCACGTGCCCAGGGAAAGCTTTGTACCACTCTGAGCGTGGGGAAAGGAGACACAGAGCAGCCTGGGGAGGTGTTTCTGCTGTGGGGAAGGGGTGAAAGAGCACCCTCCCTTCTCAGCAGTGCTGACATCCAGCTGAGAGTGGGATGATGAGCAGACAAGCCTGTCTCACAGCTTTTGCAGAGTGGGGCACATCCAGCCTTGGAGTTGAACAAGGGGTCTGGGACACCATCAGACCTGCTGAGCATCCCTAGCCCATCATGAGACCTGTCGTCCTGCTAACAGTAAATCAGGCAGTGGCCAAGTGACTGATGCACTGAGCAATGCCCACACCCTTGCCCTCACCTCTGTGGCTACATCCATCCATTATAAAAGCTCCCTTGTGATGGGGAGAGATGTCTTTCTGCACTGTTTGCATGCCCAGCTTCTAGCAAAGCTCCTAACAAAAGCTCGTCGGCACCACAGTGAGTCAAAGAACAGAATTTCTGGAGGAGTGAGCGACGTGGGAGCAGCCGCGGCTTTGCCATGACAGGTTTCCGCATCGCATTATGGAGAGGATGAGTGTTTGCACCGGTTGGAGCAGCACAGTGCTGCAGGGGCCTGGGATAAGCAAGCTCTGAGTTCACAGACGTCTGCAGCGTGTGGGCAGGCTGACCCTTCCTGGTGTAAGGACATCCCTGGATCAGCTGGGTGAAGAATCACCAGGATATCGAGTGCAAAGATGCCAAGAGCCCTCCGGGTCAGGGCGAGAAGCCCCACGTTGTTATCTCCATCTTAACTACATGAATCAGAGACACCAAATGACTCACCTGAGGTCAGACATGGAGAAGCAGTGGTAGAGCTTGGTTTGAAGTCTCACCTAGACCACCCTCTCTCCAAAGACCTTCATGGATTTCTTCCCTTCTCTACTTTCACACAGTTGCTGAAGGCATCAAGCAGTGGGTTAAAGACAAGGCTAAAACACACGAATGCAGAGGAAAAAGGTGGAATTTCCATTATTTGCTGTCATGGTTAGCTTGCATCTAGGTTAGTCATCTACGTTAGCTTGCATGGTTAGCCCATCTAGGACCACGCAGTCAGTCAGTTAGTCCCTCCCAGCAAGTGGGATGGAGGAGAGAATCAGAAGGGGCAAAGGAAAAAAAACCCGTGGGTTGAGATAAGAACAGTTCAACAGGACAGCAAAGGAAGAAAAAATCATACTAATACTACTAATAATAACATAATATACAAAGCAAGTGATGCACAACGCAACCGCTCGCCGCCCACACCACCAATAGCTCATTGATTCCCAAGCAGTGGTATTTGCCCCCCAGACAACTCCAGTTTATATGTTGAGCATGACATCATATGGTAAAGAACACCGCTTGGGCAAGCTTAGGTCAACTGTTCCGGCTTTGATCCTTCTCAGCTTCTTGTACACCTGCAGCCTTCTGGCTGAAAAGTCCTTAACTTAGCATAAACATTGCTTAGTAACACCCAAAACATTGGTGTACTATCAACATTCTTATACTAAATCCGAAACATAGCACTATACCAGCTACTAGGAAGAAAATTAACTCTATCTCAGCTAAAACGAGGACATTTTCTTGCATGGTAATTTGCAGGTGCCAGTCTTGCTTTTTGGCTGTGACCATTTATGGGACAAATGGAGGAAATTAGCAAAGTTTAGTGTTACAGGGGTGAGAAGATGTTCAAGGAGTCATTGCAAAGAGGGAATGTGCAGGAAAATCAGAAAGAAAGGATAGAGTCACTCATAATGGTGACTTGTAAAGGAAAAGCACAGACCTGATGGAAAGGGTCCAGAGAAGGGCAACCAAAATGATCAGAAGGATGGAACACCTTCCATAGGACGAAAGGCTGAGAGAGGTGGGGTTGTTCAGCCTGGAGAACAGAAGGCTTTCGGTGCTTAAAAACGGCCAATAAGAAAGATGGGGACAGACTTTTGAGCAGGGCGTCTTGTGATAGGACAAGGGGTGATAGTTTTAAACTAAAGGAGGGAGATCCAGGCTGGATATGAGGAATAAATTGTTGCCCAAGGGTGGTGAGAGCCTGGCCCAGGTTGGCCAGAGAGGTGGTGGATGAACCATCCCTGGAGACATCCCAGGCCAGGCTGGACGGGGCTCTGAGCAACCTGAGCTGGTGAAGATGTCCCTGCTCATGGCAGGGGTGGCACTGGATGGCCTGTGAAGGTCCCTTCCAACCCAAACTAGTCTATGATTATATGACAATGGGATAGAAAGGTGCAGCCCCATCTGATTTGATCCCCTCTTTAGTTCGTAGGACCTTATGGGTACCAAGAAAATAAAGTTCCCTGCATGCTGCCCAGGCCTAGACCAACATCAACCCGGCAATTTTGGGGACTCCCAAGAGCACCCCAGCTGTAGGAGAGGGAGGGACAGAGGGTCACACTCCACTTCCAAGCAGCTCATGGCCAGAGGCTCTGAATTAAAACCTTGCAGGGCTTGGTACCAGCTTTGTGGCTCAGATGCAAGCGCACAGGCATCCCAGGAGCTGACATTAGACGCACCAGAATTACCCTACACAGCCAACCCAAGGCACGTCCGTGGCGTGGGAGCGAGCAGACGCTGGAGCCTGGCCAGGACCTGCTGTCGGCGAGCAGAGCTGGCATGAGCAAGGCGATCCTGCAGCCATCCTTCCCTGGGCTGCTTCCAGCCATCCCATCCCATCCCATCCCATCCCATCCCATCCCATCCCATCCCATCCCATCCCATCCCATCCCATCCCTCGCACGGCTGATGGTTTTACCGCCTGGAAGTCACTTCGGGAGCACAGACTTTATGCAGGCACACAGCATTTTGCAGCCGGTCCGGCGCCGCGCAGAGACACCAGCTCCCTCTTGTGGGCTTAGTCTGGTTTTCTGAGCTGGAAACCATCCAGGATTACCCAGGAAAGTGTTGTTTTTTGTTTGTTTTTTTTAATGTTGTTTCTTCCCCTTCATAAATCAGTACACTCATTAGTGTAGCAGACAGTGAAGCTTTATGGAAACGCGTCAACTTCCATCAAGCTTACTCTCGTAGGCGGGGGGGGGTTCTGACAGTTTTGCTGCTTTTGTTTTTTTATAATTATTTTTCTTACTGAGTCTGGGATTCAAAACAACTAATTTAGGCATAAACATGGTAGGTGTCTCTGAATCATTTGCCCCGAGCCTCTGGAAGAAGTTGGGGGTCTCCATTGAGCCCTTCAAGCACTATCTTTGATGCCTGTCCTAAGAGGGGGGAATCACCCCAAAAATACGACTTGAGGTGCAGGCACAGGCTGAGCCATCCAGCATTTAGATACCTTGATGAAGACAACAGCATGAGTCCCTGATGGCCATTTCAATTTGCGATGTCTGAAATCAAGTATGTTTTACGAAGTCAAAAGTCAAGAAAGAAAAGGAGAATAATAATTAAAAAAAAAATGAAAAAAGAAAAGAAAAAAAGATAAGAAACCTCTTTTAATTTGTACTACAAACAGAAATGTGGGTTGACCCCAAACATTGCCTGGGAAATGCATTTCAGCTTCTGGCTTTGGTTTAGACAAACCCTGGTTTCCCCAAACAGCTGGAATTTCCCCCAAAGCTGAACTTCCCACAGCATTTCAACCCAAGCCCCCAGCAGGGAGGTGTCACAAGTCCAGAGAGGAGTTTGTCAGTCCTGCAGCACAGCCTGGTACCTGCAGGGGACAGACATGTCACTCCCTCCTCTCTGGGTTGAGTGACCCAGAAGGTCTCACCAGCATCCCCGTGATGCTGACCACCCCACAAATAAAAACATGGACCTCACCGCCCGCCCTGAGCCCTGCAGAGAATTAGGCAACACATCAGGGGCTGCTGCACTTCAGAAGGGTGGTTTGGTGTTTTCCCGCTTGATGTGATACTCATCTCGGTGGCGTGGGTGGCCGTGGGACAGATGGGGTGGCTGGTGACCACAGGAAGACTTGGATGTCCTCATCTGCCACCCCCAGTCCTGGGGACCCCTGCCCAGGGCACCGCTGCTCCCCTTTTTGCAAGTTTTGATGCTTCTAGCCCCCCTCCCATCACTTCTCCAGCCTTACCCCCACACACAGCTTGGCGCAGGGCTAAATTTATTGCATGGGTTTGGGTGTTTGAGGCTGGAAGCTGATAGATCTGACAGCGGAGAGGACGAGTGACAACCACACACAGCGAGTCCAACTGTCCTACAACCTGGACCTGAAGGAGTCACGTCACAGCTGCCCCTGACGTCCATCCGACAAGTCCCTTAGGTATTTAAACTGCTAATTATTACCTCCAACCAGGTATTTATTACGTAATTCGTGACTGTTTGTTGCTTCATCTCAGTGCTACGTGTGCCTGCCAGCTCCAGCCACTGAAAGGACTCTGCATGTCAAATCGCGTGTTCAGTTTTGGGCCCCTCACACCAAGAAAGGCCTTGAGGTGCTGGAGCGAGTGGAGAGAAAGGAACGGAGCTGGGGAAGGGGCTGGAGCACAAGTGTGATGGGAGCGGCTGAGGGAGCTGGGGGGTTCAGCCTGGAGAACAGGAGCTGAGGGGAGACCTTCTGATCTCTGAACTGCCTGAAAGGAGCTTGGAGCATGGAGGGGGTTGGTCTCTTCTTTCAAGTAACAAGCAATAGAGCAAGAGGCAATGGCCTTAAGTTGTGCCTTGGGAGGTTTAGATTGGATCTTAGGAACAATTTCTTCCCCAAGGGGCTGTGGGGCATTGGAACAGGCTGCCCAGGGCAGTGCTGGAGTCACCATCCCTGGAGGGGTTGAACAGACATGGAGATGAGGTTCTCAGGGACATGGTTTAGCTCCAGCATTAGGATAACAGTTGGACTCTACGATCTTGAGCGTCTCTTCCAACCAAAATGATTCTATTATTTTAAGATTCTATGATTCTAAGTGCTGTGCTTGGGCACTTATTTCTCCATGAACCTTTCTCCACCCCTTGCACTGGGGTCTTTTAGCCCCTCTGGAGGACAACAGCCCCCTCTCTCCTCTCTCCCCATGTCTGGCTGGTTGGGTATCCCCTCCCCAAATGCCTGCAATAACGCTATGCTGAGCCTCTGTAGCATCTTTCTCCCACACCCTGGACCATCTCCAGCTGAGTTGTCTCTTTTGCGCTGTGCAGTGCCCCAAAACCTGAGTCCTGCCCTGTGCTGGGGAGAACAGAAGGGCTCCTTCAATTCTCTCCCACCTCTCCCATCGCCATCAGATCTTTGAATGGGGTCAGAGAACCTCAGTGTGGTCAGTAGTGATGATAATGAATTATTTTCCACCCAGTGCACAACCGTTTCTGTTTAGGGTTCTCCAAGCACCTTTCAAACCCAAAGGGTGAACATTGCCTTGCATGATGACACAACAGAAGGCTCACGGTAATTTTCTGGACAGCCCCATCCACGTGCTAACGACTGACATCTCTCTGTGGTGCAGATTGTCCATAATTGCTGGTCAGAATTAGTGGTTAGCAATCACACAGGCCTCTTCTTCCTCCCTGCATATCTTTGGTCTATTGGAGAGGAGTAATTGCCACTCGGGGTAGCTTTGCACCAAGGGAGAAGGGCAGTTTTCAGCACCCTTTAGCTGCAATGCCCTTTGGGCAACAGAAATAATCCATTTGCTCTTCAGCTATGCCCAGGACAATTTATTTCCCCTTTATATTAGCCATGGGATAAAATAATGCTTTTTTTTTTTTNTTTTTTTTTTTTTTTTTTTTTTGCAGTAAAGACGGACTGAATCAAGCAAAAACCAGCCAGTTTTGCTTTAAAGCAGCAAAAAAGAAACCAATCCAACTGTGTTTTCCTGCAGGCTGCAGGGGACTCTGTCTCTGCTACCGCAAGATGTGTAAATCCAACACAATGAAATATTAATTATTAGAGTCTGTCCAACTGGGACTCCTCAGCGCTTTCAGAGAGCTGAATAATTCTGGCACAGAAAAAAAAAAAAAAAAAAGAAAAAAAACCCCAAACTACACAAGTCCTTTTATTTTTATGAGAAAATATTGTGGAAGGAGTAAATAAGAGCTTTTGAGAATTCAGGCTGAGCGACAGGAGGGGGGTTGGATTGCCTCAGGGCGAAAAATGCAAATTTCTAAAGGGGGTATGAAAGAGATGGTCGTCTAACAGAGGGGTAAAGGGAGACGCATCACCCAGCGTGGCTCCTTCAGCACGGAGATCTGCCCTCGCAGCGTGGTGTAACTCTGAGAGGGAGAGGGTAAAGGAAAGTAGAAGTTGATTAATAAAAAGAGAGCGCACATCTCTGAAGACTCCCATTTATGCAGCACTTCAGAAGAAGGGATTTATCCAGAGCAGCCACAGGCACTGGGTCAAGGCAGACGCGCCAGCACGGCTCAAAGACCCTTTTGTCCCTCTTGTTTACCAGGGTTGGGTTCCAAGCACAGCGCGGAGCATCATCCCTCAGCTGAGCGATGTTTTGCAGATTTGGGAGCCCAGGCTGACACACGTTTAGGCATTTCCATGCTCTTCCCAGAGCAAAACCCCTCCAAAAAACTGCTTCTTGGAAGGAGGGAGAGGCATTCAGCAGCACCTCTGGCAGCGAAAAATCTCTGAGGCCTCCTTATTGTTCACTTTTTCAGCTTCCTTTCACCCTCATTTCTCTGCAGCCTTTGGAAACATCTACATGAAATATTTGGCCTCCCTGAAATCTGTATTCTTCTCTTATAAATCCCTCCACTGTTCTTCACCAGCTCGACCCAAATGCTGCAAATACTTTTCCTTTCCCTGCAGTTGCTTTGGGGGATGTCTGAGGGAAGGGTAAATGAATGGTTTGCTGGGAGACACATTGCCAAGCAGTCGATCCAGGGCAGTGCTAGCCCTGGGTAAGGTCACTTGGCTCGAACAACAGCCACAACCAAGCAAGGCAACATGAGGAAATGGATGAGGAAGAAATTTTTGACACTGAGGGTGGTGGAGCATTGGCCCAGGTTGGCCAGAGAGGTGGTGGATGAACCATCCCTCGAGACATCCCAGGCCAGGCTGGACGGGGCTCTGAGCAACCTGAGCTGGGGAAGATGTCCCTGCTCATGGCAGGGGTGGCACTGGATGAGTTTTGAAGGTCCCTTCCAACCAAACTATTCTGTGAGCAAGGACTGCTGCTGGAAATTGAGGTAGGGACAAAGACTGCACATAAGGAGATATGCACAGATGTGCACAGATGTGCAGACTGTGCAGATAATCATCATTTTGATGAAAATACGGCACTGCAGGCAGAGACAACAGGAACAGGCATGTAGCTGACGTGTCTCACTGTTCATGGGGCACAGTGGGGTGTCATTGTCCCCAGCTTGGGGCTGGGAGTGAGAGGCTGGATGGAATGGGTGAGGGATGCAAAGAAGAGCTGATGTTAGCACCCATTGCAGGATCAGGATTTCATACACAGAACTGCCCTTTTTCCTTCCCCAGCAGCAACCCTGTGAGTTTGCAAGGTTTATCTTTGGAGTTTATGCAGAGCGGGGTTGTAATTTTTCACCAGCCCCTCTCCCTGATTTTGAAAGCTGCTGCTGTGTGGCTTCCAGCTGCAGCCAAGATAAGGTAAGATTGCAGGAGAAACCCCTCTAGAGATTTGCAGAATGTGCAGAAGCAGCATGTCCCTCCCCGAGGCTGCAGGAAACATAGCGCGGCCACTTCTCCATCAAGCTGCCAAGGTAACAGAGCTCAGGCATGAGAAGCAAGTGAGAAGCTACAGGTTAGGAGGCACCACAGGGCAGGAGGTGGTGACCATAATACTTTATCTACTCTGCAGCGTGCTCGGTGTCCATACCCTCCTGGGGGAATCTGACCATGCTCTTCAGGCCTTCAGAAGCCCCTTTTCTTCCACCACCGCTGAGCAGGTGAAGAAGGACACTGGCACAGGACCTTCTGCCATCTCACGGCCGAGCCAGCCTGGGTCCTGGGCACGCATGCAGGTTGCACAAGAAGGTTTTGCAGCAATACGAGGTGTAGGTAGCCAGGCCCAGGAGGAAGTTGTGGTGTGGGCACGTCTTGGAGCACTTCTTGGTGATCCTCTTCCACAAAGACAAAGAGCCTTGCCCGAAGAAGAGAGAGCAGCGTTAGCAATGAGAGTTTGTTGAGTATTCCTCCATTTCGTATAGGAGGGAGATGGGCTAATGAGTCCCACTGCCCCCCACAGCCCCAAGGGCCAGCACAGCCAATCCCCAGTCCCACCAGAGCCCAGTAATTGCTGGTGACCAGCTACACAAGGTATTCAGTGTCCCTCCCATGCATCTGGCACCTCCCAGCATGGACCCTCATGTCAAGGCTTCCTTAGGTGTACGATAGCATCCATGTCACAATGTTCACACCTGAAAGCACATTTCCAGACTTTTCTGACTGAATGAAATAATTTTGTTCCCCTCTATATCTCTCTAGACCTTCTGATCCACCCTGGCTACCTGTTTCTTTTCATCTCCTTGTCTAATCAAGGTTCAAATTTATTTATTCTTCCTCTGAAGGATCCTCTTTGTCCTTTCTCTTCTCTCGGTGTCCCTTGCCTGCTTCAAGCATGCATAAAACAAAGCCTAAAGGGGAAGATCTCAATGTGTGACGTGGAGGAGGATTTCAAAACTTATGAACACAGCCAGGCTGAGCTAGCAAGGGCTCCACCTCCCACATGTCCTTCCCCATGGTTCCTCAGCCCATCCATCCACAAAGGGCAACCATAAAAAATCCAGGCAAAACCCCACATCCCATTCCTGAGTCCTCGTTGGAGGATACACAGCCAGCACATACCAATTCCTACAGAGCCAACATTGGTCACACAGTACTCATCCTTGTCTGAACACTTCTCGGCCTTCAGGCAGTTCCAGTTGCTTCGTTCCCATTCGCAGGTGTAGCAATGAAGGGCGTTTGCTGCAGGAGGAGACACAAGATACGGGAGATGGAGACAAAAGGGCCACCAGTCCTGGCAGCAAAAGTGACCGTTTTCTTTCCATTAACTCTCAAATGCACGAGGTGCAGGTTTGGTGAAAACAATGGGGCTGCAAGACCCAGATTCAACCCAACTCTGCTGTCCGCACACTTGCACATTTACACCTGACATATCTGTACACACACGCACCGATGGTGCAAATCTGCCTTTCCTGCCATACACTCAAAATAATAGCACAATGGGGCAGGGGTACTGGGTTTGATACGATGCAGGGAGCTGGGAAGGACGAGGTCCTCTGTAAGAGTCTACAGGGATGTCCCAAGGCTTGGGCATCACCCTTTCTAGTTAATGGAGACACTATAACATAGACTAAAGTCTAACTGGGCAGTGGGCATGGCAGTTGAATAGGGTTAATTGGGACCTCGACAGCCTAAAAAATGCAGTGTCCCATGCTTGTGTCTTTGGGAGGGACTTAAACGCCCTCAAATATATATCCATTACCTGGATTTATTTATTTTTTTTTTTAAAGGCAAATAGGCTTTTTAACTCTTTACTGTGTGAATTCATCCCTAAGACACATACAGTCTAACATTTCATTTTTATTGCCTAGGTTATCTAACGCGGATTAGGTCAGTCTGCGTCTTGGCACTGAGGACAATCTCTTTGTTCCTTGGGCCTTGTTAACACTTGGAAATTTGCCAGAATAGCTATTCTGGTAAGTGGACAAAGATAAATAGCAGAAAGGTATTCTTAGGCCACAATGAGATGGAAATAACTATTCCAATACATTATTTTTCTA
This sequence comes from Pampusana beccarii, assembly GCA_013399365.1. Taxonomy (NCBI): domain Eukaryota; kingdom Metazoa; phylum Chordata; class Aves; order Columbiformes; family Columbidae; genus Pampusana; species Pampusana beccarii. Next base: position 46,174 of record VWYH01010852.1, on the reverse strand, counting down.
CACCAGACAATGTGGCAAATTTCCAAGTGCTGGCAAACACTCTTCCTCTTTACAAAACGAAGATAACATTTATTCTCTCTGGTTACTTAATGTCTCACCTATAGAGGCTATAAGATCATATACCTTAAGAGGGCTCTGAGTTCATTTGCAATGTCCCTGTGAAATAAAATATATAATCCATAATGCAAATAATATGCAAATATACATAACCACCCAATATCCCAGCATAAGGATGCTTTGCCCACTTAGCCCACAAACCAACTTCTCCCTAATTCCTTGATTTTGTCCCAAAAGCTCTGAAATCAGCAGGCTTGTTGGGTCTCTGAGATGGGTAGAAATCAGGGGTGTCCAGCAGGCAGCTGCACAAAGCCAGATGTTGTAGGTCTGGCCCCATCCCATAGCTTCTGCTAGAAATGGTATCACTGACAGGAGCAGAAACCAGGCGCGCGGAGCCGCTGATGTGTTGTGCTATCGTAGGCCGAAGCATTTCTTCATCAAGATTTAGAAATAACCACAGTCTTGCATCATCTCAACAGACAAGCTCGCTGGAGACTCACTTAGCAAAGGCAGAACAGTGGCAACTGCTTCCTTTTTTTCTGTCTTGCTTTCATAAAAACCCAGTGGCGCATGAGTCTATAGGGAAATTTCCTTGAAGAAAATAAACCGTTCGCACATCCAGGCTGAGACCGCAGATAAGAAACCCACTGTGTCCTTCATCTTCAAGAGCCAATGCACCCTCTCCTGTGTTTTCTTTCCCTGGTTACGAGGCCTCCCTGACTTTAAAACACTCAACTACTCCTTGTCTAGTAGCGAACCGTGACACCTCACCTTGAACTGCGCATAGGACCAAAGCCAGCACGGCAAGGAGGGAGGACTTCATCTTCTCTCAGTCGTGTCCACAGCCCAGGAAAAGCACCCTCACCTGGGGACAGGATATATATCTTCCCTGCGTTTGGACCGGGCGATGATGAAGACGACAATTTTGAAAGAGTGGGCAGGGATCACGTATTATTTGAGAGGCTAGGAATGCACGTGGGTTGTTTTTTTCACCTCGGCGTTGCCTTCAGGCTGGTCTGATGGGTCTTGAAGAGGAGTGAAAGCACCGAGGCAATTCATTTCGTTTATTACTTTTAATACTTTAATTTACCGATGGTCAGGCTAGCAGTGCTACTGATGTCTGAGTGGGGGTTTTGTACTGTTCGGCTCCAACCTGATCACCATATCTGTGGGCAGATAGTTCAGTGAAGGCGGCTACTCAAAGCAAAATAGTAATAAGTGGCACAAATTAATGGCTTCATCTGGGTGGATTATTGCCAAGTCCGTTTCAGGGTTAGACCTGGAGAACTCCTAATATCTACAGTCAGAGTAGATCTAACTGCGTATTCAAGGTTGGCAAAATAAACAGGAAGTGTCTTATAGTTTCCTGTTTCCCTATAAATGCTGCTTGCCGTCTATAAAATCCTAAATGCTCTGCCTCTTGGTTTTGAGAGCAGCTGCAGCAAGAAAGCAGTGGCTTTGGGGTTCAAATCCGGGAGAGGGTACACGGGAGATCAGTTTCCAGCTTTGCAACATCTGAGCAATGAGCAAAAACATCTTTGTCCCCCATCTATCTGGAGCATCCAATTCAAAGTCCTGCTAGATGCCGGTCAGATATAACGTTCTCAGTCTTTATAAGTTCTCCGCGTGCTTACAATTTGGGTGGAGCTGGATCTGATAACTTCATCCCTCCTGGGGCCTCCATTTGACAGCCTATCCCAATTCTGCTTCCAAGGAAAGAGTTGATAGGAAGTTTGGTGCTGGATATCGATCAGCAGACATCTCCATGAGTCACCACTCACCAAGCCATCAAAGAGCAGGGAGGATGAAGCAGGAGCAGCTTGGGCAATCAGCTGTCTTCTTGCCCTTTCCTTCTCCACCCTGCAAGACTCATTCTGCAGGAAAGAGAACAGAGACCCAGGTGTAGCTACACAGCCCGGGGTTTAGAAGATGGAGATGCAGAAGAGTCAGGGGCTTAGAAAACATGTGGAAGAAAGAGATTAGATGGATGAGGTGAGGGCTAAAATGATTGGGTGCCAACATTAGTTTCTTGGCAGGAGATCAGTCAGATGAGCAAGCATCCCTGAATCAGGAGTCATGCTCATTAGAGACATTTAGAGCATCTGACGGGACTAACCATTGCTCATGACAGAGAAGGCATGGCCAGAGGAAGTTCAAAGGGACACCAAAACCCATAGCATCTTCCTTTTCAAGAAAAAAAAAAAAAAAAGGCAAAGGGGAATTATTGTGTTGAGCTTTTTTGTTGTTGTTGTTGATTTGCACATATTTTTGAGGTTTCTGACACCGGTGCTAAACCACTGGGTCTGCCGATAGAGCTGTCATAAAGCAGGATTGACAGGATGGTGAAGTCAGCCCTGATAACCCCATGAGCGCCAACCATTCCTCTCCAATAGACATACACCTTCTGGGTGTGGAGAGGATAAACCACATCGCTTGCCCAACGGATGAAATTCTGGCAGACTCAGGGACCACACGCCACCGTGGATGCCAGTGGAGGTGAGTCAGTCCCCCCAGATGTCATAAAGCAGCAACCAAAGAGCTCGACCCACTCCAGGGAGTAAGGATTGCCCAGCGTGATTCACTGCGTGGTGTCCTCCTGCAGGGATGACTCTTCAGGGGTGTCTGGAAACCATCCTGGAAAGCCAAGGCTCAATGTTCTGCAGCAGCAGGAGCACCCTGGCAAAGACCTGCACTTGATAAAGCAGTTTGCTTTAACCAGATTTGGGGGGTTTTTTTTGAGAAACAAAGGAGAAATAATTGTGTTACTCTTCAGTGTGATTAATAAAGTTCATTCTTGATTTTTTTTTTTTTTAAACAAAGAAATGTGTCCAACTCAGTTTATTCTCTCACTTCCAAGGGCTGAACATGGAATGATAAAATGTCTTGAGTTGGAAGGGACCCACAAGGATCATCAAGTTCAACTCAAGTCTCTGCATATGACAACCCCACAGGTCACACCGTGTGTCTGAGGACGTTGTCCAGTCTCTTCTTGAACACTGTCAGGTTGGGGCCGTGACACCTCCCTGGGGAGCCTGTTCCAGTGTCCAGCACCTCTGGGTGAAGAACCTTTTCCTCATGTCCAACCTGAACCTCCCCTGGCACATCTTCCTGCCATTCCCTCAGGTTCTGTCATTGATCACCAGAGAGAAGAGATCAGCACCTGCTGTTCCTCCTCCCCTTGTGAGGAAGCTGTAGCCACTATGAGGTCTCCACTCAGTCTCCTCCAGGCTGAACAAACCAAGTGACTTCAGCCACTCCTCATACGACTTCCTCTCCAAACCCTTCACCAACTTCTAATGGCATGAACGTCTCCTCTCTGATGTAGGTCAGAGGACCAAGGACTCAAATTGCCTGCTCACTGACAGCAGGAAGGTGACCTGCAAGGCCACGGGAAGCGGTCCACCACTAGTCTGCTGGCAGGAGTGGTTTGATGGACAACCGTGATGATGGACAAGGGTGCACGATGGGCCACTTGACATTTTGAGGGTTGTCGGTGGCCCATTGAGCCAGATAGTTGGCCTCAAGTATGTCTGATGCACACACGTGAAGTGCGGGAGTACCATGGCTGGCATTTCCTCAAAGGCACATGAGAGACTGAGGATGGTGGCATCACCCTAGGTGGCCAACACATGACTGCAGCATGGAAGGCAGTGCTTGGACCGGATAAGGACAGAGAGCTGCCAGAAAAGGTGTCCCAGTATCCAGCATCACCAATCAGAAATGAAGCTACAGCTATAGCAGTGAATTCAGTGTGACCAGAACCATCTCCAGCATGGAGGCCAAGAGGTAGACATCAAAGCAGCCTCTTGCAAGTAGCCTTTCCCTTGTGCTCAATCCTCTCTTTTTTTCCCAGACATTGCATCAGACAATGGCGGTTGGCCCATGCTAAAACCTTGCCAGGGAATATGCTAACAATTAAAATGATTAATTAAATGTTGTGGATGGTGGCATTACAGATCATGGAATATTCCCAGGAACTGTTTATTTCCCTAGCTTAGGTTGAGCCTTGGAAATCAGGCCCTTGCAGATGCATGGATTGCATCCTTGAGGGTGAGAGTTTGGTCCCAGATTTTACTCTTGACTGTGCCACACTGCACTGCACAACTGTGTTGGAGCTGGCTGGTAAATACAGCTTTATTTGGCTGCCCTCTGCAATGTTTTGCTCATTGCGTCTTCCTGGACGGAGAACGTCCGTTCATCAGAAGTCGATGAACAGAAGTCAGCCACGGAGCTGCTCATCTCCCATCTCCTGGAAACTTCATACTGGGCTCTTCTCACTAAAGGCCTAGGGACAAGTGTCCACGTATGGAGTCACAGTGAGGAGGGCCAGAAACAACGTGGGTTGGTCTCATGGAAGCTCCTCCTGTTATTTGCCCTGAGGTTTTTCAGTTTTCCAGCTTCCCTGTGGTCAGATCATGATGTCTGCCAGGCCCTCCCACCCTTATCACTTCTTAGGTGGTATCTCAGAAGGTTCCCAAATATTTCCATCTACCCCAGCATCATCCCAGTCTGCACGTATTGCCATTTCCCACCCATTTGCTAGTACATCAGGGGTTGCAGGACAGAAGAGGTTCTCAGCACCAGGTGTGGTTGCACCACTAAGGATTTTTCAGCCCTATGTAAAACCCATTGAAGCAGTTGCAGAATCTGACTTGTCTTGTTCTCCAACCTTTATTTTGGGTGGGATTATGGTGCAGGAAGAAGCCAGGTCAACACGATGCCTGTTGTTGTTTTGGGCAAGGAAGACCACAGTTTGAAGTAGGCATTGTTCTTGAAGAAGAGGCAGCTGTGTGTATTGAGCACCTCCTGGGTGAGGGCAAGATCCAGCTCTTCCCATCCCCGGGTCCAATGACAGTAGCTGAAGAGTAATTTTTCCTCCTGGTTCTTTCCCTCCATCTTTCTCCTCCTCAGGGATTTACTTGTGGTTGGTCTTGCAAGACTCATTCTTGGCATCCTTCCTGGTCGTGACCTCTCCAAAATCAGGCCAGCAAGGTGGGTTGTCATCACCATCCTCCTGAGGCAGATCTGTCCCCACCTCAGACCTTCACAGACATTTCAATGCTTAAATCGCAGGGAAGACAAGGGGAGCTCAGGGCTAATCCCAGACATGAGGTTTATTGCAAACTAACGTGGGCTTAAACCCTTTACATGCCAAATCACTGAAGGACTCAGACCCAGTGGCTTCTCCTACCCCACCTCCCATATGCTCCCTCTTCCTGGGTGCTGCGAAGGTCACCAGGTACTCACTGTAGGAGCCTGTTAGTGGGGCAGAGATAATTGTGTTCAAGAACATCGTGCGGGCAGCCTGCAGCCAGGTTACACCAAGGTGTTGGAAACCTTCTGAGAACCTGTCCTTTGGGATCCTCTCTTTCAAGCAGGGCAGGGAAATGGTGCCCCAAGGGCATCCCAAATCTCTGTTTACCAGTATGACCTGATTTTATGGCATCTCTGGGACTCCTGTATTGCCCAAATCCCAGCTGGGTCTGGATATAAGTTACATACAGGATCGTACCTGTACGTGGGGGCATTAGTAGGGGTATCCAGCAGTGACGTCCAGGTGTCACAAGCTCCAGAGGAGGTCACCATCCTTCTAGCTGCCCTGGAGCTGGAACCACGCTGCAGAAGAGCTGTCATGGAGGTGGCTATGTCTCTATGAAGACCACATGCACACTTTCAAGGGCTGTCCCCCTGTTGTCCACATTGTTTAATTGTTAGCATGCTCCTCAGCAGGTTTTTGGCCTGACAATTGGGACCAGTCCAGACAATTGCAGATCTACTTTTGAATTGGTATTTTGGATTCGGCCATCTTATTTTGGAGAAAGAAGCTTGGCTATACAGATGGGCACCCCAGGACCAGGAACTGGCACAGAGTGTTTCATTTGCTAATACACTTTCCTCATGCTGTCCCAGACCTTGTCAGGACCAGAGAATCATAGAATAATAGAATAGTTTGGGTTGGAAGAGACTTTCAAAGCTTATCTAGGCCAACTCCCTGTCATCAGCAGGGACATCTTCACCAGATCAGGTTGCTCAGAGCCCTGTCCATCTCCAGGGATGGGGCATCCACCACCTCTCTGGGCAACCTGGGTCAGTATTTTTCCACCTTCATTGTAAAAAAATTCCTTCCTCATGTCTAGCCTGGATGACCCCTCCTTTAATCTAAAACCATTACCTCTTGTCCGGTCTTGACCAGCGTGTTGACAGCATACTAGAACAGTACCATTAGAGATGCAAATCCATTATTTTCCAGACCTTTTCCTATAAGCCTTCAGAAATTTCTGCCTGGCTGAGACGGTAAAAGACGTACTCTGATCTGGGGCTGCGCTGATCGAGATCATATTCTCCTCCTACTCACCTCCATTTGTTTAGCTCTCTGTGTAATTGCATGAACAACTTGACCATGCTGCTTGCAAACCCCAGCCCTGCTGTGAGTCAGAACTCAACAGACATCTCTAAGATGTCTATTATTTTTTAAAATAGTGGCTGCAGAGTCCTTTGCACGAGAATCTATAAAAGAATAAATGACAGATGTCTTCTCCACCAAGCTCAAGCTAGTTTCAGACTGGCCTTTCCATGCCTGAACATCAGATGTTCAGAAGATGTTCTGGAGAGAGATGGGCAAAATGAATGTAGGTCAGGACCAGGATGGGTTAAGAAGGTTGGACGGGTTATTCAGCAGGGACCTCATCACAGTCCAGCCCAGAGAAGGGACCTGATAACACTGACCAGAACTGCAATTCCCAGCACCGCTACGGGAGGTCTCATCCCTGATGCCTCATTGCAATTGCATTTGTCCTGACTGCAACATTTGTAAAGGTCTCAAAACATTTGAGATTTGGAACTTGAAATCTGTTTCGCTGATCAGCTACTGTTGGTGAGTGTTTGGATAAAAAGTCAACACCAAACAAACCATGAATCTTTCTTCTAAGGGCAAATCCTGACTTCACTGTGTAAGCAGCACATGAGATCACCCAAGTTTATACGGGTTATGGTGTTCATTTAACTATCCTGTGCCTCACTATTCAAGCAAACAAATAATTTTGCTATAATCCAGCACTATTCAAGTTCTCCCAAAGCCCCGTGGAAGAGGAATGTTTTAGACACAAGTTCACTGGAGCAGAAAGGGGGAAAGGACATAGACACACTGATAGCGGGGCTGGGACACACAGGAGCATTAGGAGGCCACAACCCAGGCAGCTCGTGACAGTGGGACTCACCAGCACCTATTTTCTCAACTACAGTCACGCAGGTTGTGTCATTTTTGGTTCATGGGGAAGTCGTCAGGCACTGGTCGTTGCTGGTGTGGTTGGCTACAGGAGGGGAACATAAATGAGGTCAAAGCGAGAAACTCCTTGCCAGCTGGACCTGTTCCCATCATCATGCAGGCCACAAGGCTTAAGTCAGAGGATTCGGGTGAATCAGTTCTACCCCTTCTTTTATCCCACACCCCAAATTGCTAAACACACACTTCCCTGTAGAAAAACCCTCCCTCTGGGTGAGTGGGAAGTGGAGGATTTCTGCAGACGTTGATAGACAACTACCCCATTACAGCACTTAGGAAAATGTCACAGGGCCAGAAGAGCAGTAAAGGTTGCAGTCAACATTTAGCCCAAAGCTTAGTTGCACCCTGATCCAAGGAGTCTCTGGGAAGACCTTACTGCGGCCTTTCAGTACTTAAAAGGGGCCGGTAAGAAAGATGGGGACAGACTTTTTAGCAGGGCTGGTTGCAATAGGACAAGGGGTGATGGTTTTAAACTCAAAGAGAGGAGATTCAGGCTGGATACGAGGAAGAAATTTTTGACATTGAGGGTGGTGAGAGCCTGGCCCAGGTTGGCCAGAGAGGTGGTGGATGAACCATCCCTGGAGACATCCCAGGCCAGGCTGGACGGGGCTCTGAGCAACCTGAGCTGCTGAAGATGTCCCTGCTCATGGCAGGGGGGGCACTGGGTGAGCTTTGAAGGTCCCTTCCAACCCAGACTATTCTATGTTTCTATGATAGCAGCCAGATACCATCAGGAGAGCCCTCATCTCCGTTTGCTCTTCTCTACCTGCACGTTCTGCAAGGGAATCAGCTCCCAACCCTTTGTAGAGCCCTAGCCAGGAGGGCAGCCACTGCAGAGGCTGAGACGGGTCAACCCACATGTTGCACAATGTGCAAAGCCCAAACCAGGGGCTCACTGACACTTGCAGAGCCCTGCAGGAGCCCAGCGCTCACATATGCTGCCCAGGTTTTGTGCACTCCCTTTGAGAACACCTTACTAAAGACCTCAAAATAAGCCAAAACGAAAGCAGTTGTTACAGATAACAGTAGATCCTCTTTGAAAGAAGCTGGGAGATCAAAAGAGAGGAGGAAGTGGTGACTAGCCTAGAAGGAAGCAAAGCCACCAGAAGAGGGATGGGGACGCTTGGACTTGCACGCTGTGCATTGGTCCTAGAGAAACATAAAATCATTTGGTTGGAAAAGACCTTTAAGAGCGAGGTTGTGGAGTCTCCTTCTCTGCAGCCATTCAAACCCACCTGGACGCCTTCCTGTGTGACCTCATCTGGGTGTTCCTGCTCTGGCAGGGGGATTGGGCTGGATGAGCTTTGGAGGTCCCTTCCAAGCCCTGACATTCTGGGATTCTGTGTGTTTCTGTGAGTCCAACCATTAACCCCACACTGGCACTAAACCATGTTCCTAAGAACTTCATCTACACGCCTGTTCAACCCCTCCAGGGATGGTGACTCCACCACTGCCCTGGGCAGCCTGTTCCAATGCCCCACAGCCCTTTCTGTGAAGACATTTTCCCTCATTTCCAATCTAAACCTCCCCTGGTGCAACTTGAGGCCGTTTCTTCTTGCCCTATTGCTTGTTAATTGGGAGAAGAGACCACCACCCATGCATTGCTGGGTCCACCAAGGAGAAGCCAGTCTTTGAAGGTCAGGACAAATATTGCATTTAACCCATTGGCTTCCTCTCCTTCATCTTCAGTTGCCCAGTTGGGGTCAAGCCTGGAGCTTTGGATTAGCACTTGTTTCCCCTGTCGCTATGCAGATTTCCCTCCAGTGACTTGGCCCCAAGCACTGGTCTAGCACCTCTGTTACCACAACTCTAAGCTTGGTGTGGTACCAGCAAGATCAGGGAGTCTGTGAGAACCAGGGAAAGATGCCATGCTGCTTCTACAACCTCAAAATCTCATCTTGTGGGCATACAATGCATATATATTAGTAGTAGAATTAAAATCTTAACAGTCTCATCCAAGAATGATTGTTGGTCTAGATCTAACTACTAAAGGAAAACAAAGAATAATCCTGCACAGAATGATGTTATAATTAAAATGTTAAAATGTTATAATTAAAATTATTACACACACTTAGTCATTTCTACCCCTTTTCTTGGTGTGATGCTCACCCTTCCCACTCTTGGGGGTTTCATGCTGGTAGCATTACGGTGAGTCGTCAGCATCCAGAGCCTGTGCAAAAATAAGATATTCATGTTGGTGGTTCCTTCTTCCTCTCCCAAGGATCCACTCAGAGTAATTTCAGTTATGTTTAGTAAGTTTTGGTTTTTCTTCTTCCATTGGTCTGCAGCTGTGTGTTACATCTCAATTTACTATAGGCAGTGTCTTTTCCATGTGTCAGGGGCTACTTTTGTACTGTTTGTTAGCCCTAAAACCAGCCTGGTCCAGCTCCAGATCTGCATTTTTTCAGCTGGATGAGTGGTTTATAGCTGAGGGGTCTCCAGTTCCAGTCCAAGCGCCACCTCATCACCCCATGCCTTCACTTCTCTGCGCCACATCCCACTCTTCAAAAGCTTTGCTGTTGTACCAAGCCTGCATTTATCTATAACGTGTCCTTGGGTCAGTCATAAATACTTTATCCCATACAGAATAACGACTTGTTATGGTTATGTATATAAGCCTACAGCTGCACTATGCAAAGATACACAAAAGTTAAAACAAATTAGCCATAGCGACTTGGTCAATTAGAAAAATTGCTCTTACCACTCAGCCAAATTAAACAAAAAAAAAGCCTCAGGCAGGTCAAGACAAGCTCAGTCAGAGCAAAACTAATAAGCCTCAATCCTGAGGTCTTGCAAACTCAGTACGAAGCTCGTGGCCCATTACCAGCAACGTCAATACCAAATTAAAACTGCTAATGGATAATAAACCATCTTGTCTTAGACTCTCAGAGGGGAAACACTGGACTGAATTATTCTCTATTTTGTTTATGGAAATGTATCTCTGTTTGGCTTTTGTTTATTTATTTTGTTTCTCTTTTGCATCTGTGCTCTTTTGTCCTGTTTGTTTTGTTCTCCTATTTGGTTTGGTTTGTTTCTTTTGGGGGTTGTTTTTGGGTCTGTGTTTGTGCAGGGTTTTTTGTTGGGTTTTTTTTGGTTTGGTTGTTGGTTTTGTTTTTTTGTCGCCAGCACACAGGAAGGTGCTATGAGAACAACCCAGCACAGCCCCTCACTGAGGCTCTTTCAAATGTGACAATATACAGCATGGGGGAAAAAAAAACCCAAACAATTATTTGCACAGCAAGGGAGTCCGGGGTTGCGCAGCCACAGTCCAGGCACGTTACTTGCTCAAGTGACCACACTGCAAATCCTGCCCAACCGGCTGTAGGGAAAGTGGAACTAAATCAAACCCAACTAAAAGCAAATGCAAAGATGCTCATCTCTTCGCCATCAGGACAAAGCTGGGGTTGGTGACTCCCCAATGAAGGACATGGGGGGGAAGCAGAAAGCTGCGTGAGACACAAAGCCGCTGTCATCCAGTATGGGGTCCCAAGGGAAAAGGAAGAGAAGTCCAATACAGATAAATGGGATTGTGCCAAGTTCCTGGGCTAGGATGAGCGACCAGACCTGCTGGGTCCAGTTCTTCACCTCCCCTCAACACCCTCAAATCTCACCCCCAGAACGGGAGCAGTATAATTTACTTTTGTAGGCACTCGAGTCCACCTCATGCCTATTTTTGTCAGGAATCCTTCTACATAAAGAAATAAGGGCAGTGCTGGGTGTCCAATAACGCACAGGAGAAGCAGGGGGATATTTAACCCCTGTGTTCCCTCCAGCAGAAATGAACTGCAAGAAGTCAGGATCTGTTTCTGCCTGGGGAACTACTGAGAATGAAATGCAAGCCCTAATTAAAACTGGTTGTAACAATCACCACCCCGTTCTCTTCCGTTTTGGCAAACTAAGCCTTCAGGAGTTGAAGAGTTCAAGCTACAGCTTGAAAAAATAGATGGAGGAGATTACACAGAACAGCTTTAAAAAAAAAAAAAAAAAAAAANATCAAAACAAAAGAAAAAAATACCCACAAAAAGAAAGGAAGAAACCGAAGAGCGTATTCAAGTGTGATATCTAGCAAAGGATTGGAGATTTTCTTGTCTGGCTCACCTTGGCAGACAAATAATCTGCCCTGTTTACAAGAAAAGGGGCAGTCAGTATGCAACCCACCAAGCTCAAAATACAGCATTTTTATTACAAGGCATCATCGACATCCCTCCTGCAACATGGGGCAACCCCAGGGAACGGCTGGGAGCTGCCTCGGTTTGCAGAGACATTGCATCGGCTCTTCTGGGGCTCCTGACAGTAGAAGGAACGTACGAGCCCTCCCGCAGCTGCAAAAGCACTTATTCAAAGGGTTATTTCTGAGTCAAGCCAATCACTTGTAATTGCAGCCTAATCCAAGCCTGGATTAAGAATATCAATTAAGTAATGTGTTGGAATTCCTCCTGCCCCAGCTTGCAGTGTGGCTCAGGATTAGAGGCCGGAGGAGCCATTCTCAGAGCTCTTCCTGAGTCTTCGTTTCCTTTTGAATAACACCAGTGCTCAGCTGGCCAAAAATATCACAATTATAGCTATTAAAAAAAAAAAAGCTGTAGAAAGAATCAACCTATATGTCATCTACTCATTCCCTGGGGACACCTATGATGGTCAACCCGTCCCCCTTCAACAGCGGCGTATTGCAAGTGCCAAGAGTTCTCCTTTGCAGGACGCAAACCTGATGCCCTGGACTTCTATCCTTGCTTTGGAAGCCTTTCCTCTGCCCCTCGTTGGACCATCCTCAATTTTATCACAGCAATCCAATTTCTCATAGGTTAATCGCTTATTTTTCCTTTGCAGCCACTCTCCTTGGCACCAGAAGTGCTGTATTTACAAGCATGTGGCATTTACAAACTAACGTCTGCCCCATTTGAGCTTCTTTTACAGCAGTCTGAACTTAGCTGACTGGTGATGGACACAGAGTGCAGCTGTGTAAACCCAGGGAGCTCCTTAAGCCCATATTTTATTTATGCCAAGCCACAGATGTGATCTTCTCTCCCAACTCTGTTGGAAAAGAAATTCCTCCATTCACTGTGTTCAGAGACAGCCGTGATAGCCCCAATTTACATGTTTTTCTACCCCTTTCCTCTCATACTGACAAAAGCATTCCCTGTTAAAGCTTCTATTCTGTTTCTCCCTCTGTTTTTTTTCCCTTTCCATTTTTGCAACATTAAACCTCGAGGGAAGGAGGGAACGGAGGAAAAACCCCCTGGAAATCTTTCACATTTCTCTTCCTCGCATCCCCACAGGGGTTTCCCACCTCTCGCATATCTCTGCCAGGCTACAGCTGGTTTGTTTTCCCCTTAATCCGATCACTCACCAGGGAGCAGATGCAGAGCAGAAGCAGCAGCTCAACAGCAAATGCTCCTCACCGAGGAGTTTTCCTCACACCCACTTCCCTCTCTGCACCAATTAAGGTGAATCAGCGAGAGCCCATCTCTCCAAACCACCTACGAGTGAGCGAAGGCCCTGTCATTAAGCAGATAAAAGAGCAGATAAGCAGCTTTGATAGCTGTTCTTCCTCAGATCACCTGCCAGGACCTCTTCTCCACCCCATGTAGCCCTGCCAGCCCCCACCACTATGCAAAGCAACTCAGATGAGGAAGCTGATTCACTTTCTTCATCAGCGAGGATCAATACTCTGTTGGCTGCGCATCAAGAGCTTGACTCATCCCCAGGAGAAAGCACAACGTGGGAAGGTTTCTGATGAGCGTGGCTTGATCAAGGGCTTTAGCATCTGCAAAAGATGCCCACGTGGAGCTTTATGTTCCCGTGTCTTCTGGATGTTGATGCAGAAGGAACAGGCCCATGGGGTCCTCCAGCTGCTCAAACAACTTATGTGGGGAGTGGTATTTCTTGTACACCTCCAAGCTATATAGATTAATAGAATACTTTGGGTTGGAAGGGATTGGCAAAGCTCATCTTGTCCAACCTGCTGCCATGAGCAGGGACATCTTCACCAGCTCAGGTTGCTCAGAGCCCCATCCAGCCTGGCCTGGGCTGTCTCCAGGTATGGGGCATCCACCACCTCTCTGGGCAACCTGGACCAGTGTTTTACCACCCTCAGTGTAATAAAAAAATTCTTCTTCATGTCCAGCCTGAATCTTCCCTTCTTTAGTTTCAAACCATCACCCCTTGTCCTATCACAACAGGCTCTACTGAAAACTCCATCCCCATCTTTCTTATGGGCCCTTTTTAAGCACTGAAAGGCCACAATAACATCTCCCTGGAGCCTTCTCCAGGCTGATTGAGGTGGTCCTACCTCCTTTTGACACAAGCTCCTATCACATCCCTGTGATAGGCTGGTTTTGGTGGAAGGGGAAGCTCAGTGGAGCTCATGAAGTTCAGCAGAGTTCCAGATATGGGGCTGAACGATCCTATGCAACAGGGCAGGCTGGAGGGGAGGGAGCTGCTGCCTTCAGCTTCTTCCTGGTGGGCAGGTGTAGCTACAGAGAAGCCATAGCCAGACTCTCTTCAGAGGTCCACAGAGAAAGGACAAGCAGCTGGTCTCAAGACACATCAAGGGAAATTCCAACCAGATATAAGGAAGAAAAGTTTGCCAGGGCAGTGATAAATTGCCAAAACAGAGACCCTGAGATGTGGTGGAAGAATCTCCCTCTCTGGAGATACTGGAGAAGGCCCTGAGCAAGCCAATTTTGACCCTCTTTGACCAGTAGGTTGGACTCAAACCCTTCCCAAACTTCAGTATTTCTGGGAAGAGTCTGGGCACGGGCAGCAGATGCCAAAGCAAGACAAGAGAAACTTCTCACTACCTCCCACTACCCAGAGCTTTATCTTAAAGAGTCACAATATCATAGCTGCCCTTGTGCCATCAAACAGTGCAAGACATCCCCAGCCCACATTCAGGGAGAGACACTCTCCAGACCCCAGAAGGTTGGGTTATTTTAAAGCATCATTAGGTAGTTAGAGCAGCCCTAAAAGGTTGGGGGTTTTTTTTAAGCATCGTTATGTAGTTAGAGCAGCCCTAAGCCTGTCCCAGTACCAGCATGAGCTTTGGTGCTGGTAGATTTGCCTTGAGGTCTCATCCCTACTAATACGAACAACAGGCTTTTACGAAAAGCACAACAGTAACCCAAGAATTCACAGGGGAAGGTACCGCTTCTGGTTTTGCCTGAAATCAGATCTTCCCTTTTCACTTTAAGATTAAAAAAAAAAAAAAGGAAGTAATTACAAAGGAAAAAAATCCTAAATTTTTGACACTAGTCAAATACTGGCAAAAATGGCAGTGTCTTGGCTTTGGGCTACAAAGTGTTTTAGGCAAAGCAGCAGATTTTCCATACCTACAGAAAAGGCACTTTATTGGAGAAGCTGAGTTGAAAACATCCCTGGAAGGGCCAAGGGCAAGTAGGGTTCACCTGAGTATGTCAGCATTGCACAGAGTCAACAAAAAATCCATAATTGGGAGAGGGAACATCCTCTCGGAGGTGTCTGTGATGGGGTTATGATCCTGCTTCTCCACAGGGTCCTAAGCAGTGGAAAAACCCCATCAGATTGGGCATCAGGCCACAACTGCTGCTTCGTGACACTGAGATGCCAACGGCGAGTAGCTCGACTTCTCCAACCCATATCTCACTTGCTTATGGCCAAGGGCCATGAGGACACTCCCCAGGACTCATCAGCCTCTCTTTAAAGCTTAACTATTTCAAACACATTATCTTACTCCAGTGTGGGTTATTTGATACCTGGTAAAACATGCGAACTCTCCACCTTGTGCTTGCTTCACACCTCCCATGAACTTAGGCTTCCAATCTCGATTTCACTGAGCTTTTTGACAGAAATGGCCAAGCCTCATAGAACTGGCTCACAGGACAATACAATCCAGGGTAACGCCCTTTGAGAAAAAGATGCTTCATTTAAGCTCCTGAAGGAGAGCCAATAATTACTGTTTAGCTGACACTGGCAGATCTTCGTAGACCTGAGTTCCAGAGCATCTGAGCATGGCCAAGGAGGCCCTGCACAGACCCATCTGCTGGCCTGGACCTCCTCGTTCGCAGCGGCACAAGAGGCAAACACAAACTTCATCATCTGAGCTGTCACTGGACTTGACCCACCTCCATTTTTCTCCAAGCATGGCCTTTTGGAGAGAAGCAGGATGCTTTGATAGAGGCAGAGGAGCTGTTGAGGAAAGCACAACCTTCTAAGTATGAAATATTGCCAGCAGCCACTTTCTGCATCCACTTTCTGCCCCAGAAAGAGCAAACAAAAAAACCCCCACAAAACAACAATAATGACCAAAAAACCCCAACAACAACAGCAAAACAGAGTGAAGATGGACAGGACCATGTGGGACAGCAATTACCCAGCCTTTCCACCCCACTAACCCACAGCACTGATGGGAACCTACTGGAGGAGAGGCCAAGGACCAAGTTACTAATTTTCCCCAAAAAATGTAATAGGATTTGCTTTCCAGGGTGATTTTTCCACAGCTCCCCCAGCAGCTGTTCCAACTGCTGCAGCTGCTCTTACTAATACAGCTCCTCTCTCACACATAGTGCTTGACAGACATTTTCCTCCAGGAAATACTTAAAAAGAAAAAAACAAACAAACAAAAAATCTATTGGTTCAATAGAAACACCCACAGTGCTCATACATTTGCATTTTGCTCCCTTTTTATTTTTTGTCCTTCTGGAAAACAGGAGCATTGTTTCACTAGGGGCTTGGCTAGAATTATTCCTTTACTCGACATGGAACTAACTTTCCACCACAATGGGTGGGGAATATTCACTTTAACCTCTTCTGAAAGCCAGAAAGCGTCTAGAAGGGTGGGCAGAGAAACATCTCCATCCATTGGGACCAAACTGGTCACCTCTTGTTTCACAGGTACGAATCCAATACAGGGGTCAATACACGCTTGGCAGCTCCTGCTTGTTTCTTGTGCAGCTGATAACTGGCCTGCCTTTGCCAGAAAAGTAAACCTTGCCACCATTCAGATTGGTTTAAATCCCCATTTTAAGGAGTCAGTTGCCTCATTAAAACCAACGTGAGCTCTTGGGGCTTGGAGAGATGGTCTAGTTGGAGTTTCACAAGCTGTCACGTCTCAGTCAAGTGATGGAGCACACCCCAGTGCAGATGAGAGATAAAACAGCTTTGGCTCCATCCACACATTTTCCCTTTTATATTTGTCACGACTCCGCTATCACGCAGCAATTCAATTTTGGTGGCCCAGTTTTGTATAGGGGTCCTTAGGGACCAAGAACAAATGGTTTTTTGAGATCTGCAGGCAGACTCTTTGCTTTAAGGCAAAGGATTTCCTATCAAGCCTGATCCTGTGCAGACAACTGAGCACACACAGACCCCCATGATAGAGATTGAGCCCTGGCTCGGACCTCTGCACATCAGCTCACAGCAGAACCGCACCTTGGATGGGTTACAAAACAGCCTCCAGTCACCGATACAGAAAAAAAATCACTTCCACTTTTAATGAAATGCATTTCAAGACCCTGACTTCCAACCAAAACAGTTCAAACACAAAGAGCAAGTGGTTGTAAATGAACACGTGGGAAGCACCAGGAGGTTTGGACTGTAGCGACCTGAACATCAGCCCTGAGATGACAAAAGGTTTTTCTGCCAAAGAAACAGCTTGTTTACACCTGAGATTCTCTGGCATGTAGCTAACTCATGCCAGGTACATGCTGATATATTTTTTTTTTTCTCTGAAAAGCAGCCAATTAGGCAGCAAGCACCAACAATTTAATGCTATCGGTCCCTGCCTGCTCCGTGCCCAGCAGGAACAGAATGGGGAGGATGCAGCCCTGGTGACCAAGCTGTGATCCAAACACAGGCACAGCTCCAGCGAGGTTGGTACCACCGCACCACCACGTCCCACCGGAGCCTCATCCTTTCCCATTGCTTAAATCCGTGGTTGGACAGTTTAACTTTCTGCTGCAGACACAGTGAGCTGGGCCAGAGCCAAACGAAGCAAGCAGGGGGAAGAAAAAACAGCCCTAAATGAGATGTCCTCTCCCAGACCAAGGTTTAACCACATAGCAGTGATTAAAGCACGCTTTGCTCACGCCAAGGCGAACTTCATCCCTCCAATGTGAAACCTGTTTTATTCCAGCATCTTCTCCTCTCCTCCTTCTCATACCATGAACACAGCCACTCCCTCCCACAATACTTTTTTTCCATTTTGACTATCCCTGGCCCAAGCCCAGGTCTTACGCCACAGCTGCCTGTTTTGGTCTGTTATTGCCTTGTGTTTCTCCATCAGGCCAATTCAGAGAGTCTGAAAAGGGCAGCACAGCTCCACTGTATCAAGGAGATAGGATTAGATCTAATCCGGTTTTATCAGCACAATTAAGGCTCTCATTCAATCTTCTTTCCCAGCCTCCGGGAGGAGGAAAGAGAAGATCCAAAGCGCTTGGCAGCTCTGAAGAGGAATTAGAAGTTCACATGAAAGTCACTGCAGTCAGGATGAGTCTCATAAATCAGTAATACCTGTTTCAACTAAAAAAAAAAACACCAAAAAAACCAAAACACCACACTGTGTTTTCTTTTGTATACAAAAAAAAAGGCACAAAATACCCATATCAAACTCTTTCGTTAGACAGCCTCCCAGCCCCACCCCTGCAACAGCACATAAACAAAGCTTTTCAACAGCACCAAACGAGCGCGACGCAACATGAAACGGCTCAGAATTCAAAGTCCTCATCGGCCATGTCGATCGCCCAGGCAAACTTCTCCCTCTGCGTCTTGTTGTAGATCTTCTCGATGGGCACACCGAACTTCTTGCACCTGTACAGACCACAACAGAGCAGTGGGGATGTGCGACCCATCCTGCTCTGCTCCCACCACAGATGTCCTCTCTGCTCAGCATCCAGCATCTTTTATCCTTATGCCCAAGCTCCTTAGGAATTTACCTTCACAGATTTTTATTGCTAGGGGCACAAAACAACCCCTTTTTGCCCTGAACTCAGAAGGGACATTCTGCAAATAGCTATTTGCAGAAAGGGAAGCATTGTCTTTGGACTTTGCTCACCTACCCCAATATCTCCAGGGCTTAGGCAGGCTTCTCTGGCCAGATAAATTTTATTCCTTTCCACCAAAGGCTCAGACGTGTTTATCCCCTTCCCCAGGCAAATCTGCCCCATATTATGCTCAACACTTACCAAGCTATGCTAATCCTGGGGTCCAGGTAATTCAGCTTGGACGTGCCCAGAGCGATCTGCTTGTTCTCCTCCTTGTCCGTGGCTTGGACGTTCAACTTGGCCAGCTGCTCTTCCAGTCGCTTCAACAGCTTCTTTTTCTTCTCCACGTTGCTGAGGGTAGAGGAAGAGCAACACAGACAGTATGTTAAAGGGGAAGAATCAAAAATCAAACAGAGGTGAGATACAGAGCAGTTCTGGTCTGCTGCTGCCTGGGAGCACGATGGGAAGCCAAAAAGCTCCAGCTTACAGCAGCCTCTACACTCACCTTACGTCCTGTAAGGCTCGAGCCTAGAAATACTCCAGAATGGCAAAGTGGAAGATGACATGACATCCAGCATTAACCCATTTCCCAAGTACACTGACCTCATAAGATTATTTTAAAAATAGAATTATTATTACCAAAGTGGGGTAAGCACAAAAGCCAGAACCCAAAGACCACATCCTCAAATCCAGGCTCCGTAAGCAAGCACCATCTCTGACAACCTGCTCTGCATCTCACCAGCACAAGGCATGAGCAGAAAACAAGAAACCCCAGAATAAAACATAAAACACAAGGCTTGTTTCTCTCCTTCACCCTTCTGTCTGTGGGCAGCAAGTCACATGTGGGGTCTGGGAAGGGGGAGAAAAATCAGGGTGGTGAGAGCCTGGCCCAGGTTGGCCAGAGAGGTGGTGGATGAACCATCCTTGGAGCCATCCCAGGCCAGGCTGGACGGGGCTCTGAGCAACCTGAGCTGGTGAAGATGCCCCTGTCATGGCAGGGGTGGTACTGGATGAACTTTGAAGGTCCCTTCAACCCAGACTGTTCTACGATTCTATAAAATTTGGACAGACTCCATGCACTGACTACTGCAGAGATCAGACAGCCTACAACCCACCACTCAAGTGTTCCACAAGGAAAACACGTATCAAGGTCAGCCTGTGTATCCCCAGCTCTGACCTCAAGCTCGGCATCTTTCACACCACAGCATTTATAGAACAATTCCAAGCAAGCAGCTTAGCTTGAAGTCTCAGTATTCAGTGAAGTGTCCCCTCACAAAGAAATCTCCCTGAAGGAGCTCTTTGAAATCCTGCTGTTGCAAGGAGCCATCCATAGGACCTCCATCATCCAGCCAGGCTGCCATGGGACAGGAGGCACCTGGTACCCAACAAGGCTACAATAATTTTGGAAGAGACCCTCAAGATCATCAAGTCCAACCATTAACCCAACACTGGCACTAACCCATGTACCTAAGAACCTCATCTAGAAGGCTTTTAAACACCTCCATGGATGGTGACTTCACCACTGCCCCAAGCAGCCTGTTCCAATCCTCTCCAGGAAGACAGTTTTCTCAATATTCCATCTTAACTACACCTAGTGAAACTTGAGACAGTTTCTTCTCTTCCTGTTGCTTGTTACTTGGGAGAAGAGACCAGCACTGTCCATATTACAACCTCCCTTCATGCAGTTCAGAGATCAGAAGGTCTCCCCATAGCTCCTGTTCTCCAGCTGAATCCCCAGGTCCCTCAGCCGCTCTCATCACACGTGCTCCAGATGCTTCACCAGCTCCGTTCCCTTCTCTGAACTCTCTCATGTCATGACATGTCAGCTCTGATGAGCTGCACATGGAGTGTCAGACTGCACCATCCCCATCTGCACAGAGATGCCTCCACAAAAGGGGATTGTAAGGAAAAGTCACTCACGCTTTTGCCTTATCGTCTTTTGTGTCTTCAAACTCATCTTCAGCATTTTTTAGCTCTTTCTGGGCTTGCTCCACCTGCTGCTTCTTGGCATCAATCTGTGAAGGTAAATACAAAGTGAGCCCATGGTCCTGTCCTCCTTGGGGGTTTCAGCTGCCTCCCTCTTCCCATTTGCCACATTGCTCCTCAATTTCTCACTAGCCTGACTCTAGAGCAAATAACTTGCTGGAGCTCAAGCATTTCTTAGCACCTTGCAAACAAAATCCTTACAGCATAGATGCCAGAAACATTTGCAAGCTCTTATCTGTTTATCTTGTGGAACTGCTGGCTCACGACAGTGCTGGAGCCCTCTGCAAAGCCCAAGCTCACCAGCAGAGCGTGAACAAAAGCTGAGGACAATTAAAAGTGGTAGTTTGAAGTATTTGCACAGCAGACCCATGAAATTTCAGCTGATCCTCTTGGAAAAAGCCAGATGGGAAAACCAATTTCCCTGGTCCTGAGCCAACTGTGCCACCACAAAAGGCACCAAGCGATATAAAAAAATTTCTGTGCCAAGTGTGCTTCATCCAGCATTTAAGTTACCCCATATCTCTCCACCCCTGGGTTGCTGATGTCTCTGCACTGATTAAAAAAGCCACTCTTCCTGGCTGAATCCCTGTCATGCTTGATCAATGTCATGTCACCAAGCATCAGGTTATTCACTCTCCCTCTCCCCACCCAAAAAATAGAAAAATATCAGAGGTGAGATAAGGTGTGGGGGCTCTCAGTTTGGACTGTCTCACCTTGGCCTGGAGGTTTTGCATTGACTTCTCAAAGGTTTTCGGTATAGACCTCTGATGGTTGCACAGGATGGCCACAGCTCTGTTAGCTCGGTTGTAGGAGAGCAGCTTTTCAGCAACACTGTCCTCAGCTAGAAATAAACTGAAGAATCAGTATCTGTCTCTTTTCTAGAAATTGGAGAACCACAGAATAGTTTGGATTGGAAGGGACCTTCAAAGCTCACCCAGTGCCACCCCTGCCATGACAGGGACATCTTCACCAGCTCAGGTTGCTCAGAGCCCTGTCCAGCCTGGCCTGGGATGTCTCCAAGGATGGGGCACCCACCACCTCTCTGGCCAACCCGGGTCAGTGTTTTACCACCCTCACTGTAAAAAATTTCTTCCTCACTTCTAGGCTGAATCTCCCCTTTTTAGTTTAAAACCATCACCCTTTGTTCTATTGCAACAGGTCCTACTAAAAGTCTGTCCCCCGATTTGTTTGCCTTTCCCTCCCTTTCTCAGGGGAGATCAATACTGGTTGTTGAAACTGGTGAAGGACACTTAAGCATCACCGAATTTGATACTGTGCCTCATCACTTGGGTATCCAAGGCCGGCAAAAATAATGTGACCACCAGCAAAACAAAGGAAGGAAAAAAATACATCTTGGCTATTAATTAGCCAAGGTGTTGCTGAGCAGGTAATTGTTTCTCACTAGGCATGGTTCCCAACACGCTGCACACCCCCATAAGTTACATCCTGCCCTACAACGTGGTGCACGACCTGCCAAGGAGGAGCAGGCAGTTCTAGGGACCCCAAGGCAATGGATGGACATCTCTGAGCTCACTGGCTGCACAATGCAGCTGCTGATACCATTCTTCGTAACTCACGGTTAGTGAGCGCCTTGAGCTGCTCCTGCAGGGTGATGGAGGCATTGTAGGTCCTGAACACTTTGGCAGTCAAACCATCCATCAGTTTCTGGAGGTGTTTGTTCAAGGTGCATGTCTGTTGGAAGGAAGATATGAGAGAAGAAGCCAAGACAATAAATCACTTGCTTTTCAGACAATCACCTTCTGCCTAAGCAATTTAATTAGGTATTAGATGTCCTGTAGGCTGCAGATCTACTTGAGGGGTCAGGCTCTCATCTACGAAGAACCAGCACAAATTCCACCTAAACCCACAAATAATTTCTCTGGAAGTCAACAATTTCTGCCCATCTGTGTCTGAGAGGACACATCTCGCATCCAATATCATATCTTGTGTGTATCATACCCGGTATCTCTGTCCTATAGAGCACATGGGGCTTCAGTTGGGCTGGAAACAGAAGATGCTAAGAGGAGTCATCTGGGCTTTGGAAGAAGGCTTATTTGTACCAAGAAAGCTTATCACAGATAAATCCTATATAACCAGAGAGGAGCAGCCTCTTCAGAGGAAAGACAGGCAGGTGCCTTTGTAAGGGATGTGGGCAGAATGGGAACATGGGTGGCAGCACCCCATATTACATCCTGAGGAAGAGGAGGAAGGAGGTTTTTGCAGGGGAACAGCTCTGGAAGGAAAGCTGCAGCACATCTCTCCAGGGTCTCTGTGCTTTGGCAGCCTCTCACGCTTCTGCCGAGCCCCAGCAAGGTGCAAAAGCATTGAAGAGCCAAGGTTTGACACCTCTAGAAATGCCCTGAGCAACATGTGTCTGGGCAGGCCTTCTCAGGCTAAAGAAAACCCAAGCAGATGAGTTAGAGGAGGGAAGGAGCAGAAAGCCACCTCCTTAGCAGGGATATGGGCTACTTGTGGGTGCAGGCAGGCAGCCAAGCCTGCATTCAGGGAAGCAGAGATGCTACCAGTGCACAAAGATGATGGAAAATAAAAATAAAATTTAAAAAAAAAAAAATAATAAGAATAAAAAAAACCACAGCATCCCAACAGGGTGTTCAAACAGTTACAGTGGTGTCTGTGGAGAGGTGATAGTTAAAACCAAGGTAAGAGATGACACTGATGTAGCACCACAGCCTGGCAACTTGCATGATGGAGAGGGATGTCACAGGTTATCTTCTGCTCCCTCTGGGCCACCAGTGCCATTTCAAAAGCTTAGAGGTGACAACTCACACTGAGCTGGTCGAAGAGGTCATCTGCTGGGTCCTTGTTCCTCATGAACGTCTTCAGGTTCTTGAACACCTAAAGAGGAAGAAAGGACGGCCCAGATCAGAGACAAGGAGAAAATTGTTCCCAGACATCTCCCTCATCTCCATCTGCCTGTTCATCCAGACAGACTCTGACTCAGACTGCTGCAGTACACACCCTACCACACCAGCCTTCTCAGCTTCGTGGGATAATAGAATAGTTTGGGTTGGAAGGGACCCGTCCAGCCTGGCCTTGAATGTTTCCAGGGATGGGGCATCTACCACTTCTCTGGGCCAGTACTTTACCACTCTCATAAAAAAACATCATCTTCATGTATAGCCTGAATCTCCCTTCTTTTAGTTTAAAACCTGCTATCCCTGGCACTCTAGTTTCCCCAATAACACCATTAAAATCATCTAATCTATCCCATCGGCAAAGCAAAAAATAAAATATCAACGAGGACAGTTCAAGTCCTAATGCCTACTAGTCAACTGAGGATGCTCCAGAAGGACACAGGACTTGTACCTCATGGTTCATGGGGTCAAACAACCTTGAAAACATTATCTCACAATTTCTCCCCCTGTGTCCTCATCACCCAGCACCATTGCATCTCACAAACATGCTGCCACCACGGTGTTTAAGCAGAGGAGGCATCTTCGCAATGGATTTCAAATGCAGTTTTGGGACTGATGACCACAGAGTGAACCAAACTACCACCCAACTAACCACACACCAAATTACCATGCTGGCCACTGCCTCCATTTCTGTCCCACTCACCAGCTTCTCCACGGACACTTTGTTGTAGTAACGGATGGAGTCTTTCCCAAGGAAGTCGAACTCCACCACGTGCTCCTGCCCATCCAGCTCCGGGTGCAGTTTGATGTGCTCCACGCGCAGAGAGCAGCAGCCGACCGTGTCCGCGGTCTCCCCTTCCTCCTTCTCATTGCCAGCTCGCAGGGCCAGCTGGAAGGAGAAAAGTCATCCATCCCAGCCCAACATAATCATAGAATAGTTCGAGTTAGGAGGCATTTTCAAAGCTCATCCAGTCCAACCCCCTGCCATGAGCAGGGACATCTTCACCAGATCACAGTATCAGTATCACACTATGCTAGGGATTGGAAGGGACCTCGAAAGCTCATCCAGTCCAATCCCCCTGCCAGAGTAGGAACACCTAGATGAGGTTACACAGGAAGGGGTCCAGGCGGGTTTGAATGTCCCCAAAGAAGGAGACTCCACAACCTCCCTGGGCAGCCTGTTCCAGTGTTCTGTTACCCTCACTGAGAAGAAGTTTCTTCTCAAATTTAAGTGGAACCTCTTGTGTTCCAGCTGGATTCCATTACCCCTTGTCCTATCGTTGTTTGCCACCAAGAAGAGCCTGGCTCCATCCTCGTGACACTCCCCCTTTATATATTTATAAACACTAATAAGGTCACTCTTTAGTCTCCTCTTCTCCAACCTAAAGAGACCCAGCTCCCTCAGTCTTTCCTCATAAGGGAGATGCTACACTCCCTTAACCATCTTTGTTGCCCTATGCTGGACTCTCTCCAGCAGTTCCCTGTCCTTCTTGAACTGAGGGGCCCAGAACTGGACACAATATTCAATATATCAGGTTGCTCAGAGCCCCATCCAGCCTGGCCTGGGATGTCTCCAGGGATGGTTCATCCACCACCTCTCTGGCCAACCTGGGCCAGGCTCTCACCACCCTCAGGGGCAAAAATTCCTTCTTCATGTCCAGCCTGAATCTCCCCTCTCTTAGTTTAAAACCATCACCCCTTGTCCTATCACAACAGACTCTACTAAAAGGTCTATCCCCATCTTTCTTATCCGCCTCTTTTAAGTACAGAAAGGCCACAATAAGGTCTCCTCAGAGACTTCTGCAGGTTGAACACCCCAGCTCTCTCAGCCTGTCCTCCCAGCAGAGCTGTTCCAGCCTCCGGTCATTTCTGGGGCTCCTCTGCCCCTCTCCAGCAGGTCCCTGTGTGTCCTGTGCTGAGGACCCAGAGCTGGACCAGCACTGCAGTGGGGGTCTCACCAGAGCGGAGCAGAGGGGCAGAGTCACCTCCCTTGACCCACTAGCCATTCTGCTTTTGATGCAGCCCAAGATACAATTGGCTTTCTGGGCTGCAAGTGCACGTTGCCAGCTCATGTCCAACCTTTCATTTGCCAGTACCCCCAAGTCTTTCTCTGCAGGGCTGCTCTCCATCCCTTCATTCCCCATCCTGTATTGATACTGGCTGTTTCCCCAACACAGGTGCTTGGCCTTGTTGAACCTCATGAGGCTCACCCAGGCCCCTTTCTCAAGTTTTTCCAGGTCCCTCGGTTATAAACAGTGGATGTGGACACCAAGGGATTCAGGGGGGAAGCTTTCTCAGGACAGTGCCTCAAATAAATTGCTGCTGGGACCCTGGTGGAAACAAAGCAGTGACTGTCTCCAGCAAGAGGTTATTTCCCTGCTCTAAGAAATTCTAAAATATCACCCCAAAATAAAGTTATCCAGCGATCCAGTGGGGCCTTTGCCATCGTGCAGAGACACACATGCAGGTGAAGTCCAGGAAGGACAATACGGCCCCTGCACTGCCACACAACTGCATCCTCTCACAACCACCAGCAGATAGGAGGAGTCACCATTCTCCATGAGCGTTGCCAGATGCCTCATGTGGAGCAACCCTGGCTTGTACAAACAGCAGACACCAAAAAATACACAAGGGTGGGGTGGATCAGGTAAGCTAAATCCCAACCTCCACATTAATGGGAGGCCTGAGGGCCAAGGTGG
The DNA here is from genome assembly GCA_013399365.1 of Pampusana beccarii. Classification (NCBI taxonomy): domain Eukaryota; kingdom Metazoa; phylum Chordata; class Aves; order Columbiformes; family Columbidae; genus Pampusana; species Pampusana beccarii. The sequence goes on along the minus strand of VWYH01010852.1, from coordinate 20,319 downwards.
GGGTGTAGATACCTTATCAATGAAGTAGAGGGCCACTGCTCTTTGCCGGTTCTTCATTTCCTTTGACTTCCAATCAGCTCGGTACTGAGCACGGATTTTCTGGACAACATCCTTTAAGCGTCGGGCTACCTCGTACTTATGCCAGTCTTTCTCCCCCTGGAAAAAAAGAGGCCAAGACCCAGTGTCCCATCTGCCTTCTGCCCCTACCAGTCAGACCCTGTTCTGGGAACACCTCAAGCATCTAAATACCCAACAAACCCCACTGGTTTCTTGAGAAAAATCCAAGTGGAAAAAAAAAAATATATCAGAGCAGAAACAGCTCATCTAGAGTTCCTGTGCCCTCTGCTGGCTCTGCTGGACCTGGGATCCTGGCCAAGCCTGAGCTGCTCACAGCCTGCACGTTTCCTCCACCCGGTAGGAGCCAGCACACAGCAAGCGGTCAAGCACATGGTCATTCTGCTGCTTGGACACCACCAACGTGAACTGACACAGTGCACTTGCTCAGTTGTGCCCAACTCGTACAGTTTCCTTATTTTCTTCGAGGACTGAAAATAGTTTTAAATCACCTTTCCCTCCCCACCATGTTCACTCCCTTCCTCATGGCACTACAGATGGTGATCCCAGCTCTCTCCAGCCTTTGTTTACTGGCATAAATGGGTTTAACCCCATAGACTCAGGTCCTTGTCGATCCTCTCAGCCCTCGCCTGGCTCTTGACACCCTTCCCTGGACACACATGAGCAGCACAGCACAGGGATGGCTCTGCCAGTCTCAAATCCTTTCCCTATAATAGGCTTGATGCTTAATCATAGAGTCATTTTAGTTGGAAAAGACCCTCAAGATCATCGAGTTCAACCGTTAACCCAACACTGGCACTAACTCGTGTCCCTATGAATCTCATCTCCACATCTGTTCAACCCCTCCAGGGATGGTGACTCCACCACTGCCCTGGGCAGCCTGTTCCAACGCCCCACAGCCCTTTCCATGAAGACATTTTTCTTAACATCCAATCTAAACCTCCCCTGGTGCAACTTGAGGCCATTTCCTCTCATCCTATCACTTGCTACTTGGGAGAAGAGACTGAACCCCCCTCATTACAACCTCCTTTCAGGCAGTTCAGAGATCAGAAGGTTTCCCCTCAGCCCTCCTGTTCTCCAGGCTGAACCCCCCAGGTCCCACAGCTGCTTCCCATTTCTGTCCATTTCCCCTCATCACCCAATAGAACACAAATTAATTTATTGCACCCCCCCCTTTTTTTTTTTGGCAGGGAGTGCTAGGGGCAGGGGAAAACACATTTTGTTCCCATGCCACATCTCCACTTTCCCCTGATCTTTCCACCTGGCAAAAAGCCAGTGGCCCAAAAGGCAACAGCTCTGCCTGAACAGCAGCATCACTCCAACCTTCAGCTTGGAGCTGGGGTTCAGCATGATGTACTTTAAAGTATTCTGGATGTTTTCCGTCCACGAGGCCAGCCAGGTAACCGTGTTGTCAAAGCGCACTTCCTTCCACTTGTGTCCTTCTGGTGGCTTGGGGATCTTGGAGTTCCTGTGGGCAGAACAGGATTAAAGTCCTGAGATCATGAAGAAGGAGGTCATGAGCTCAACTGCTTCTTTACTGTGAGCCAAGGATGGTCAACATTTTGCAGCATTACTTGCAGAAAACACACAGCCCACCCAAAATTGCTCCACAACATGATCAGGTCTTTATCCTTTAGATGCTGGGAACGTGACAACTTGCTGGGTTGGTGGGGGGTGTTTTGAATCAAAGCCACAAGGTCTCCATGTGGGCGGCTAAGGCCAATCCAACTCATAGCTTAGAGGGCAAATGCTCTTAACCCAATCACTGCTTTTCCCCCCTCTGGTGACAACTTCAAGACAGCACAGGGGACCCATAAAATAAGGAGGAATGGCCTATTTGTAAGAGAAGCAAAGGCCTTACTGCAGCCTGCAGTAAGCTGCAGCACTGAAANGTGATGAAACACTGTCCCAGGTTGGCCAGAGAGGTGGTGGATGAACCATCCCTGGAGACATCCTAGGCCAGGCTGGATGGGGTTCTGAGCAACCTGAGCTGGTAAAGATGTCCCTGCTCATGGCAGGGGTGGCACTGGGTTAGCTTAGAATAATTTGGGTTGGAAGGGACACTCTATGATTCCATGACAAGGAGTATAGAGCTGTCCCTTCTTCAGAGAGGCTGTAGGAACACTGCAGCTTTTGCAGTTGATGTTGGGCGAACAGTGCAGGCACCAGTGAGAAATGATCACTGCTGAGCAGCTTCCCTGGCCACTGAATATCCACAGAGAAACAAAAATTCAAACCTAATTGCAAAGCGGACATTTGGAGGTGACCAGGAGGCGACACAAGGTCTTCAGTGAGCTCAAGCCTGACGGTGGGCAAAGCAATGATTGTAGGAGGAAAAAAAACCCCACCACAGCTCCAGACAGACAAGATGTGCTGCTTATCCCGCTCCCAAATGTAACTCAGCTTTTAGAAGCTCAGCTTTTCCCAAGGAGACTCACTTGCTGCAGTTGATGATAACATCCTCTGGCATGATCCTCTTCTTCAGCATGCCCATTTTGGGGTGGTCACCACGTCCGCGGAACAGCCCTGGCGGCTCGGTTTTGAAGTTGCCTATTTTCTCCCGGTGCCCATCGAGGATGCAGTACCCATACTCCTCCTGGATCTTATCCGCCTCCTCTTTCAGTTTCTGAAACCAGCACCATCCCACAGGATGAAACCAACACCCCATGACTTGTGCCTATCTATTGTTACCCTCCTTTCTCAGGAAAAAGCAAGGCTGGGAAGGTAGAGTTCAAAGGGTTGGAGGAAAACACGGGCATTGGTCCAAGTCCACTCCCAACAAAGGGCTCATCTCCACCCACTTTGCAAACACTTATGGTGATGCTGTCCCCACAGGAGACACTGATGGAGCAAAGTCTGCGTATCACCAGCCCCTTAGCAAGGTCCACCATCCTCTGGACAGGGCATGGCCCCAAATCGTGGTCCAAGGATGACCGGTACCCTGCGATGAAACACGCAGCCTCTGCAGATAAACATAATGAAGAGGAGTGTGATGGTCATGGAGAGACGGAGTTGGTCCAAAGGCCAAATAAGTCCCAGGTCAGCGCATAACACCAGGAAAGGAGAGAAGCAGGAGCTGAAATACCCCAAGGTGGTCCCAAAAAAAAAAAAAAAAATATATATCAGCCAGCCCTAGATATCATAGGAAACAGTCCTCACCTGCTTCTCCTCTTTGGAGAGTGCTTTCCGTGCCTCGCTTTTGTCCACAAAATACTTATGAATCTCACTGAAGTCACACTTGTCCAGGTCTGTGATTATCTTCTGCTCCATCAAGGTCATCTCCTGAGTGAGAGATGAGAGGGGACAGGTAAAGCCAGGAGGTAAAAATCAAATCTGCACGGAGCTGCTGCCTGTGCCTCTGCTTCCCAGAGAAGGAAAGAGAGATCTACATGCCAGTTCTTCAGAAAAATATCAGAAGGAAGCTGCCACCCCACCTATCCTAGCCACATCCACCCAAGGATGGACAAAGCTGTCATGGCAGGAGGTTAAGCTGCCTCTAGACACCTGAGCCTGCACCCACAGCCAGGTCTGGGGTGGAGAAACCTCCAACCCCTGCCGGGGAAACAAGTGGTCCACGAGCAGCTTGCAGGAGATGAAGAAATCACACCAAAGATATTTAAAACACGTAAATTTGCCCCAATAAAAGGTCTCACTTCCACTTGTGGACTAAGCCATGGTGCTGTGGGACCGTGATGTTAATCCTTCAGAGGGAAACGTGCCCCAAGCAGCTCTCAAAGCTCTTTGCAAGACCCAAAACTTGGTTTCTTTGGTAGCATCACTAAAACTCAGAGGGAGTGACATGAAGCACTGCAGGATGCTGCAGACAGCAAGCCCCAGCCCAAACCCACAAGGAGCAAGGAAATAAGTCATAAAATTTAGAATCTCATAGTTACATTACGATAAATTTAAAAGTAAGCCACAAAAAAACCCTCATCCCCTCCCACCCCACACTGCAGCCTATAGTCTGCTGAAAGGTTTAATGCTGAATGTTTAATACGAAGGATGGGCAGTGAGGAAGCCCCTGCAGGTAAAGCACCTTCCTCCAGTCATTGAAGAAGTTGTTCTGGAAGATCTCCTTGGTCGTGTATTCGTGATCAAGCATTTTGGCATAGAAGGTGGCAATTTCCTCCGTGGCAAGGCTCAGCTTCAGGGGTTTGCCTAGGAAGACAGAGGACCTTCAGTTATGTGGACAACCCAAACCCACAGCCACATGTCACCAGGCCCATCATGGTGCCAAAATATGGACATGGGGCAAGAATAGACACCGGGAGGACTTCGGCATCCTCCTGTACCAGCTACAGCATCATCTGCAGATCAACACCCAGAGCACTGGGCACAGCAGGATGCTGCTGCAGCCCATCTGCAATCACACACTTCATCTTCTTCTCCAGGAGAGCAGAAATCCTGATTTATGTTAAGGTCACTGAGCCATAGGGCTTTCAGCAGCCACAACGCTGTGATGAATCCCAAACTAATGGGTCCACAGGACAATGCAGAAAAGTTTGCTTTCTGACCACCATCACTTCCAGGACCACACACTTGGAAAGGCTTCATCTCAAATACTTTCCACATGGGTGAAGCAATCATGGGAAGCTCAAAGCTGAGATTTGTCCAACAGATACAGATGCAAGAGCCTCTCATGGTTGATTATTTCTTGGAGGTGGCAAAACCACCATCCCCTCCTGAGCTCTTTGGTAAGAGAAATCAAGTCTATTGAACCCAAGGAACATCTTGGCTCTTCCTAGGAGACCAATACTTTGAAATAGCTTTTCTAGGCAAGCTGCAGGAAAATCACCCTGCAGAGCTCCAGGGGATGGTGTGATCCTACCTGCACCAGACACTTTAGTTTCTGGGGTTCCTGACCTCCACCTGAACTATAGGCATGGTTGGTCACAACCTTATAGCAGCCCCACAACAACCTACATACACCAGCTCAGCCGTGGTCCCGTCCTATGTAGGGTTGTTGTCTGTTCACAAACACTTTTTTTATCCAAGAACAGTGACACCTTTTAGCAAATGAACCAACGTCACCCAAGATCTGAGGCCAAAGCCACCAGCTTAGATGCAACCAACACAGATGGGTCTCCAGCAGCTCAGAGGCCACAGAGAAGGTCCAAACCCTATACAGGACTTGATACAAGTGCCAGGGATCCTCCTCATAGGGCCAAAAAAAGTCTCTTACAGCCCCATCGATGTCCCAGCAGTGCCCTCTGGTGACAGCATTGCCAAGAAACCTCTTTTCCCCACATTGTTTTGTTTTGTTTTGTTTTTTTCCTACTGTAAAAAACCCACAATGTATAGGAAGCCCCAGAGAGCGAGGTGATAAGGACCAAGGCTCCATGGGGCTGTGGTCCCTTCTCATCTCCAGCATCCAAGGCCTTTGTTGCCTCCTCAGGCTGCTCCTCACAGGCTGCCCAGTGCAGTGACGGAGTCACCATCCCTGGAGGTCTTTAAAAGGTGTTTAGATGAGGTTCTTAGGGATGTGGTTTAGTGCTAAAGTTGCGTTATGGTTGGACTCTATGATCCTGAGGGTCTCTTCCAACCAACGCGATTCTATGATTCCTTCCCTTGATCTATCAGAAAACACTCCAGGGATGATTTTGTTATTCCATCTTGGAGTACAAGTGATGTGTTAGTCACTGAGGCCATGGGACAGGCAAACTGCAGCTTTCAAAAGCAAAAAATCTCATTTTCCCAGATTGCAGGGAAACCAGACATGAGTTAACTTAAAGTTCAAACCCAAAATGCATCCTAATCCAGTCCATCTTCAGAAGAGCTACACAAGGACTTCACATGAACTACTGTGTCCAGCTCTGGGTCCTCAGCACAGGACACACATGGACCTGCTGGAGAGGGGCAGAGGAGCCCCAGAAATGATCCAAGGCTGGAACAGCTCTGCTGGAAGGACAGGCTGAGAGAGTTGGCGTGTTCAGCTGGAGAAGAGAAGCTCTGGGGAGACGTTATTGTGGCCTTTCTGTACTTAAAATGGCCAATAAGAAAGATGTGGACGGATTTTTTAGCAGGGCCTGTTGCAACAGAACAAGGGGTGATGGTTTTAAACTCATAAGACATGAGATTCAGGCTGGATATGAGGAAGAAATTGTTGCCCCTGAGGGTGGTAAGAGACTGACCCGGGTTGGCCAGAGAGGTGGTGGATGAACCATCCCTGGAGACATCCCAGGCCAGGCTGGACGGGGCTCTGAGCAACCTGAGCTGCTGAAGATGTCCCTGCTCATGGCAGGGGTGGCACTGGATGAGCTTTGAACGTCCCTTCCAACCCAAACTGTTCTATGACTTCAGGCAAAGCATTGATATTAATTGCTTCCTCTCAAGTAACTCAGGGTCCAGCCCCACCACTGCATCTCCTACAGCCATAAGAGCCTCATTAGCTCCCCAGTAACCCCAAAACTCCCACTGCATGCAAAACCCTCCAGCTTTAACCCAGGGTTCAGGCTTTATCCAACAAGATATTTAAGTTCTTTAATAAGTCGTGGTCCGCAATACTTGCCCCCCCCCACCTCTACAACCATACAAGAGAAGATTACAGCTCTTGGGCTAGGTAGGACAACTCCACGTGCCCCAGGTCCCATTGCAAGGCGGACGTACCATCATAATAAAACTGCACATCATCAGGCAGCGGCTCGTAGAGGGGGGCAAAGTAGGGTCCTCTGTGCTCCAGCTGGGTCCACTTCACTCCGTCTTCTTTCTTCTCCTCTTCCCACCTGGGACAGATCCACAAGAACTCATGAGACCATCCCAACCCTGGCATCTGGGACCTTCTCCCAAGCTCACCCTGTGAAGATGCTTTGAGCAGGGATGGCTGCCTAAAAACCCAAGTGAAATCCTGTCGTCCCTGCTACTGCCTCAGTTTCCCCATTCTCTCAAAGAAGAAAGGCTGCAATGCAACCCAGGGAAAGGTGTCCCAAGGAGGGGGACACGCTTGGTGTGGTGACACAGAGGGGACATGGGGGTGAATGAAGGGATGGATCAGTCAAAAATCACATGCACAGGTAGAGACCCCACTGCTGAGCCACAAAAGCTGCTCATTTTGCACAGAAAGGGCTAAAAGCCCTAAAATGCTCCCTCCCCCACAGCCCTCATTGTTTCCTTTTTAAAAGAGCATCACAAATTTAAACAAACAAAACAAAGAAGAAACAAACAAACCAACTACCAAAGGCTCAGAGATTCATGTGCATATGCCAGAAATAAGCAACACATAACATTCATGAATATTTATACCTATGATCCTAATGCAAATAATATCCTAAAGCAACTCTCACCCCTCCAGAGCAAAGGGGATTTTAAAGTCATTTAACAGCTAAAGCTTGCAGTGAAGATTTTTTAATTTTAAAAAAAATTAAAAAGGCAAAACAGTCACCCTAAAAATCAGAAGAATAGCATTAAAAGAGATAACCCAGGTCAGGAGCAGAGGAAAAATTCTGCTGGGAAAGTGCTGCTGACAGCAGGTCAAAGGACGGGCAGGGGACTCTGCACCCCTGCAGCTCAGCACCAGCCCATTAACCCCAGCAGCTCCGGGAAAACAAGGATTGCAGTGAAAAGACAAGAAGATTAAACCCTTGGGAGGAAAAAAACAACAAAAAAAAAAAAAAAAAAAAAAAAAAAAAAAAAAAAAAAAAAAAAAAAAAAAAAAAAAAAAAAAAAAAAAAAAAAAAAAAAAAAAAAAAAAAAAAAAAAAAAAAGAAAAAAAAAGCGGGAAAAAAAAAAAAAAAAAGGCAAAAAGCTTGTGTTTCTTGCTCAGCAGCGCCCCGGAAGTATTTCTGACCTTTCTCCTCCCTGCGGGAAGCGGGGTGGAACAAATTAAATGCATCAAAATGTTCATTGTGCCAAGAAAACATGGGGCAAAAAATATGAATAAACATATTTATATTAAAAGAAAAAAAAAAGAAAATGAACAAGCTACAAAGAACTTGGCTGAAAGTACCCGAGAGACGGGCAGGCGCAAGCGTGACTTGCAGGATGCAGCAAGGGCTCTGTATCTCCTCCCAAATCCATGCGATCCACCCCCCATATCCCATCGCCCGCACTCACCGGCCGCAGCCCCCCGATTCCTGCCGCAGGCAAACAGGGGTGAACCGGGGGTGACGGACCCCGCGGCCAAGCAGCGAGGAGGCGAGACGCCGGTACATGCCACCAATGACCCAGAGGGACCACCAGGCTGGTTGGGTGTCCGGGTCACCCCGAGCATCCTGCGCCAGCACCCCGCTACCCGCCGGGACATGGTGGTGCCCAAGGCACGGCCATGAGAAGCCACCGGTGTGTGCAAACTAGTCCAGATTGTGGCACCCCCCACGTGCCAGGGCACCGCAGCCTTATGGGAGATGTAGTCCCTGAGGGTGGCTTTTTGGGGCGGGGGGGGCAAAACTGCTGGAAACGGAGTTGACGCCTTGTACCGGCCTCTTCACAGTATCAGTATCACAGTATGCTAGGGATTGGAAGGGACCTCAAAAGCTCATCCAGTCCAATCCCCCCGCCGGAGCAGGAACACCCAGATGAGGTTACACAGGAAGGTGTCCACGTGGGTTTGAATGTCCCCAAAGAAGGAGACTCCACGACCTCCCTGGGCAGCCTGTTCCAGTGTTCCATCACCCTCACTGAGAAGAAGTTTCTTCTCAAATTTAAGGGAAACCTCTTGTGTTCCAGCTTGATTCCATTACCCCTTGTCCTATCGTTGTTTGCCACCGAGAAGAGCCTGGCTCCATCCTCGTGACACTCACCCTTTATATATTTATAAACACTAATAAGGTCACCCCTCAGTCTCCTCTTCTCCAAACTAAAGAGACCCAGCTCCCTCAGTCTTTCCTCATAAGGGAGATGCTCCACTCCCTTAATCATCTTTGTTGCCTCCGTGCCGGGCTCCAGCCCCTCAAATAAGGGAGAAAAACTTGGCAAAAAAATATTTGTATAGTCCCATTTTTTCCTGCCACACCATGCCCCACAAGAGCCTGTCCTAAATATTCAGGTACCCATGCGCATCCCTGCCTGGCATCTCCATCCCCGGGAGCTCCCCACAACCTGGGTTTGTGACCTGCTCCAAACCATCCAGCCCCCTAAATACTCCTTTTTCTGCCCCAGATATTGGGGTGCTCTGGGAGAGAGTGACACCAAGTGGATAAAGTCACCATCCCCCCTGCCACCTTAAAAAAAAAAAAAATACAGCATCCATCAGCCTTGCTCATACACCCTTTTCTCAATGTTCTCCTACCAAAAAGCTTGCCTGGATTATCCAAAAACTCCTGAAAATGGAAGGAAATAAACTGCAGCTGCTTTATATCCTCTACAACTCCCTGATATGGCTCCAGCTGCCTTGGAAGCTGTTTTTTTTAATATTACAGGAGGTTGTGCAAATTCCACCAGCCATGAGCATTTCCCTTCCTTGGCTGGGCACCAGCAAAGATATTTCAGGAGGAATATATATATATATAGTATTAACTGTTATAAGAATTTTTAAAATATATTATACAAATATAAATACAAATATTTCGTATTCAGGACCTCCTGTCATCTCTCACCCCCTGCCAGGAGTTCAAGGCTTATGAAAATACAGAAGAGCAGTTAAAAATAGTAATTAAAAAAAAAAAAAAGAATTTTCACAGTTTCACCCTAAGAAATAAAACTAAAACCCCAATTGCATCAGTGTCAGACACACGCACAGGCCAAAGGCACACAGAACACTTACCATTTCCACTTGTTTCCTGCCTCTTCTTTCTTTCCTTCCTCTTTCTCTTCCTTTTTAGCCTTTTTATTGTTCTTTTCTTCTCCTTCTTCCTTAGATTTCCTTTTCCGGGTTTTCTTTGCGGCCTCCTCTTCTTCACTCTTCTCTTTGCTCTTCTTTCCCTTCTCTTCCATTTCCTCCTTTGGCTTCTTCTCCTCGATTTTCTGCTTTTTCTCTTTCCCTGACACTTTTCCCTTCCCCATCTCATCCTCCTCCACCTCCTGCCCAACCTCTGCGCTCTGGGTCTCTCTCCATCCTTCATCCCCTTTATCATCCACCTCCTCTTCTTCCTCCTTTACTCCTTTTCCACCTTCACTTTCCTTTCTCTCATCTCCCTGCCCCAGTCCCTCTTCCTCATCCATCTTCTCCAGCACTTGCTCCTCTTCAAGCGTTTTTTCCTTTTTTTTCTTCTTCCCCATCTTCTCCATCTCCTCTGGTTTTGCCTTCTTGCGCTTCTCTGCTTTCCCTTTCTCCTGCTTTTTCCTCCAGTCGCCCCATCCCTGGATGTTGCTGCTCCCTTGCTTGCTTCTGTTCCATCCCCCTGCCCGATTCTTGTCTCCATCAACACCCTCCATGACATCCCCAGGGTCTTCCTCAAGTTCAGCCTTCCTCCTCCCTCCTTTTCCCACCGATCCCTTTTCCTGCTGCTTCCTTTGCTCTTGCTTCTTCTCTCTTTTCCTCTTTGAGCCTCGCTGCTGTGGGACAGGGGGGTCCGGCTCCTTCTCCTCACCCTTCCTCATAGTGGTGACCCCCACATCCATCCCCAAAGCCCCAGGCTCTCCAGAGAGGGGTGCAGCCGCACCAGCAACACCATCGCTTGGCTTTGGGACCTGTGGGAAGCAGCCAGAAGGGGAGAAAAGTTGAACTTTGGGAAGGAGAGAGATCATCCCAAATCCCATCCGCATGGATAGAAGCAATAAGTGACATGCCCCATGCAGGATGAGGTCCAGGTGATAATCCCCTTGTTTCTTACCCCAACTCCAGCCTTGGTCACCAAAAGTTGCCGTTCTGCTCTGGGTCCTGCTTTCCGAGGTTTGTGCTGTGACCTACAGCAAAAGCATGGACATTTCTCACTGTATGGGTGAGCAGCAGCCTCCCAACACTTGCATGCAAAACTCGGGGATTTCTCCCAAACAAGCCCTTGTTTCCCTTCAAGCATGGCAGGACCATGGGTGCCGTGACAGCTGGAGATATCCCAAGGCAGCAGTGACCGGTCCTTGTAGGACACGGCCCCAGGTGACAGCTTGTGGGATGAGGAAGCTCAAATGAGCAGGACAAGGTCTCCAGACCAAAATTGGGGGGGGGGGCAAGGAAATGTCCCCAAAGACACCTCTGTCCAGAGAAGGGGATATGTCCGAAAGGTTTGGCAACACCAGCGGAAACCAGGACAGAGATGGCAACAAGCTGAGCATTGTGGACACGGTGGAGGAGGAGATATTGTGATGGGATATATCTTAGCCTGGAGAAAAGACAGCTGAGGGGAGACCTCCTTGCTCTCTACAACTACCTAAAAGGAGGTTGTAGTAAGGGGAGGTTGGTCTCTTCTCCCACATAGCAAGTGATAGGATAAGAGGAAACAGCCTCAGGTCGCACCAAGGGAGGCTTAGGTTGGATATTAGGAAAAAATTCTTCATGGAAAGGGTTGTCAGGCACTGGAACAGGCTGCCCAGGGCAGTGGTGGAGTCACCATCCCTGGAGGGGTTTAAAAGACGAGGTTCTTAGGGACATGGTTTAGTGACAGCATTGGGTTAATGGTTGGACTCAATTTTGAGGGTCTCTTCAAACCAAAATGATTCTATGATTCTATCTCCTGAGACTCTGAGGACAGGCTCCCCCCGTCCCCTCCCAACCTGAACATTGGTACAACAGTGAAGGACAGAACCTCATCAAGGCAACGTGCTGCAGGAAAAGGAGCATCCGAATCCACAACCTCCACCATCAGCTAGATGGGTGAGGAACGCAGGAATGTTTCCCTGGTCAGCAGAGAAGTCAGGTGAATTTCTGGGACTTCTGCAAGACTTTCAGACATCATAAAGCACCAACATGCCCCCTATGAAATACTTTCTCCCAAGGCTTCTCCAAGCCAGGCAGGGAGTTGGGAACCTCATCTTTGAGTTGCTCATGTTCAAAAAGAAAGAAGTGAGAAATGAAGAGAGAGAGCACCTCAAACAAGTCTTGCACCTTGTAGATTGAGCCTACATCTCTACAAGCTGGAGGTGATGGTGCCACCATCCCTGGAGCAGTTTAAAAGACAAGTAGATGAGGTTCTTGGGACATGGTTTAGAGCTGGACTTGACAGTGTTGGGTAAATGTTCGGACTTGATGATCTGAAAGGTCTTTTCCAACCAAAATGATTCTATGACTATGCCCCTGCTGGGTCATTGCCACATCCCAACCAAGTGAGATGCCCACCAGGCTGCAGAGCATCACATCCCCAGCTTGTGATCAGCACCACCACAAAAAAAAACCCTACCTAAACAAACTAAAACAACAAAAACAGAACACCAGAAACACGACCCCACACCACAGGCTAGCAGCAGGTGAGGGCCGCACGTGGAAACTACCAAAGCCACATTCCTCCAGTCCACGCTAGGTAAGCTTGGAACTGAGCTCAAGGCCCTTGCACCAGCCCATGGGTCTGACCCACTTCCAGCCTTCCCCTCCTCCTGGCACCCCTCAGCAAGGCCGGTTTGAAAGCATGGCCATCTGTCCTGATGCCACCCAGAAGGGAGCTGGAAAGCCAGGTTTCTCCTCCCAAGAAAGGTGGCGTTGGCTCTCCTGCATGTCCAGGTGACCGCAAAGAAAACAGAGCCACAATTTCTGCTTTTAGACAAAACCTCCTGCGTATAACGTTTCTGTAACGGAAAAGGAGACGTTTGGTCTTTTTCTAAAATTTCATTTAGGCTGATGCTTAATCACCAGGCTGTGGGACATCAGAGCAACACAGGGCTCAGAAAAGCCTCCAGCTGAGAGAGCTGGGGTTGTTCAGCCTGGAGAAGAGAAGGCTCTGGGGAGACCTTATTGTGGCCTTTCAGTGCTTAAAAGGGGCCAATAAGAAAGATGGGGACAGACATTTTATCAGGGCCTGTTGTGATAGGACAAGGGGTGATGATTTTAAACTAAAAGAGGGGAGATTCAGGCCAGACATGAGGAAGAATTTTTTTATAATGAGGGTGGTGAAACACCAGCCCAGGTTGGCCAGAGAGGTGGTGGATGAACCATCCCTGGAGACATCCCAGGCCAGGCTGGACGGGGCTCTGAGCAACCTGAGCTGCTGAAGATGTCCCTGCTCATGGCAGGGGTGGCACTGGATGAGCTTTGAACGTCCCTTCCAACCCAAACCATTCTATGATTTGATGAGTTTGCTTGACGTGAAGGCAGCAAGTTCCCAAAACACAGGGGCCAGATGCTTCGGCCAGGGCATGCGTTACACAATCTCCACTAAACTCATTAGGGAAAACGGCCCAGCGAAACATGCTCAGCCCCCCCAATCTCATTAGCAACCAAGCACCAGCAGATCCATGACTAAGAAGGTAAAGTCCTGCCGCCTTTTGGGATCGGCTCCTTCCCTAGAAGGTTATTAGAGGCCTCTCATGAAAGCCCCCGCCTCTAAGACACAGAGAGGATTAGCCTGCTAAGGACCAGCTTAATGAACTCAGCTTCCTATCTCTGCCCAGATCTAGCATGGGACAAGGGAAAGAAACACCCTTTTCCCAGGCTTTGCGAGGCTGGTTGTCCCCAAGAGCGTTTCCCCACCGCCTACCTCCGTATTTATGTAGGTATGTGCATCTGAGCAATCGCGCCCTGCTGACTCAAGCATCCTTGGGGAGGTTGGTTGGGACCAGGAGCCTCCCTCACTGCCCTCAAATTCCAGAATGGGGCCTCAAATTCCACTCGCAATGTTTTTGCAGGCTTTAAGGTCACTGAAGGCACCAGGACATGGCCAGGTTGTCCCATGAAGGCATCAGCAACAGGGTGGTCTCAGAGATACAGGAGGGAAAACCAGGGTTGCACAACCCCATGGTAAGGAAAAAAAAAAAAACAAAAACACAGATTTCCAGTTCTCTGTGCAAAAAGCATTCAGAGCATACCTTGAGGAGTCTTCCAGCCCCACTGATGGCCCTTGGTTGAGGGCTGATTCAGTCTCCTCCTGAAAGAGATTCACGGTTTTGATCTAGAAGGCATTAGAAAGGCAGAACTGGCTCAGGTACCCCAAAAGCAGCATCGCCCCCAAGCAATTACCCAGCCCCTGTGACGGCAGGCAGCCAGGCCACAGTACCCACGTCCCATTGACATCACCTTCTGCTTCCTCAGCCATCTTGGCTAAAAACCAGAAGCCCAAAACAGCAGGGTCTTTCAAACTTGAAGAGAGCTTTGAGGTTTTACGGGGTTAGGAAATCCCTGTCTTACTTCCAACAACAGTAAAAAGGTATTTTCTGGAGCAAATACATTAAAACTATCACCCCTCCTCAACCACCTTGCTCATCAGATGTGGTGTTGCTACCAGGGACACTGGTCCAGGACAGCAGAAGGGATGGGAGAGCTCCAAAACAAAGATGCTGCAAATGACAGCTTATGTGCATCCATGCCAGCTTGGTCTTTAGAAGATTAAATTACTCTTTGTAGCAGATGGTAAGAGGGAAAGAGAAGTGGGGGGCAAAGCCACAGGGTGGGAAATACAACAAAGGTGAACAGAGGGCAAGACGAAAGAAAAAGCAAAGCACAGGGAAAATGGGGACAGGACCCAGGAGAAAATTAGCTCAGAGGGGACTCTGAGCCCTCAGAGCTGACCCAGGGTGGCCACCAGAAATATCGCACTGTTTGCATACTTGTTTTCAAAGCTGAAGCCAGGTTCTTCTGCTCCTGGCTGTGCAAGGTTACATCCAACCCACGCAGAGCCCCGAAACCCATCCCAGCTTCACCCAACGCTTGCCAAGCATCAAGGCTCTCGTTATGAATTCTGCCTTCCCCAAGTTTCTCTTTTGAAGGCTTTCAAGGGAGGCTAAAACCACACAGGATTTTTTCTTGAAAGCTGCTGCTGAGAAGCTGCTGGGTTAACTCATTAAGGGGGAAAACAACCCTGAGTTAATTATAGGTTGGTTATGGCAATATACACTTTCATTCCCTGGGAATACGCCTGCTCTCAAATTCACAATCCTTCAGCTGCTGTCAGAAATCAGGTTGGTAAATTCAAGAGAGACAGCCACAATCTTCTAAAAAAAGAAGAAAAAAGGTCCTGTATGCAAATGCCTGGTGCTCGGACTGGGAACACCAGCAACACCAGGACACGGACCACAGGCACCCTTGGGGGGTTTCAAGGTTGCAAATCCGGTTGCATCCATCCAGGAGAGTTTGCTGACGTTTCAGACACTGTTTGAAAGAGGGATGGAGACTCATCGTGGGGAAGGGAAAAAAGAAAAAGAGAAAAAAAGGCATCTCCGCTGGTTTTACATACAAAGTGGACAAGTACAATACGTTAATGTGGGCAAAGCAAAACGTAGGGGGAATTGGACAGGATGATGGCCAACGTCATATCCAGCATCATCCCAGGAACAGCCATAAACACCAAATGCCTCAAAAAAGGATGTTGCCAGGATGAGATGAACCCCAGCCTCATGCTTGAGAAGCACTGGAGTCACCCATGTCCTGGTTATCTTGTTAATGCCAGCTCAAACTCTTGGTCCAACACCAAACTGGGACTGATTCAACCCCAACGCCACACGCACCTCCTAGCGGGGCACACGAGCTGCAGGCAATTTACTTTTTGATTTAATTCAAGATGCTCAAACGTTCCCTTTCGGGGGCTTGCACTTAACTACAAGTTGCAGGACGCCATCTTCACAGCTCCCTCAAGATCAAACCACAAGTGCTCCTAATCCTTCGGTGCAGAGACCACCACATACCGATCCAGATGTGGCTTCCTCCTCTGCTTGGATCCCATCCTGGGGGCTTAAGATGAGACCTTTCCCTTCTGCAGCCTCTTGCTTTAGGGAGCTTCTTGACCAAAACAGAGAGGGAACACAAGTTTTTCTCAATTAAAAAAACATTTTTGATAATCAAAGCAACCCAAGGAGAGCAAAGTTGGATGCAGCACTCCCATGTTTGACTCTGGGTTGAGGCCAGATGTGGAAACCCAGCATGGGTGGGAGGACAAAGTCCCACAGCCCCTCTCCTCCCTGACTGCCACCATCAACTCCCCCCCCCATCCAGCTGAGGAGTTACCTGCTGATGACGTTTTCCTGCAGCGGCTTCTCCTTGGCCTTAGGTAATTTCTTTTTTTTCCCTTTTATCGCAGGGGGCTGCATACCAGGACAGAGTGGTATAAGAGAAAAGGGAGTTCATGGAGTGGATGTGACGCCCACAAAACATTGGGGACAGTCACAAGGGTCACCCCAACACCTGGGCATGGTGAGGGCTGTCGGGTACCTGCACATGTGGTATTTCCTCTGGTTCCTTCTTCAGAGCCTTTCTCTTGGGTGACTTCGGTGCCTCCTGCCCTTTCCCCAACTCGCTCTTTTGCTTCCTGGGGACAAAAACAAATTCATCTCACTGAGGCCAAGCAGGCAACACCTGCAGCAAACCCCTTGGCGGTGGAAATAAGCCAAGGTGTGATGCCACATTACTTAACCCTTATATCCAGCAGCACCAAAAAAAGGCTCGGAAAAGGAAATCTGGAGGGGTTTCCCTGCTGACCACTTTATGGCTAAGATGCCTGATAGAACCAGGTGCAGCAAATGTGATAACACGATGCTGGAAGCCCCCCAAAATCCCCTGCCATGCCCCATGGTACCCACCTGCTGTCATTGTTGGCCCTTGAGACCCCCATGGCTCTATCATCCACCAGCTCTTCGAGATGTGATGGGGGTTAAGGTAGCATCCCCAAGGATGGTCACTGCAATACAATGGAGACAAAGTCTGGCTGGTAACACCCCAGTTTTGCTCTCAGAGAAAACCCCAACAGATACCCCACATCTCAACCCTGAAGTTCGCAGCTACCCACAGGGTCAAGTTCGGCTTTAACAAGAACCCAAGCAGAACACCAACTGGAAAAACCTTGAGCTCAGTCCCTGAGCTCCCACTGGAGACGGTAAAAATAAAATTGCTGCTAAAATA
The DNA here is from genome assembly GCA_013399365.1 of Pampusana beccarii. Classification (NCBI taxonomy): domain Eukaryota; kingdom Metazoa; phylum Chordata; class Aves; order Columbiformes; family Columbidae; genus Pampusana; species Pampusana beccarii. The sequence continues at coordinate 3,398 of VWYH01010852.1, read as the reverse complement.
AAAAGTAAAACCTCCAAAATAGTATAGGAATTCACAGCTTCATGTAGGTAGATGAGGGCTGGATGGTGCTGGGGTGGATTCGCACCCTCAGAACAGCCCAGGGTACGCAGCAAATATTATCTAGGCCTTAAATACACCCAGAAAGCCACGACGATGTAAAATAATAAAATACAACAAACAGATAAAAGCAAAACTGAAATATTGAGTCCCCTCACCATAGCAGGCAGCTGGGCCACCATCACCCAGCTGTCACCTCTCCTCATGGCTAGAGCAGTCAAACCCCCCAAAAATCACTGTTTCCCATGTAAACTCAAGGCCTTGGAGGATGCAAGAAATAAATATAAAATCCAAACAACACCAGGGCAGTCCCTATCTATGAGAGGCCTTCACTAACTGAAGGAAAAAAGGGGACTTTTCAAGGAGAGAAGACAAGCTACAAAGAATTATGAGACACCCTGCAGACTTCTCAAGGAATAAAAAACCAAAAAATACATCAAAAACCTCCATATTTTGACAGCTTTTGCCAAGCTATGAGCACTTACAGCTACTGGTAGGACCAAGCTCCCCTAAAAGCCACCCAGCCTGGAGAAGACCCAGGCCCAGCTGCCTCCATAAGGGCAATGCCTCCTCACAGGCAGCTTATAAAAAGTCTCCCTCAGCCCTGATTGGAGCTTCTGAGCCCAAAATGCACCCTGGGAAATGAAGTTTTAGCCCAAAAAGCTGAATTTCAGGAGAATCCCTAGCTAGCACCTTCTTGTCAAGGAGACCTCGTAGAGAGAAAATGCTTTGTATGGCTCAGGTGAAAGATGAGGCCAAGAATATTGCTATAAAAACAGCTTGGGGAAATCTTCCTTCCAGGAGATATCCCCTCTACAATTAGATAATTAAATTAACCTCCAAAAATCCAGTCATTCTCAGCTAGTTCTTACCCATCAGAGCCTCATGGTTGGACTTGGAGAGGTCTTTGAGCCCAGGCACTGAGCACAGAGGTTGGATCTCACAGGGTGTTGCATGGTAGAACCCATAAACCTCATTCTGAAGTCCTCACCCACTCCTCTCCACCCCTATTCATGCAGGTGACTTATTGCTTTCACCTGCTCATGTTGCCATCAAGCACTTCATCACAGCTGGACCTCAAAATGGTCTCAAGCAGCATTACTGGGAAGGGGCTGATAGAAAGAACCTACAGGGGATTTACACAGCGTGAAGAAATATGAGCTTTCCCCAAAAATGCTGGGTTTTGGGAAGGAAGATTCGCAGTAGACATGAGGAATAGTTTTTTCATGAGGGTGGTGGAGCATTGGCCCAGGTTGCCCAGAGTGGTGGTGGATGCCCCATTCCCAGAGACATCCCAGGCCAGGCTGGACGGGGCTCTGAGCAACCTGAGCTGCTGAAGATGTCCCTGCCCATGGCAGGGGTGGCACTGGATGAGCTTCGGAGGTCCTTTCCAACCCAAACTATTCTATGATTCCACGATTTCCCCACACCGAGATCCTCGGCCACGGCGAGTAGCGGGGCCACACATTCCCCTGGGAAGATGCCACCCGGTTCGCAGCCGGGAGCAGAAAACCCCAGAGGCAGGGCTGGCTCCGGGAAAGCCTCTTTGATCCTCGTTGCGCCACCCGACCGAGGAAAAATCATCCAAGCCACCTTTCTTGCTGGATGAGTAAAAGTTGTCAAGGGATGGAAGCTGGCCCCGGGGCAGGGAGCAGGAGAGGACGATGTCTTGTTGGGGCTTGTTCGCTCTCGGTCGCCTTCTGCCAAACCAAGGACCAGCGTTTTTATGTTTTTCTTACATTTTCACCTTGTGCCTCATATATTCAGCCTTGATGCTTGGTGAAGGTTTCTCCTAAGTTTTCCATGCTGGTTCAGATGTCTTTGATAGGAAACGATGGGGTTTGTAGTGTGGGTGAGCTGGGAAAAATCTGTCCTAGCTTAGACCAGCTCCAGATTGCCTTCACATCCTACCCAAATGCAACTCAGGGCAGACTTCTTAATAATAGGAGAGGTTTTTTATATTTTTGCAGACGCTTTTGGCAGTGAGGGAGATGAGAGCAGGATGGCTCTATCCAGGGCTCTGCAGTGGGGAAATGTGGACCACAAAGAGGGTCTGGCTCATCTTTGGGGAAAACCAGACCGCAAATGGGGTCCCTGCAAGGTTCGGTGACACCACGGTGAGCTGTTGAGGGTGACATCGTGACAATATCCCATGGGCTGCCAGTCGTTGTTGGGCTGAAGGCAGCTCCCTCGTCAGCAAAAGAATAAATACCTCTTCCTACGCACTCCCCGGTGTGCAGACAGTTGCGGCCACAGGATTAAAAGCACTTCTCTTTGCAAACCACCACAGTATTCACCCGGAAAAAGCATTTCTGGCACTCCAGATTTAACAGTAATTCTTCCACCTTTCTCGTCCAGTGGCTTCTTTCAAATTGGGAAATCCAGGAGGGAGAGAAAAGTCCTTCCTAACATAGTCATTTCCTTGAGATCATGCGATCCTTGAAGCCCCGGTGAGCAAAAATTGGCTGCAAAAGGTGGAAATGTTTTAATATATTCAGGCAGTTATAAAATAGAATCATGCAATAAAGAAAGGTTTAATGTATGCTGGGCTATTTTGGTTTTTGCCTTGTTAAACAGCTGAATCTGCACAGGTTCCTTATGCCATATTGACACGATTAGGATCATCGCGCACAAGTGCTGTCTCGTTAACTTCATTATGGAAATGAAGCCAGGCCCTGGTAAAGACTTAGGGACCTTTTCATGGTGACACATGCAGGCGACAACACAGTTCAGCATCCCTGTGCCAGGCACTGCATGGTTTATGGTCCCGTTTGCATCTTGGGAATTGGAGTTTTCCAACCCCTGGACATTTTTCCATGAATTTGTGATGGTTTTGACACCGTTGCCCAGTCCCAGCTCTTATTTTGTGGGCATGATTGAGAGTAAACCCCTTCCATGGTTCAATAATATGGCCCACAGAAGAAAAAGTGGGGTAGGATTTGCCTGTATCTGGCTGGAAAATGGATTTTCCTCCTTTCCTCCTTTCTTTCTTTCTTTCCTTCTCTCTCTTTCTTCCTTTCCCTTTCTTTTCTTTTTTCCTCTAATTTTGTATTATATTGTGTTTTGTACAGGAGCAACATCTGATCGGTGTAGCAGAACAAGGGAATGAAACTCCCAGGTGTTACAAAATTGCTCCGGCAGCTGTGGGAGCTGCAGTGTCACCATCCAGCTGTTCGTTTGTTTTTATTGGGGGGGGGAGGATATGATGTGGCCAAGGGGCCACACAGAAGGGGGCAGAAGTGGGGCAGACAGCAGCTGGAGCTGGCTGAGTAGGGGATGCGCGGTGGGTGCTGCTTTATCGCACCCCCCACCACCACAGCAGCCCAGATGTTGTGGGGTGG
>VWYH01010851.1:277445-313450 GCA_013399365.1 Pampusana beccarii | reverse complement strand
AGCCTCCTTTTCTTAAGGCTAAATAGCTCCAGTTCCCTACATCTCTTGGCTTCTCTCTCCTCCCACATCAATGAGCTATGTGACATTTCCTACAAGGCAGGGCAGGGAAAAACCACAGTCCTGGAACCCATCACCTCTACCTAAAGCACGCATGCATGCATGCATGCATGCATCCATCCATCCTTTGTTTTGCCAGAGCCAGAGTGGGCAGAAGAATCCCGACTCCTCTCAGACGCTGTGTAACTGTTGAGGGAACCGTGTTGGGTGACACATGCCCAGTATGACACCCAAAAATGTTTCTATTTCCAAGCTCTTATCCCACAAACATCAGCAGCAAACTGCAAAGACCAGCTGCCCACCGGGCAGATCAACCCTGTTATCAATCCATTTGTTAAACGTTTTGCCGTTTAAACAAAGGCAGGTGGCTCAGGAGGCACATGCACAGAAAACAGCTTTTAGAAAAGCAACTTCCAAGTTTTCTCTTCTTTTTTTTTTTTATTTTTTTTTTTTTTTTTTTTTTTTTAATTTCCTTATGACCCCATTTCCCCACCGCTCATCTTCCTCGCCTATGTAGAAAACCACTACGGCAAGTAAAACACCAGAGGCAGCAGCGTTCTTGCCATAAAAACAGATGCTTTTTTAATTGTCCATCTCTCAGGCATAATTGGTTGAACGGAGATACACATAAAATAGACTGCAGCACACGTGTCAAGGGAAGGAGCTGATGCAAGAGAAAAAAAAAAATCCTCTACCAGCCTGAGAATGCAATAATTTAGCTGGATCCACTCAAATTCACTTTTCAGTGTCACAATTAGTATGGTCTGGTCATCTAATGTAGTAACCTTTACCCTGTGACCCTTTTTTTTCTGTTTTTATGGCTTGTTAGCAGCGTGGTCATCCAGGCATGGCCAAGAAAGAGAAGAGACATTTACGGAGCCAAGGGAAGGTAAGGCAGTGCCTGTGTAAAACACACACTGCCTTAACACTAACATTTCTTGTCCTGTTCTAATCATATCTCTACAGGAGAAAAAGGTTATTCCTTTTTTTCTGGTCATTTCCTCATTGCCGGAAATCTTTGTTCTTGTCATCGCAGTCAACTCTAAATTTAACCAGGATGCAAAGACCCTGCGCTCCCAGCACAGTGTGAAATCATATTCAATAAAGAAGATTAACAACCAGAATGCTGGTAAAAAAGGATAAGGGAAAAAAAAAAATGTGGCTTCTGTTTAATTAAACTTGGTTTGCTATTTGACTGAACCTTTCATACAAGAATGCTTCTCAACTCTGTGATTAATTCACTGGAAAACCTTAAAAATTCGCAGGGCTTATTTTGTCCATCTGCAAAATGGAGAAATAAAACTAGGACTGAGATTTTCAGCATTTGAACTGAGGCTTTTAGAATGCCTGTTGCTATAGTACTGTGAAATCTTTTTACAAATGAGTCTGAAATATCATCAGCATTCCAAAAGGTAATTACAAAAGAAAAAAAAAAAAAGAAATTGCCATTTTTTCCTGTGTCCTTTACAACCTTTAAACCTAGATTTGTAATTGAAGTGCAAACTGACCTTTATAAACTGTACAGCATCGCTGAAATACATTATTCGACAGGGCTTGGGGGAATTTGCCATGCTCAGCAATTCAATAATCCTACATTCTTTCATTTATGTTCTTCAGACAATGTGACATAGCTGGATTTTCCCTCTACTCCAGATGCAAATCAAGCAGGAGAGGCTGAGGGGTTTATCAACACCATAATCTAAATCTCCTGTGAACTTGCTGCTGTAACCTGCTTTTTGGCAAATAGCTCTGGTTTGCCCACTTTCTCAAACATCTCAGCAGTTAATACGAACTCATATTAAATCCCATTTGCAATCTGCTAGCTCAGACGGTTAAATGGCCCACGTACAGAAATGATCCATCATCACCAATCGAATCATCTGAGGTGGTTTTCTCTCTAACCTTGGCGTATAATAACACAACTGCAATCATGTGCAGCACCATAACCACACTACAAAAACGTCAGGCATCAGACTTTGTTACTGGGTAATTAGACTGATCGGAAAAAGCTTCACATGGGAAAAACAAGGTAAAACAGCAAGAAGCCCTCGAAGTATCAACTCCACGAAGCTCTTTCAGCTCTTGCGAGTCCATCCACAGGCACTAGTTTTTTACAGTGCACGAGCTGTTTTAGCGCCGATCTCTGCCAATAGAACCCCAACTTCTGGTTCAGCTGAGTCTGCATTGCCATAGAACGGCAGGATAATTTTGGTTGGAAAAGACCCTCAAGATCATTGAGTCCAACCAGAACCTAACACTGTCAAGTTCATCACTAACCACGTCCCTAAGCACCATGCCTACATGTCCTTTAACCCCCTCCAGGGATGGTGACTCCACCACTGCCCTGGGCAGCCTGTTCCAATGCCCGACAACCCTTTCATGAAGATGTTTTTCCCAATATCCAATCTAAACCTCCCCTGGTGCAACTTGGGGCCATTTCCTCTCATCCTATCGCTTGTTAGTTGGGAGCAGAGCCCGACCCCCTGGCTCCAAGCTCCTTTCAGGCAGTTCAGAGATCAGAAGGTCTCCCCTCAGCTCCTGTTCTCCAGGCTGAACCCCCCAGCTCCCTCAGCCGCTCCCATCACACTTGTGCTCCAGCCCCTTCCCCATCTCCGTTCCCTTCTCTCAACTCGCTCCAGCACCTCAAGGCCTTTCTTGTGGCCCAAATCTGAACACAATATTCAAGGTGCACAGTCTGTATCTGCACCTGCATCTGCCATGCAAGGGTGTCTTCCCACTCTCATCTCCTTCCTTCCACTAGAGACAGGGTCACCCGAATGAGTGACACTAATTCACCTGCCTCCATCCCACAGGTAGCATCGTTTGTATTGATCAAACTTACAGCAACCTGTATCGCCCTTTTCCTTTTAGCTCTTTTTTTAATCACCTCAATCACCTTCCTCTGAAGTCCTGCATAAAACCACACTCAGAAACGTCTCTAGAAGCAGGATTTTGGCTCAAGGGTGGTACACGCTTGCTAGGCAGCACTGATTGGCTACATGCTATTTTTGGCCAAACCCAAGATTTTTCAGTTTACACCTCTTGGGAGTCAGCACCACAAACAAAAGCTGCTGCTCCTTCTTCTCCTGCTGTGTTTTTATTTCTCCTCCACCTTTAGATGAGGTTCTTAAGGACATTGTTTAGTGCTGGAGTTGGGTTATGGCTGGACTTGGTGATCCTGAGGGTCTCTTCCAACTGAAATGATTCTACAATTCTCTGATTTTTCACCCAAAAGGGAGGATATTATAATTTGAACGCCATCTAAAAGGGTGTTAGATAAGTCTTCGCCATGCAGGGTTACTGTTTCCTGCAGCTTAAGAGAAATAAAAGTAGAAATACAGTTGAAACAAAACACTCATTCAAACCTGTACCTTTTGAATGCTTTAACAAGCTTGATTTCTCTGCCCGTGCCTTGCGTAACGTGGTTGTTGCCATGAGAGCAAGTGCACAGCACTCATGGTACTCAAATACTCAAACTTTATTGAACTGTTTACTGTTGCAAAGTGCAAGGGGTCACATGTACAGTCTTAACCTTCTGGAATTATTTACTGTACTAATACTAATAAAATAAGTTTTAAAGGCAGATGAAAATTCCTCCTTGGCTTATTTAACCCCTAAGGATGTCTTCTGGGGAAACTAAGATTGTTTTTTTCCCCTCATTATCTTAAATCTAGAAAGAAAATTCCCATGTTGTGACATTGCAATCTAGGAAAGAGGCATGACATCATTATTCTGCAAGATCGAATTCATGAAGATCACAGGATGTGAACAAGCAAGCTCTCCATATAGAAATTGCATCTGTGTTTTGTGAACACTGGGAGAGAGAATATAAGGAGACAGTAATAAAAAATGTCCCGGCAAACATGTATAATCCCCTTGAGGTTTGACTTCTTTAAAAATAAAACATGCATGTTTGTCAAACACTTGACCTTCAGCTTGGTTATTCAACAGGAGGTCATGGACCCATGGTTGATTGCAAGCATTTCCTGGAATAAATCTCCTAAGTCACAAGCTAAATTGCAAAAGCTGTGACATTACTAAAAAGCAGTCAATGCTGTACTAAAATTATTTCTTTAAAGCACCCTTAGCTTCTCTTTCATTTTCTTTGTAGTTTTCATCTGGCATTATTCACTTCTCTTCCTCCGAGACGTTTTCCCAAAGAGCATCCTCACCTGCCTTATCTAGTTCCACTTCAAACAAGGTAGGAAATAATATTTAAACCAAATGCCCAATGAGATTTCCTCTTGATCTCTTACTAGTACTCTGTGGAAGTGTTACTTGTTGAAAACTATTGTTCTTACTCAGTTAAAACATCTGATGTCCATACACATCGACTGAAGATCTAACCAACCCCTGGTGGTGCCTCCTGTGGTGAGAAGACAAGTGTCTCTAAGCAGAGGGTTTACTATGGCCCTGATTGAGCATGGTGCAAAAGGACTGTGTAGATGAGGATCTTAGGGACACGTTTTAGCAACGCTGTTAACGGTTGGATTTGATGATCTTGATGGTCTCTTCCAACCAACACGATTCTATGATTCTGCGACTCATCCATTAGACCATCGCAGTGAAAAAACACAGTGATATTAGCAAGCCAGAGTGACTCGTCCAATAAGCAACAGCTTGGCAGATCCTCATGCTCTTTTCTGAGATGTGACTCTCCTTTTTTTAATGTCTTTTTTTATTTTCCCCTCAAACCCAGCAAACCTTCCAGAGGATGCTAATTGCTCCCACAGACAGCCTGAAGAAACGTGACCAAACGGATCAGCCGAAGCCACTGATCACAACAAACATCATTCTCATCGACGAGACCGCCGCTCCTGGCTTTGTGGCCAGTGTTAAGACTTGGGGAATAAACGCCACCTTCCACAAAGCCAATAGAAGTATTGCAATAAAGATTACAACATTTGGATTAGCATGTCAAAGCCCTGAAGGACTCCACGGCAGAACGGATGCCAACAACCACGCACTCCATGCCTGCATCCATGAATTATTAAACAAAACTTCATCCCATGGGTCCTCCAGTCAATCAACATGAACTGCATCACTGACCGTATAACTATGGGCAAAAAAACTTACCGTAAACATGCACAAGTCCTGTCCCACCCTCCAGGAATTGTTTTTCGGTCTCCAAAAGTTTACAAAACTCGGGCTTTTAAATCCACTGGCAAGTCACCCCAATAAGGATATCAAGTCGTAAGATAAACTTCTCGCCCTTGGATATCTCAACCCAAATAAAAAAAATTATTTGCCCTCTGCAGGCTATGCTAACAGAATGTGAACTCGTCTTCCATTATCTCTAACTGCAGGGGGAAAGAGGCAAAATATAATAAGCTGGTTTGTTTTTTGAGGTGAGGGAGGATGAATTTTGCTCTGTTGACTACAAATGCCAATCTTTAACCTGGTCAAATACCATATTTCTTTTCCAATATATGAAAATGGCAAAAGAAGTAAACCCAAAATTTAAAAACACTAATATTTTGACTAATAATAGGAGGGGAGATCTGCATATGTGTAATTGATTAAGCTCAGAAAGGCTTCAGAAAAATTAGTGAAAGTATTGCTGTTATCATGGCAGTCCAAGAGCTGGAATGGGAGTTGTTTATTGTATTTATTTATTCTTCCTGCTGTCACCCACAAAACAAAAAGTAAAATAACATCAGTGTGAGTTCAGCATTTCTCAGATAAACATCTTAGAATAAATTTATGAAAAGACCAAACATGACACTATTTTTACACATGGCAATATCCAGCTACATTTCTACTACTGTAAAATTGTCTTGCGATTAATACAAATAGAGAGTTTGCTTGAGGATGTAGTTGGCTTCCAAAATGGGAATGTACATTTTTCACCCAAGGCACCAAATCAAAGGGGTGCATGGGGTGGGGAGAAGGTTTATTCTTACAACATCTAGTTACTGGCAGAAGACAAGAGTCATATCTTCATTTACCAAGATCTGTCCTCTGAATAGCATAAAGACCATGGGATGTTACTGCAGACCTTGTTCCTCGAGTGAGCGGACAAAGAACTGTGCTCACACTGCGGTAACTGACTTCTCCTGTTCTTCAGATGCTCTCCTTCCTGAAGATGTCACAGCCACGGTGTTTAGAATCATAGAAAAGATTCATAGAATCATTTCAGTTGGAAGAGACCCTCAAGATCATCGAGTCCAACCAGAACCTAGCACTAAACCATGTCCCCTCCAGGGATGGTGACTCCACCACTGCCCTGGGCAGCCTGTTCCAATGCCTGACAATCCTTTCCAGGAATAAATGTTTCCTAATATCCAACATAAACCTTCCCTGGCACAACTTGAGGCCATCTCCTCTCATCCTATCACTTGCTCCTTGGCAGAAGAGCCCAAGCTCCTCCATGCTCCAAGCTCCTTTCAGGCAGTTCAGAGATCAGAAGGTCTCCCCTCAGCTCCTGTTCTCCAGCTGAACCCCCCAGCTCCCTCAGCCGCTCCCATCACACTTGTGCTCCAGCCCCTTCCCCATCTCCGTTCCCTTCTCTCAACTCGCTCCAGCACCTCAAGGCCTTTCGTGTTGTGAGGGCCTCAAAACTGAACACTGGATTCAAGGTGTGGCCTCACCAGCACCGAGTACAGTGGCACAATCCCTTCTCTAGTCCTGCTGGCCACACTATTCCTGACACAAGCGGGGATACTTTTGGCCTTCTTGCCCACCTGGGCACACACTGGCTCATATTCAACTGCTGTCACCAACACCCCCAGGTCCTTTTCCCCCAGGCACTTTCCAGCCACTCTTCCCCAGCCTGTAGCGCTGCCTGGGGTTGGTGTGACCCAAGTGCAGGACCCGGTGCTTGGCCTTGTTGAACCTCAGACAATTGGCCTCAGCCCAAAGATCCAGCCGGTCCAGATCCCTCTGTATGGCCTTCCTACCCTCCAGCAGATCAACACTCCCATCCAATTTAGTGTAATCTGCAAACTTAAACAGCTGGACCTAAAGCTGAAGGGCAAATTTGCAAACTGGAGGTGGGAACAAGGATATGTGGGAGGGCTGGGGCTCCCAGGCAACCCAGCTTTCACCTCCAGAGACACCAGCAGTGACTGGGCTCCCAGGGTCTTGATTTCTTGACTGAACATGACACTGAGGAGTACCAGAAACCAAATAAACAACTATGTAAGAAGCAGCAGCAATGAAAGACCTTCAAGAGAACATAGTCGCTTATCCCCAGATGACATCTTTCCTTGTCCCCATGCTTGCATCTCCCGGAGCATCCATCATTTGCCACATATCACTAATCATCGCTCCATCACTCGGTGGCTTAAAATTCACAGCCTACTTCCAAAGGCTATCTTGACGTGAGAAGATGCTATTGCTTTGGCCAAGGTTTCTGGCCATCAAGACCTCTGGCAAGGGCAATTTGGGAGGAAAACGCTGAAAAGAAAAAACTTCTCTGACAGATTGATTTGTAGTGACCATTAGAAACTGTTCAGGCATGCGAAGGGAGACTCCAAGGACCTCTCAAAGCAGGGAAGGTGGTCAAAAGCAGATGAATTTATCATCATTGGAGAGTTCTGTAGTTCATCACCAGCTTTCGTAATTTATCACAGAGATGTCACATATATCTGGAGCTCTGGGATTCTTAAGGGTGAGATCTGTCACATAAATATAGTTATAAATGCAGCGAGTGTATTATACAGTTAAATGCAAATGTTGCAATCTGGCAACCCATTTTTACTGCCAAACCTAGAAGGTTTTTCATGTCAGAAATTGATGCCAGCAGCGATAAATGGAGGATAGATAAAGTTAATCCGACCACTTTGAGTTGAACGGGGAAGGTATTACTTTGAAGGGTTTAAAATATTAACGGAATCAAAACGACATTTCAAAATACTCATGGAAATATCTTTTTTTTTTTTTAAGCTTATACAAGCAGTCTAACAAAACCATATAAAATATTATTAAATCCTACCCTTAATTAAACATGCTGACACTTAAAAGCTTCTGTCTGATTTACTTAAAAAAATCTTATTTCAGTAAATTATGACTTTAAAATATCTTTCTGCTCTAAAGGAATCTGCATTCCTAAGGAAAACATTTTTAACAGAAGCCTTAAAAAAAATAAATCTATTTTTTTTTTAAGCGCTAACTCCAGCTTATAAAATAGACAGCTAAGATAGGAAAGGAAAAAGGAAACAATATGCATGAATAATTAAACTGAGGAAAAAACAAACAAACAAACAAACAAACAAACAAAACTTCATTGTTTTACAGCAATTCAGAAAAGCTGAGGAGCATGGATTCATCTGCCCCGCCAGGAGGACGGTGAGGCTCATAGCCATGAGGACAACCATGACTTAGGTGAGAAGAAACTGAGTTGTCTTAATCATTCAGCCTGAAGGTAAACTGCCAATGGTAACTCCCCCACATAATTCAGGAGGACATCTAGTATCACTTCAGATATCCTAGCGTGCTACCAGGCCTACAGCTGTTGTTTCAGAAGAGAATGAAGACCAAGTCCTGTGCCAAAACTGCCAGCCCCACATAGAATCACAGAATCATTTTGGTTATAAAGTTCAGCTGTTAACCTAACATTGTCACTAAACCATGTCCCTAAGAACCTCATCTAAGCATCTTTCAAACATCTCCAGGTTTGGTGACTCCACCACTGCCCTGGGCAGCCTGTTCGAATGGCTAACAAAACTTTCCAGGAAGGAGGTTTTTCCTACTATTCAATCTAAATCTTCCCTGCTGCAACTAGAGGCTGCCTCCTCTCATCCTATTGCTTGTTCCTTGGGAGAAGAGCCCAACCCCCTCCATGCTCCAAGCTCCTTTCAGGCAGTTCAGAGATCAGAAGGTCTCCCCTCAGCTCCTGTTCTCCAGGCTGAACCCCCCAGCTCCCTCAGCCGCTCATAAGACTTGTGCTCCATGTGTGTCTCCAACAACCTGAGCCACCTCAATAGCCTCAAGAGTCATCTATTTTATCAGGATGAGCTGAAGCTTGAGAGACACCATTGACTGAGCTCACATGGACACCTACCTCTAGGCGTCTTATCCATAAAAAAGGTGATATGAACAACTTGTGTCAAGCAAGCACCATGGTTGGGTCTAATCTGTCATAGATTAATGACCATGTCCTGAATGCCACCATGTTTCAAAAGTGCTTCTACAAATCCAGCAAGCCACTCTGGACTGAGCCTGAGTGGACTGAAGTGCCCATTGTCATTCTTCAGTTGACTTTTGCTTCAAGCTTGGGCAATGGATGCTCTTCTAACCCCAAATGGGGCATCTTGCATATGTCCCATCGGTTGTGCTTCGCCATAGGCATCACTTGATTTCAGGGTTGTGTGATGGCAAAATAAATGGATGAAGTGATTTTACTCACCCTCCAAAAATTCCTCCAGCGATGTGGCACATCGCATGGGGAAGGGTGAAGAAGATGGAGTTCCTTCTAATTCCAGCCAAGAATGTGACAAACCATTTACGTATTTTTGGCACAATTCACCGAACCACGGAAAACAGGTGCTCTGTGAGGTTAACGTTTGGCCAAAAGTAGGTACAAGGAGCAATCCAAAAACTGCACGTTTAGCCTCTTCAGGACCGTTGCCTTTGTCTCACCTCCAAGCACCTCAGATCCCAAACTGAGCTTTCCATTTGGAAAATACTTTGAAACTCCTTTGCAGTCCCTGCACCATAATCCTAATAAAATCATTAAAGCATTATGCACATTGTCAGTGTTCTGCAGACAGTGAATACTTCATGGATATATATTCACTAATACCGCTCAGATGGGACACTCAGGCTGTGGCCACGGGAAACCTTGTGTCGTGCATCATCTTAACCAGATCTGCTGTATCAATTCAATCATAAAAGCGGGTTTACTTTCACACTTTGTACATATGTAGAGCTGAACCATCTCTCAGGTGCAGAAAAAAAGATACGTATTTCAATAATGTGCACATTTAAAAAAAAAATAGTGTCAATGGGAGAAGGGAGGTGGAAGGTCAAATTTAGGCTTTTCCTCAAATCAGGAGAAATCAACACATTTTGCAGAACGGACACATGCAAAAACCTCACCAGTGCTAAAAGCCCCCAAAATATCCTTCTTATAACTCCTCCCTAAACAGGCAAATTCTCCTGTGAGTGACTCGTAAAGGATCCAAATATGCCACAGAGTGAATATTCATGGGTTACATCCCAGACACCCTTTGCAAGATACTTTTTTTTTCTTATTAAAATTTGTTCTCAGGTTAAAAAAAAAGTAATAATAATTTAAAAAAATCTGGTGATACACAGGGAAGCTTTATCCTTACAGTAATACTAAAAGAGGATGTCTCTGGACCCAAACCTCTGTGCTCAGCTGGGCAAAGGCGTCTTTCACCCTTGATGTGCTGGATCAGTAATGAAAAAACTGTGGGCAAGATTGATACAGGATGGAGTATCACATTGCCCAGGGAGAATTACCCAGGTTACAGGGATGCTTTCATTTCCAGCCACTTTTTTGAGGGTGTTGGGAGATAAACCAGGCATATCCATTCACAAGAATAGAGATCGGATTTCACTTTCTCCTGTAGACAGTGATTTATCTGGGAACTCAATTGTATTTGCTTAAATTAAAAGCTAGTTACCTTCAGTGCCTAATGTCGGAGAACGCCCTCACCCCACACCCTCTGGCTAAGGAGGCAGATAAACGCCTTGGGAGTTCAGATTATTAAACCAAAGGGCAGGAAAAAGAAAAAGAAAAGTAAATTTTTCCTGCAACATAGCAGTACTTAACAAGCTGTTTTTAGCCAAGCATCACCGGAGAAATCTGTCAGGATTGCCTGCTGGTCCCAGCTCCTCACCCCAGCTCCATGCGCCGTTTTTTCTGTTTGCTCCCATTCCCTTCCCAATTAATCCAGGGTCAGCTGCATCCAGCCAACACCATCTAAATCTTCTTACAGGCATTTATGTTTCCCTTGTCAGGACTTTCAGCTCCAAGCACACAAGTATTTGGTCTGGGTCTGGGAAGAGCTTTGACAGAGATTATTCACTGTTAGGTCTCATATATTAATACATCCCACTCACGCATCAGCGGCCAAGTTGGTCTCACTGCCTCTGTTTGAGATGAACTCTCCCAAATTCACTTCCCGCAGATACATCCCTTATTCTGAACGACTCAGCTATCAAAGGGAGAGAAACCATTTCAGAAAAGGGAATAGCCCAGGCTGACAGAAAGAAGCCTGCACTCATCTGATGACATTATAAGTCCTGTGCATAAGAGGCAGAAAGTCTGCATGAATTTGAAAAAGAGTCAAGCAACTTTGGTTTGGTTTTGTTTTCTGTTTTAGCAGCATATATTTTTGCAGTATACGAACTATTGTAGCTAAATGCCCTACGTGGCAGGACCGCTATTCACCGTGAATCCCTGCTCCCAAATACTCTGTCTCCCCTCGCTCGCTTAACCGCCTCATTTTAGGCAATGATAGTCACCTAGTCAGTATAAAAGCAGAAAGTGCTAATTTTACTATTTATATACCCACAAATTACTATCGCTTTTCTAATAGCCAAGGCTATAAACCTACCAAATGTCCACTCGTTGCTCCCCAACCACCCTCCAAGGTAGAGGATGTTCAAGGAGAAACATGCATCAGCCTTCGAAGGAAAGGGGTCAAGTGGCAGAGGAGGAAGATTAAGCCATGATTTGTAGCCGGGGAAGCAGAAAATGCTGCTCCAAAGGTCTCACCTGAAGAGCTGACCCTCTGCTTGTCCCTGAACATAGAGATATATGCGGCACCGCCAGCTCTCGTGATTCATGGTGTGCTGCTTTTTGCTGGTGCAGCTCTCGTGAGAGACAGGCAGAGATGCTTGTAGAGCATCCAAAGCTACTTCCCTACATCTGGTGATGAAATTGGAGGCAACGTGAAGGACAAACCAGTCAATCACAGAAGCACAGAATGTCAGGGACTGGAAGGGACCTCAAAAGCTCATCGAGTCCAATCCCCCCGCCGGAGCAGTAACACCCAGATGAGGTTACACAGGAAGGTGTCCAGGCGGGTTTGAATGGCTGCACAGAAGGAGACTCCACAACCTCCCGGGGCAGCCTGGGCCAGGCTCTGCCACCCTCACCGTGAAGAAGTTTCTTCTCAAATTTAAATAGAACCTCCTGTGTTCCAGTTTGTACCCATTGCCCCTTGTCCTATCACTGGTTGTCAACCAGAAGAGCCTGGCTCCATCCTCATGACACTCACCCTTTCCATATTGATCCCCATGAATGAGGTCACCCCTCAGTCTCCTCCAAGCTCCAGAGCCCCAGCTCCCTCAGCCTTTCCTCACACAGCAGATGCTCCACTCCCTTCAGCATCTTCATTGCCCTGCACTGGACTCTCTCCAGCAGTTCCCTGTCCTTCTGGAACTGAGGGGCCCAGAACTGGAC
Source organism: Pampusana beccarii (assembly GCA_013399365.1). Classification (NCBI taxonomy): domain Eukaryota; kingdom Metazoa; phylum Chordata; class Aves; order Columbiformes; family Columbidae; genus Pampusana; species Pampusana beccarii. The sequence goes on along the minus strand of VWYH01010851.1, from coordinate 301,014 downwards.
ACAATATTCCAGATGTGGTCTCACCAGGGCAGAGCAGAGGGGCAGGAGAACCTCTCTGACCTACTGACCACCCCCTTCTGATCCACCCCAGGTCCCATTGGCCTTCCTGGCCACAAGGGCCCAGTGCTGACTCATGGTCACCCTGCTGTCCCCAGGACCCCTAGGTCCCTTTCCCCTTCACTGCTCTCCAATGGGTCGTTCCCCAACCTATACTGGAACCTGGGGTTGTTCCTGCCCAGACGTCAGACTCTACACTTGCCCATGTTATATTTCATTACATTTTTCCCCACCCAACTCTCCAGCCTGTCCAGGTCTCTGGATGGCAGCACAGCCTTCCAGTGTCAGCCACTCCTCCCAGTTTGGTGCCATCAGCAAACTTGCTGATAGTGCACTCAGTATAAGGACAGGGCAAAAGAATGTGATGATTGAGAGGAAGACACCTGACGGTCCTTCCTCCTTCGCTTGGCATCCTGCAACTCTTTGACCTGGAGATGCAATGAGCCAAAAAGCAGAAATCAGGAGAATTCTTCCAGATGAACCAGGAGGGTGGCAGGAGACAGACCCAGGAATTCTGGGGCTGACAACAGGGGCAGGGAAGCACACTTAAAATAAGCTGCATTTAACTATCTGGACAGCTAATGATAATTCCGAGATTAAAAATAATTATCGCAATTAGTGCAACATGCATCTATTTATGTAACTGCTCAGGAAAGAAGAAAATTATCAAGCTGTCTTTTTGAAGCGTGCTGAAGAGTCGAGGAATTGATTATTAAATTAAAAAAAAAAAAAAAAAAAGAAAAGAATAGTTTAAGAGTACAAGCACAATAGACACTCTCTGTGATAGAAAAGCTTTCCTGGGTTAAGGATGTTCAGCAGTTACCAGGGTGGTTTATGCTACAAATACTTTTGTACATGTAAACATCTTTCCTGATTACATCGATCTCCACAGGCTGCCTTTTTACTCTTCCATCCTCTCCAGCCTCCTAAATTTAGTTCCAAATGTTCTGACTATTATTACTATCACTATTTTTAATCCTTAAGTTTGCAAAACAGAGCATATGTGAATTATAGAAGATCTGAAGCACTGATGAAAGCAGAAGAGACTGCAAACCAGTCTGAGAGTTTATATTGCACTGAGAAGGTCGGTCAAGTCCACCAGACAAATTACAGCATATAAAGCAAATATAAAGGAATAGAAACTAAATTCTTCCATTTGTTCACAGTTGAGTCTCAGCAGGAACTGCAGCCACATACACAAAATCAGAGCCACATCCTAAGCACTTGATTCTTGCATGCAAGCTGCATTATGGGAAGCAGCTTTAATAAATTGTGCTACATTTGGAAAAGCCATTTTAATTCTCTAATTAGCATGTGTACGATGAAAACTAACTGTGCGTGCTCGTGTATACACGTACCTAGAACACAGAGTTTAATGAACTGTATCTATTGAAGGGAAACTGAAGTTGCATTTTCTCCGTTTTGTGCCATGTGATGCAGGTTTGACACCACAACACACTATTCTGCCTATAAAATCTCTTTTTGCTCTCTTTTTTTCTGTTAGATTCACAATCTTTGGCAAAGAAGAGAGGCAGAAGAAAAAAAAAATATGAAAAAAACTACACAAGCATCTTAGTCTGGCTTCACATTAAAATAAATTAAAAAGAACAAAAAAACAACCAACAGCAAAAAATAACAGCACATATACAATGACAGAAAACCCTCTTTCACTGCGGGTCATAATTTTCTGTTATCCACCTACCATTCTCTGCCACCTGAAACCACCACAAGCAAAGCTACATACGATCAATACATGTCTCACCGTCATTAATCACCAACAGAAAGGAACAAAATGAAGTAAGTCTGACAAAAAAGACTGTCCTGGTATAAAAAATGGATAGAAGAAAGGGTGAGGATAGATGAGGAAAAGAAGTGAAAAGGCTGGGACAAAGGGAGATCTACAGCGATCCAAAGCAAACTCACAGTCCATCCTGCAGCTCTTGAGTATCATTTGAGGTCCCCAGAGATCGAAGGCTTCTTTCCAGAGAGGTCACTGTCAACAGCAGAGAAAGAAAAGATAAAGAAGCAGTACCCTTTTGCAGAGAAAAAATATTGGATTTTCAGTCATTTCTTTGTCTCTTAATAAATTTTCTTTCAAAACAGCGTGACAAAGTTGTGTTTGGGTAGGTAACTCATGAGAGAAAGGGGACAACATCTGGTAATGCCTATTACTCAAAAATGGATAAATTTGGTCGCTTGGATGCATAAATGGTGAATCCACTTGTCACGTGTCACAACACGATGGGGCACGACTGCTTGCAACAGCCACAAAACCTCCATTCCATGGATCTTGCACAGATCTCTGACTCTTCTAGTCCCAAACTTTCTAACTCTTCATGTTACAGCAAGTGCATTAAATTCCCAGGGCTGGAGACAGAATCACAAAGTCACAGAACGGTTGGAGTTGGAAGGGACCTCTGGAGATCATCCAGCCCAACCCACCTGCTAAAGCAGGTTCACCAGAGCAGATCACACAGGAAGGTGTCCAGGTGGGTTTGAATGTCTCCAGAGAAGGAGACTCCACAACCTCTCTGGGCAGCCTGGTCCAGGCTCTGGCACCTCAAACGAAAGAAGTTTCTCCTCATATTCAGATGGAACCTCCTGTGGTTCAGTCTGCGCCTGTTGCCCATCATCCTGTTGTTTGGCATCACTGAAAAGAGTCTGGTCCATCCTCTTGACACCCACCCTGGAGATATTTATCAGCATAAATAAGACCTCTCAGCCTTCTCCAGGCTGAACAGACCCAGCTTCTCAGGAGGTCCATGCCTTACGACACCACAGAACTGCACACGGAACATCTCCAGCTGGAAACGTGCCCTCAATGGAGAGGCAAGAAATCACATAATAAATACTCATTGCTCTGAATAGCGATTAAAAGGCAGAACACTGCTGTCCATTCTGATATTTTCTATCTGCTTGTTCAAGACTTTAATACTAAAAATATTTTCTTTGTTTTGGTTCAGCTGCTTCACTATGATCATCTTCTGTGTTGGAGCTAAGAAGCTTCTTGGGCTTTTCCATCATAGAACCATTTTGGTTGGAAGAGATCCTCAGGGTCATCGAGTCCAACCATAACCTAACGCTAGCACTAAAGCATGTCCCTAAGAACCTTGTCTAAAAGCCCTTCAAACCCCTCCAGGGATGGTGACTCCACCACTGCCCTGGGCAGCCTGTTCCAATGCCCGACAACCCTTTCTGGGAAGATTTTTTTTCCTAATATCCAACCTAAACCTCCCCTGGTGCAACTTGAGGCAGTTTCCTCTTGTTTTATGACTTGCTACTTGGTAGAAGAGACCAACACCCTCCATGCTCCAAGCTCCTTTCAGGCAGTTGTAGGAGAGGAGAACACCCTAAGAGCAGCTGAATGCTGGAAATAACGGTTGGTTCTGCAATACACAGTGACATCAGATTTAAGAAAAATATATGTGTGTGTGTATGAGTGTGCATGTATACAAAAAAGCAGCCTTTTTACATCCTTGCGTGTTCACAGTCTCAAATTCACTCTCAAATTAAAAGAAGGTCACTACTTTTGGACTTAGAGTATTGAGTATGCAAAGCACTTTGAGGTCTTCCACAAGGAAAGATGCTAAATAAATGACATTCTTAATATTTACATGTGAGATTTTTCTCAGGACACTTCCACTTCTAAAAACTCATAACCCGTTATCAGTCACACTTCAATATTTAAGCAAGGAAAAAATAACAGATTAGAAACATGGCTCAATTATTTCTCTCGAAATTTAAGAAATCCTCCGTTTTAATGACTCTGCAGACCCTGACGTGGCGTGTAATTTTGAACAAGTCACTAACATTATTCGACTGGCAGACAAAGTCCCCTTTTCTCTCTTGGTCTTTACTGGGTTGACACCAAAAGTCACCAAATAGCATAAAAAAGTAATGAATGTACCTGGACAACATGAGTATTCAAAACAGGCTTGAATATCACCATATAGTTTCACCTTCCTTGCTAGACCTCAATAGCATATTTTAATGTAGATTTTGGCAATTCAGCAAGATAAAGCCTCAAGGAATTGTCTACAACTGAGCTAATAATTATTATCCTTTGATGGACGCACGGTGTTATACGGAATAAATTGAGATTTTTCACTAATAAACATTTGCTTCTCTAGGAGAACGGCGCTGCTCCTGCAGAGGTGTCACAGATATTATAATTCCCTCTCTTTCTGCACCTGCAACCCTAACAAATCAATCTCCCGAGCAATCTATATATTGTCCATTTCGAAGACAAAATTTGCCATAATCTAAAAATTCTTCTGAGACCATCAATCCTGCAAGTCAAAGTAGCAAAACCACTTGTGTGGACACTAAATTTCATAGAATGTGTTAATGTCATGGGTGCAACTCCAAAAGGCAAAACAGCAGCTACAGCATCCAGGCACCTTTCTAACCTGAGCTGCAAAATCAGAACTGACTGGGAAGCAGTTTTCCTATTGCACAAAACGGTTAAAACGTCACACACATGCCACTTCACATTGAGGCAAATCCAAGAGCTTTCGTAATTATTAAATATTTTGGAAAACATACATACACGCAAAAGAATCTGAGACACAAATGCAAGAGAAGAGCGAAGCGTGCGTCAGGTGAGAAAGTGACTCAAGTTTAAGTCTCCATCCTAAAATTTTATTTAGTATTTTAATTTGAGCATAATATTTGCATACTAACATAAAGGCCAGTCATCCCAAAAGGACAAGATACGCACTCTGGAACAGCCAAAGGTCAGCATTTGATACGGCTTTTACCTGGGAAACGTCAGAGCTAAGACTCAAACTTGAGTCTCCTGGAACTTGGGGGCAGACTAAGCTATTTTGGGATAGATCTAACTCTATTTGGCCAAGTTCTATCAAAATCCACATAGTTCCTGTGCTGGATGTGGAAAATCCCTCTCAGTTTCCAAGTTCTGACCACGCGAATGGTAACTCTACCAAAGGAGCAACACATCAAGCTGTGCTGGAGAGATGCTGTGAAGCCGGTGTTAAAACAGACATCTTACTGTAAAAGCCTTGTACGTTTAATTTTTAAAAGGCGTATAGTGGTCCTCCAGGATGAGGCACATTCAGAAGAGATCGCTGCACAGATTTACGGGAACTGAGAGTTTGGCACCAGCCGTCTGTGCCGCCGCAATCCTTAAAATCAATGGGGGATAAGAAACCATCTTGAGGTGGCAACAGAGACTTTAGGACATGCTGAAAAAACCTTCACTCGGCCTCTCAGATCAAGGTAATGGGACCGCACATGGCACCAACCTGTCATGGGGAGTCATTAATGAGCAAGTAACAGGAATTAGAGAGGGAACAGACCCATTAGAGCGCTCAGGTTCTCCATCTGGCCAGGACAGGTCTGATTTCTCCAGTATATCCTCCGCTGATGAGCCCTCTAGATGTGATGCACCACACCAATCCCTTTTACGAGCGTTATTTATTTTAGTTATTTATAAGGCATTTACTGAGAGGCAGCTAAGAGCTGTACACTGAAAGAAATGCAAAACCTTAATAAAAGTAAGTAGAAAAAAAGCCATCAATAAGACCAATTCAGTCAGTATTTGAGCCTCTTTATTGTGTATTTTTTTTTCCCTGAAAGGAAAAATCAACTAAACAAAAAACACCATAAAACTTGCATAAGTCAAAGCATGATCAGACAACCTTCTCTATGCTCAATAGGGTCAGCCCCCAAAGAAGAAAGCAGATGCAAAGAATGGGGAAAACCTCCCTCTTCCCCTTGACACTTTTGTAAGACATAGGATAAAAAAATGTTTGCAAGCTCACGACTTGGCAGGAGAGTCATCCAGTAGCACATAAACATAACCAATGCTCTTGACTAAGATTTTCACACAACACATAAGGAAGGTTTTAATTTCAGGTGCATCATTTGGTCTCCAAACTCAACGAGGAACCTGGAAAGCCTCAAAGACGCTGAGCTAAGGAAAAGGGGAGCTGTGTTTGGATTTATAACACCCCTTAGGATGTTCGACACCCCATGGCCAGCGCAAGAGAAGAACAAGCCATCATCTGCTGAGCATCTGCAAACGCAGCCGCTTGCGCGGTGGTACCCAAACAACAGCACTGATTTTGCTACATGCTCCGAGATGGAGCTTGCTGGGTTTCCTGAAGAGACCATATGGCACAACTGTATGGGGCAGAAGGCATCTTGGGCATCCTTTTCCATTTTATAACTCTGTAAAGTTCTTTACCTAACGTTGATTAGGTCTGCAAACTCTTAGCAGTGCGCTCAGCATCCCTCTCCTGAAAAGCTGTATCCACTTTTGGGGAAAAAAAAAAAGCAAGCCACACAAACTGAACAAAACTGATTTTAGCAGACAAAAAATAACATGGGTGGTGAACAGAGCAACAACAGCAGAGTATCTTATGGGCATTTCTTCAAGCTAAAAGCACTTTAAAAAGCATTATAAATTCATGGATTCATAGATTTTAAAGGCCAGGGAGAGCAATTCTGATTATCCAATCTGATTTCCTACCATAAAATTTTGTCCCATCACTCCTACATCAAGACTGTAGACTGTAGCTGGACTAAAGTATATCTTATAAAAAGGCATTTGAATCTTGATTTAAAGGTTCGAAGCAATGCCAAATCCATCACATCCCCTTAATAAGCAGTTCTAATGGCTACTTATCCTCATAGAGAAAGATTGAATTTGTCTAGCTTTGACTCCTATCTCCTGATCTCGTTACATGTGGGAATGTTAGATTAATGAGCCCTACGCTATCCATTTGATGTCTTTCTTCCCAGAGAGGTACTTAGACACCATGATCAAGTCCTCTTGGATGTCTCAAACACAGGTTCAGATGGCATGCATTTTAAAGCTCGATTTGCAGACTTCAAACAGTTGTCACAGCTCTTCTCTGTACCCTCTCCAATTTTGCAAAATAGTTTTAAGTACAGGCACCGCCGTTACCTGCCTTGCAGAGCACTCAACACAGGCAACTCTTAACAGAACACACATCATCGCACACTCTACACCATCTCGAGAGGAGAAACAAAGACCACCAGGAATTGCTCAAAACCTAATAGAATGGATTAATGCAATTCTAACATAGAATAAAAACAGAAATTGGATTGTGGCATTTAAAAAAAAAAAAAAAAAAGTTGCACCACTCATCTTAAGCGTTTCTCAGGATAACTTCGACTACAGCAGGAGCTGTGATTACAGCACAGAGACATATCAAGTCAGCCCTAACCTGGTTAGTCTGGGTATTAATAGCACACACAGATTTACGAGCAGGTTGCAAAGCTTCACACTGAGCCTTTGGTTTGGTAGTAGAAGTGCTATAACCATTCATCATTACCACTATTAGCACTTGAGCAACCAAGATTGATGCTAATAATCAGGTATTTTTGTGTGTTATAATATGGTAATACATCCATCTGTAAGCCAAGTACCATCCCTGGAGGTGTTTAAAAGAGATGAAAATGAGGTTCTTAGGGACATGGTCTAGAGACAGACTTGGCAGTGTTGGGTTAACAGTTGGACTCGATGATCTGAAAGGTCTTTTCCAACCAAAATTATTCTGTTCTATGTTTCTATTCTACCAACGATCACAGGTGGGAGGTTCAAGCTTCCACAGTGGACACAAGCCCAGGTCACGACATTGGAGGTCCTTCAAATGAAAGCTCAGGAAAAGGATCTGGGGCTCCTGGTGGACACCAAGTTGAACACGAGCCAGTAACGTACCCTTGCCACAAAGAAAGTGAATGGTATCCTGGGCTGCATTAGGCAAAACATGACCACCAGGTCAAGGGAGGTGATTGTTCTCTTCTACTCAACACTGGTAAGGCCATACATGGAATTCTGTGTCCAGGTCTGAGCTCCTTAGTACCAGAGAGACACGGACATGCTAGGGAGAGTCCAGCAAAGGGCCACAAAGATGACTAAGGGTCTGGAACACCTCTCCTGTGAGGAAAGGCTGGGACAGTTCAGCCAGAAGGAGAAGGAGAAAGAGAAGAAGGTTGAGGTGGGATCTTCTCTATGTATATAAACACCTGAAGGGACGGAGCAAGGAAGATGGAGTTAGGCTGTTTTTGGTGGTGCCCAGTGACAGGACCAGATGCAATGGACATAAACTGAAATGCAGGAGGTTCCCTCTGAACATCAGGAAACACTTTCTCACTGTGAGGGTGACTGAGCCCTGGCACAAAGTGTGAATAATTATTTTCCTTCTGATTTTACAGCAACCCGGGCACCTGAATAACTCCATGGAGCCTACCCAGAGCCTACATTGGTTTCAAGCCTTCACCTTCTGGGATGCTGGAGAGCAGCAATGATGGTCACAGTACATCCATATTGCAGGAGGTCTTAAACCCAAGATGATGATTTTCAATAGAAACTTGAACCTATGAATCCCTTGTAATCATAGAAAAATCGGTGCTGGAATTTTCCCTGCAGATAGAGCATGCACAATTTCTCTAAAGAAGAGACAATTATTTTTTAGAAGTTTTACTTCCCATTCTTCTTTCAGCAAGGATTCCTCGCTAGCAGGACAGAGACCTTACCCCTGGGACACTTTGGGGAATAATTACAGAAATAAGGGGGCACTAAGATCCTTTCTTTTCACCAAGCCCAGCCCTGTCTGTCACCCAACCCCCAGAGACACAGAAAAGACCAGAGAAGCTGTTCAAGGTCCACCATAAAATCAGCACCCCATAATTTTAAATCCTTGTCTGACACTAGTGTATTTTAGAACTGTGATACCATGACATTCGCTACCGTTTGGCAATGTTAGTTTATCTGTAAAATAAATCCCTCCAGCCCAACCCAACAAAACTGATGAGAAAAAGGAGGGAAGCGCTCTGCAAATCCAGGGTCTGGGGAGATGTGAGTGGGAATAGCATCCCTGCTCAATCTACAGAGTGAAGAATAACAGAAGAGTTTTGGTGTTGGTGTTTTTATAAGGGAGATAGATGTTTTGCAAGCTCCTATGACAGGCTCCGAACGCAGCAGTGCTGCAACACATTAGAAAATGAGCCTGGCTTGTTCCACCTTTCTGCGCTCTAACTCCCTATTGTAACAGATGACACAATTAAAAATAGAAAAGGATGTAGTCTCAGCAAGGACTGGAATATATCTGTGCCTGTTTAATGGAACATATGGTGGAATATTTTTACATCTTATAAAGAACTGTGTATTGGACATGTGCTGGTGCTCATGAGATGCAGCAGCAGAAAAACTGCATTAATCTTTGCTCCCTGACAACGGGGGCTGCCATACGCCGGGTACGCGCACACGAGTCATCAGCAGGACAGCACACAATTGACTAGGAAACCTTTCATTATACGCACCATTGGAGTTAATTCGGAAGACATTGGCTGAAGTCTCCTGAAAAAGTTCCTGTAGTTCGCTGGGATCAATCTGGGTGGCTGTGAAGACAAAAAAAAAAAAAAAAAAAGATATATTAATACTGGAGTCCACCAATCGCTTTGAAAGGGGAGCATCTCCAACTTGATCCTCTGAAAGGGCATGCACTAGAAATTTAGCCCAAGTACGTGGTCCAGCACCATCAGGGCTCTAAAAACGCCACTTCAAGACATCAGATACAGCTCATATGGATCGAAACGGAGTTAAGTAGGAGTTAATAGCAATTGAAATATAAATTATTCCTGCTCGTGTATGGAGTGAGAATATCAGACCCACAAATGAATGAAAAAACACAAGCACAACAGCATGGTCAAGCATTGCTTTGCAGAGCAGGATGTCACGCAAGCAGGTCTGGCCTTCGGAAATGGGGAGGAAGTAGTGAGCAGAGTACAACTGTTCCATGGGATCAAAGCTTTTGGGGCGGGAATCATAGAATCATTTCAGTTGGAAGAGACCTTCAGGATCACTGAGTCAAACCATGACCTAACCTAACTCTAACACTAAACCATGTCCCTAAGAACCCCGTCTAAACGCCTTTTAAACCCCTCCAGGGATGGTGACTCCACCACTGCCCTGGGCAGCCTGTTCCAATGCCCGACAGCCCAATCCGAAGGGAGGTGGGACCCCAGATGTGTCCTCCACACATTCACCTTCCACCCCCAAGACAGGCTCCTCTTCTTCATATTCCTTCCTGATACCGCAACTGCAAGGGTCAATGAATCAGCACAAGTAATTGCTATTGCTGCTGCCCAAATGACTTCATTCAGCTTCATTCCCAAAGTCCCACTTTGGCCAAGGCACCCAAAATCTGCCCTAAAATGGGAAAACTGACGTGAAATTTTGAGCGCTCGGCTTTTGTTTTGGGTTTTTTTGTTGTTGTTGTTACCTCCACAGGTTGCCCAGGGAAGTGGTGGAGTCACCATCCATCCCTGGAGGGGTTTAAAAGGTGTAGAGATGAGGTTCTTAGGGACACGGTTTAGTGTTAGAGTTGGGTTATGGTTGGATTCTATGATCTTGAGGGTCTCTTCCAACCACAATTATTCTATTATCTCCCAACATTAAACAACCTGGAACCATCCTGAGCTCCTTGATAGCTTCATCATACCCACATAAGCAAAGATGTGAGGCTGGACTGGGCTATATTAGAGAGGATGGATAAATCGCTTAAATGAGCTTTTAACAGGCATTGACTTTCTGATTGGTAATAGTCACCAGAGAAACATTTATATTTATGCCTTTGGCACCAGCTTTCAGGCAGCAGCTTTACAGTAGATTTTCCAACGGTTTAGCCCTGTTCTGCCTCTCCCTTGGGTCAGTTTTGCAGGTTTCCAAAAAAAACCTGCTCTACCTGAAACTTTGGCCAGGTCCAAAAGCACCGCAGGGTTTGTCCACTCAACGCTCTACAGCACATTCGAATGGCCGCTGCTACAAGCAAGCTGCTCCTCAAAAAGGAGCTCCTCAAAAAGGAGCTACGATTCATATTTTCAAGTCCACAGACTGTAACTATGACATTCCGCATCCCCTAACCAGGTTGCCCTACGCTGTTAAAAAACCATTTGGAAGAGCAGAAGGTCAACGACTGAATAAGGCAAAAACCATTAACATTGAACAAAACAAACAAACAAACAAACAAACAAACAACTCGCTGCACTGCTCTGGTTGGTCCTGAGGATGTTTGAGGACAAGCTCCACATCCACACAGTGCAATTGGGGGGTTTTTCCACTGCTTCTCACACATCTCGCCCACAGCAGCTCTCCTGTGTGATGCTTCAGCCCTGTACCAGCTGTAAATAAAGCCCCAGATCAGCCTGTCAGGTTGACACAAATCCAGGGTATTAAATGGTGTTTAATCCAAATGCACAGGGCCTCGTAGCTAGAGATTTTTGCACTCTTCTACCATTCCTCCTAAATCAGCTGTCCTAGACACTCCTTTCCATTGCCTTATATATGAGGCTATATAACACAAGAAATTAGCTCAGGCTTGTCCGTCCCCCAGGAATTTCACTTGTTGCTAACAAGGTTCAGCTTTCATTAAATCACTGATGAAAAAGCAGCACAGGATAAGATTTTTAGATCTTTACAGACAGTGCTGACCCCAGTTTCGGTAGGTTTTTCCTGGATTTTCAGCATGCCGACGCACTCCCAGTTAGTAATATAGGAGGATGGGTAGCCAGGATGTGGCTTCAGCTTGGCCAAATCTCTAATTGCATGTGTTGAGTGGACTGGTCCAGAAATTTTGGGAAAAACTGTATTTTTAGCCTAGCCTAGTGATCCTGAGTCCACACACACTTAACACACTTTGCTGAATGAAGACTCATATGAACCACGATGCCACCAAACTAGGTCTAGAAATTCCTTCAAGTCTTCAATTACATTATTGCATTAAACTCTGAGTAACACGGACCGCAGAATTCAATGTGTTCCCACATGGGGACACTACTGCAGATCCACAGAATACAGCAGGTACCTCTGAGGAGTAATTTAAAACGCCCAAATCACCCCCAAAATAAGGTGAAATACCCCAAATGTTGCAAAAGGCAGGAGAAGCACCAGTTTCATTGCACGAACTGGGCACACCTGCATTTTGGGATCCCCGCAACACCATGGTAAAGAAACATTGAACAATATTGTGTGTCCAGAGTTGGTCCATAAAGTTAAAAAGTACTCAGAAAAATCAGATGCTAATTTGGAAGAGTGGGATTTATCCAGCGTGGCCATGGGAATACTAATTTGGTGACATTGTACATTTCCCCAGTGGAAAAGAAGCAGAACACACCAGGGCAATGTGTGAGGATCATACTCTGGAGACACGGAAATATTTAACTTTTTAAGCCTCAGCATGATATTTACTTCAGGCAAATGCAAAAGGACCATGAGATGATGAACTCTCCCTCAAAGCCCCTCGAAGGCTTGAAATCTCAATCCATAAAGATCTAACCCCACATCTCAAACAAGCACAAATTAAATGAAAAAAACAAAGGCGGACGCAACCTTTGGCCAGAATTTCCAAGCAATTACTTGGAAAATACCATGCTCAGAGAACGGTTTATCTGAGAAAACTGCATTGAATCCAGTTTGCTATTTCCTGCCCCTGGATTTCACTTCATTTTAGGGCATGCTGCCAGTTCTGGTTTTATTTTATTTCTTTTTTGTTTTAGGAAAAAGAATAGTAACAAGGAGTTTGTTTTAACCGCTCCAATTTCAAGCTTCCACACTTCAAGCAGAAATGCAACTGTTCATGGAGGATCCAGCGGTTCAAGCAGACAAGGAAAACAATTTAAAAACAGCAGCAGAAAGCAAAGGAAAAAACACATCTGTACTGCCAAGCTAAGTGAAGACACACCAAGACTCTGAAAGAAAGGGAATGAGAAGTGCATTTCTGTCTAATAAAAAATTAAAAACCTTCGACTACATAAAGCGAGTGCTAAAATATTACAATTCCCCAAGAAGGAATCAGAGGTTGCCGATATTCAGTAGATATTTTGTACACCCCAATGTTAACAGAGTTCAAGGCCACAACTTGGTGACTTTTACTCACACCATGAGTCCAAAAAGCTGTAAAGGTGTTTGTGGTGGTTTCATTACCGAATCCTATGTGCAAATCACTTCTCCACTTCCTTAACTCACTATTTCCAAAAACAGTTTTACAGTTTCCAGCTGTTTTCCCACTTGTTTTCCAGCAGGATCCCTTTGGCAGGAGGCAGGACAACCCAACTTCCAGCTCTACCTTCTTCTCACCTACCAAATAGTGAAGACCTGTTGTATTTGTTGCCATTGCTAAAGCAATTATTGCAATAGCTAAAGCAGCAGCAACTAAAACTTGTTTCCTACTGTTTCTTAATTCTTCTGTCTTTTGCCTGAAAAGCTACAGGTGAGTGCAGCAAATGGAAAGGGTGAGTTTTTAAGTATTAATACATCCTCTTCCAAAGCAAAATGTGTTTATGTGCTCTGGCCAAATGCAATGGGAGTCTCAGCTGCAAATGGGATCTTTAGGAAATGTGCAGCTTGAGATGGCGTCACTGCCTTGTAATCTACCTTGATGCACCCCTGGAAATACAGGTATTGGCTTTTATTCTTGTTGTTATGTGTTTATTTTGCTTAATGCAGCAAATATCTCTTGCTTTCGCAAGAAAAATAGTTGCATCCCATCATGCGATAACTGCATGTGCGCGGCACGAGATGTTCCTTGTACGATGATGCTGACGGTGCATGAGGAGGGACAGGGAGGGAGGAGGAGGAGAAGCCATTGCAGCCAAATTGTCCTTTTTTCACCCGACTTTGCTGCCTTCTCCTCCCTGTTAACCCTTCCCATCTTGTAATCCCAGCAAACTGCTTCAAAATAAACCTTGAAGTCAATATGTCCTCTAGTAAATACATGGGAGCATGGGAAAAAAACCTGTTTTATTCACAGCTGGCTGCTCAGCTCTGTATCACCAGAACAAACTCAGGAGCTGTTCTGAGGATAGTTTATCCCAGAAATTGCTTCCTCTAGGCAAAAAAATCAGTGAGAGCGCACCGGGTTTAAATCAAGGCATGCAACACCATCTCACACCTATTTGCTATGCTGAGGTGACATCCTGACCTCTGTGCCACCTCTAGCACTTTGACCAATGCCAAAAAAAAAAAGAACAAAACCAAGGAAACTGAATCGCAGAATCATAGAACCATTTGGGTTGTAAAAGACCCTTAAGATCATCAGTCCAACCATTAACCTACACTGACAATTCCATCACTAAACCATGTCTGTAGTGCCACATCTACGCATCTTTTAAACCTTTCCAGGGATGGTGACTCCACCACTGCCCTGGGCAGCCTGTTCCAATGCCCAACAACCCTTTCCATGAATATTTTTTTTTCCTGATCTCCAATCTGAATCTCCCCTGGTGCAACTTGAAGCCATCTCCTCCCATCCCATTGCTCGTTACTTGGGAGATGACAACAACACTCACCCCGTCGCCATCTCCTTTCAGGTACTCATAGAGGGTTGCCGAGCACCTTAGAAATCCATACAAGCCCTGATCTTCACTATCATTATTCCAGTGGCAACTCAGAGTGCATTCCTTTCCACGTTTCAGTGCAATTATAATGTCTAATTCATCACACTTACGTCTAGAGACATAACCTGGAGCTTGTGGTTTGCTTCCCGCCATCCTGCCCAGGAGGGAGATGCTGCTGCTGATGCACATGAGCATCCCTGGGGCTGTGAGAGTCATTAGCTCCAACCACCGACAGCATTTGCAGCAGGGGAAGGAGAAATCCGAGCGAGCTAGCAAGCAGAAATGCCTTTCAGTTCCTCTCCAAGACAAACCAAGTGCAAAGCCTGAGAAAGTTTATAAAAGGTCTTGTCTCTAGTGATCTGGATATAATTAACGTCCAAAGGGAATAGCTAGAGGTCCAGGACAACACGTGTGGTAAAGGCATCTACAGGAATATCCTTTTGCTTAATGTTAATGAAAACTGCCTGTGCTCCTCACGTTAATCTCCTTTGCCTATTAATTATTTCACACTAATTTGAAGCTCCTAATGGCTTTTCTGCAGACAGGTGAAGTCAATTGCTTCCCTGAATTCAATTTTGTGGCAAACCCTAAATAACTCAAAAGTTGCAGAAAAGAAGAGGCAATAATTATAGTAACTCTAATAAAAAAAAGAGGAAAAACAGGACAAGAATTCAGTGTTTCTGCTTATAGTGGCTGTAGTAAAGCAGCTCAACACCTCAGATTTGTAATGCATTTATCCCCAATGCACCACTAAGAGCTACATCTGTGTTCTGTAAAAGACAGTCACAGATTTCCTGTATCTGTATCTTTGCTCCTTTGAAAGCTTTAACTGGAGTTATAACAGCACCCTTCGCTGGAAATGTCCAGTAAAAAGTTATTTGGTGTCCGAACTCTTCTTTTGTACTATGAAACTCTTGCAAAGAGTAAAGTGCAGGGAAGGAGAAACCTGCTCACTATGATTTCAAACCATCCAGCCCAAATCCTCAGTTTACCTCTGCCAACAAGGTTTAAGCACAACTGCACTCAGCCTTGTGGACACATCTCATCCATCAAGGACCTTGTTCCTTCTCCGGGACCAGGGGAGACATTGCAAGGCTTCTGTCCCCCCTTGAAGCCTTTTCATAGTGTTGACCTGTGTTATCCAAGAGAATAACTCCTTATTGAAGACTATGATCTACATTGAGAGCCAGGTGTCTCTTGCACTGGGAAACAAACTCAAGGGAAAGAAAAAGACTGATTATGGGTGCTGGTCCAATAGTAAAAGATTTTCTCCAGAGCAAAACTCAAAATTCACGTCTTTGTTTTCGCTTTTCCGCAACAATTGATGTACAAATGAAGAGGTGGAAGAAGATGAAGGAGGTAAAGGGGGAAAAAGAGCAAAGACAAAGAAGCAGATTGTCACGGGGTAAAGAAAACACTACAGAAAACAGAAAAGCAAGAATCAGTGGATGCACAGTCACCTACACGCACCCCAGACAAGTTCTCCAGACAAAAGCACTCAACAGGTTCCCAGGCTGCTCGTCCCTGTGAACTCTCTTGTGTCTGATCCCATGTTTCATTCCAGCCCTCGGTCTCTTCTACAGCGAGAACACCGTTTTGTTCTTTGGTTGACTTTCCGCTTCATACAAACCACAGGAACATCATTTGTCCTCATGACCTGCTGTTGAAAATGGTCAAAAACGGTTCAACAAATACCAGCATCAAGAGGACCGGCCAAGCACGTGTTTGGAGAAGGCTCCTTTCCTCAAGGAAAAGAGCTTAAAATAGAAAGGCAAATGTAAGAGAATGAAAGAAGCAGCATTGTGTCTGTCTTCGCAAAAGTTGCTTCTGGCATGCAAGCTTAGGAGGTTGTTATTTCCTCCTGGGGAAATTTGAGTGAAATAAGTGATAAAGGGAAACGTAAGCAAAAAATCACACTCATCAGGCAACATGTTTTTCATCAGCATTCGAAAATGTGATGCTGTTTCACATGGCAATATTCCGAAGCTCTTTACTAAGGATTTTCACAGTGATTGCAAAAGACATGGGTCTTCTTGGCGTGGCCACAACTCAAAGAAGGAACACCAAGGAGATTACACATTTAACTAATGGGATGAAGCTGGTGTTGGCATCAATCCTCTTCCAACCCTCATACTCACAGAGTGGGGTCAGTGTATTCCAGAACTCAATTAACTATGGGTTAACTTGAGGTCTCTGTTTGCATTAAGACTCATAAACTCCTGGTTTTTCTGGTTTTTTGGGGTCTTTTTGGTTTTTTTTGAAATTGCCTTCCTGGGTTGGCCAAGTTCTCCCGAACATACAAAATAAACTTTTCCTAGTTTTAAGAAATGAATCTTTGCCTGAAGGCACCTCAGTCAGAAGAACCCATTTCATCCAACCCATGTGAAAGAGAGATGTGTTTAGGAAGTGAAGTACTTGCCTCCTCGTCTTTTCCAAAAGGGAAAACTGAGAAGTCAGGAGGTCACTCACCCCACAGCCTTGCCCTGAAGAAGTACGTTACTCTCACCTTACTTCCCCACCAGATATGCTAACAGAAAAAATATAGAGAAAATGAGAAAAAAAAAAAAAAACACATTAAAAAATCTAATAGATTTTTTTTCTTTGAAAGACCTACTGCAGCTATAGCAAGCTGACCAGAGACAGAGATTTTATAATTTCTAAGCACTGCTGAGTGCAGCACCCAAATTCAAATGAAGCCTAAGAAGGTAAAGCAGGTAGGGAGAATCATTTTAGATTGGTAAGGATCCCACCTGGGGATGTACGCTTTCCTTGTGCTCTCCAAAGCAGATTTTCTACACATTAACCTTTGTAAAGCCTCTGAGATTTGTGCTTTAGTCAACATGTTCCCAGAGAAGTAATTGTAATACACCGTCTCCACAACACAAGCGTTCCTGGTAGAGCTGGTAAGTTTTAACTGGAGATCAGCATGGCTCTTTCTTGAAAGATCCTCAGAAAAAAAAGAAAAACAACAAAGCTATTAATATAGATATAATACATATCTCTGAAAGGAATAATAAATACAGAGCCTATGGTGAGGAAAGCCTAAGAAGCCAAGGACAGAGGCTATTTAGAGAAAAGGTTCCCGTGCTCTGGTGGCACAAGGAGCATGGCAAGAGGCAGCCCAGGCATGGAGAACAATCCCTTCCAGAAATCAAGTGAAGATAAAGGGTGAGCACTGACTTGGACTGAAAGTCAACCTCAGAAATTAAAGAAGATACAGAATTTAGACACTATCTCTGACGAGATGCTGGAAAGCAGCTCTGTGGAGAAGGATCTGGGGGTTCTGTTTGATGGCAAGTTGAAGACGAGCCAACAGTGTCCCTGGAGCCAAGAGGGACCCGTGTGCTGGTGCATCCAGCACAGCACAGCCAGCCGGGCAGGGAGGGGATTGTCCTGCTCTGCTCTGCACTGGGGCGGCCTCACCTGGAGCATTCACTGTGTGCAGGGCTGGGGACACAGGGTAAAAAAGATATTAAGCTACTGGAGAGTGTCCAGAAGAGGCTACGAAGTTGGTGAAGGATTTGGAGAGGAAGCCGTATGAGGAGCTGCTAAAGTCACTTGGTTTGTTCAGTCTGGAGGAGACTGAGGGGAGAGCTCATGGTGGTTACAGCTTCCTCACAAGAGGAGGAGGAGGAGCAGGGCCAAACTCTTCTCTTTAGTGACCAACGACAGAACCCGAGGGAACGGCAGGAAGATGTGCCAGGGGAGGTTCAGGCTGAACATGAGGAAAAGGTTCTTCACCCAAAGGGTGCTGGACACTGGAACAGGCTCCCCAGGGAGGTGTCACGGCCCCAACCTGACAGTGTTCAAGAAGAGACTGGACAACGTCCTCAGACACACGGTGTGACCTGTGGGGTTGTCCTGTGCAGGGACAGGAGTTGGACCCCATGATCCTTGTGGGTCCCTTCCCGCTCAGGACATTCTACGATTCTATGATTCCTTCACTACCTAGCTGAGGAAAGGGGCTGCATGCAATTTGCACCCTCCTATTTTGGATCAGCCAAGAGACAAACGTTTGTTTTTCCTAAACCAATCGGATGGAGCATTATACCCTGGGGTGTTCTGCCACTTCCCCATCCTCCTTGTCCCTACCATGAGGGAAACCACCCCCTGCAACTCCAAACACAACACCGAGTCCTCAGCCACCAAAATGCGTCTCCGCACACCCTCAACGAGTGGTTCACAGAGAAAAGGAAACATTAGCGATCTTTTTTTAACAGTGCAATCAATATTCAATCAGATTTGCTTTGCATTATTTCTCGTTGAGATGTTTTTATTCTCTTTTGTTTTCTTCTTTAGCATATATGCTAATAAGCAACTGCTCAAGGAAGAAAGAAGCAAGAAACTCTATGAGAACAGACTCATGGCCAAGCACAGAGGTGTCATAGAACCACAGAACGTCCTGAGTTGGAAGGGACCCACAAGAATCATCAAGTCAAACACCTGTCCCTGCATATGACAACCCCATAGTTCACACTGTGTGTCTAAGGACATTGTCCAATCTTTTCTTGAATAATGTCAGGTGTCCTCCTTGGTGAGCACCACGTCATTCCGTGCAGCCAGACGTGAGCAATAGTAGTCCTGCCTGAATCTGCTCCAGCTCTCAAGGTCCATTTAATGACCGAACAGCAAAGTTATGACCAAATGCCTGGAGAGACTGAAGGCAAAATCTTGACAAGGAGCAGAGACATCCCAGATAAGCATCAGAAACAGCATTAGAGAAAGATGCTGGCACATAGAAGATGGGATGAGTCACCCAGAAGATGGGATATACCACAAAGTAAAACAAAAGGGGCGAGATCATAGAATCATGGAATCATTCGGGTTGGAAAAGACCTTTAAGATCATCGAGTCCAACCATTAACCTAACACTGCCATGTCCATCACTAAACCATGTAACTAAGAACCACATCTATGTGCCTTTTAAACTCCTCCAGGGATGGTGACTCCACCACTGCCCTGGGCAGCCTGTTCCAATGCCCAACAACCCTTTCCATGAAGAAATCTTTCCTAATATCCAATCTAAACCTCCCCTGGCACAACTTGAGGCCATTTTCTCTCATCCTATTGCTTGCTCCTTGGCAGAAGAGCCCAACCCCCTCCATGCTCCAAGCTCCTTTCAGGCAGTTCAGAGATCAGAAAGTCTCCCCTCAGCTCCTGTTCTCCAGGCTGAACCCCCCAAGTCCCTCAGTCCCATCACACTTGTGCTCCAGCCCCTTCCCCAGCTCCGTTCCCTTCTCCGAAGCAGAGCTGCTGGAAAGAAGTTGCTTCCAGCTCACAGTGGAGGGAAAGTACCCAACAAAAGTCAACAAAAAAGTCCCACTCAATCAACAACCTTTAATACATATTTCCCTAATAGTTGATTTTAATACATTATTAATAGGTTCCTTTCTTTTGCAAGAACACTAGAAATATATAAGTTTGTTTGTTTGTTTGTTTTAGCAGTATGTTACAGTTTTTGGTTTTCAGTCTTTTTTTCTCAAGCTTAAAGATGCTCGAAAGTAAATGGTGGCTTGCAGTACAAAACCTGATATCCTCTACATCTGCATTAAACCACATTGCTATAAAAACCAACCAACTAAACAAGACCACACACACTGCTTTCTAATTTCTGCAACAAGGAAAACACAAGAAAAACAGCAGCTCTTGTTGATTTACTAGAAGGAAATGTCAAAGACTCACAAGAGCGTTACTAAAATAAAAAGTCCATCGTTTAATGGCAGTAACACGATGACGAAAAGCGATTTGAAGGTCAGGGGAGCTTGGCAGCCCATTGGAAATGAGTTGGTGGGATTCTCAGTCCTGTTTCACCCACTCAAATCTCTATGAAATTAATAAAGTAACTGAGAGAATGATGAGTTCTCTCACTACAGACATCCCCATTTGCAGGGGTGTTTTCGTCAAAACAGGAGAATTAGGGAGAATGTTAATTTTCCATGATGGTTCACTGCAAAGTAGCCTTAAAATTGTAAGTAAAATTTCATGAAGAATAAGCGTAGAGTGGACCTGTGCAACGGCTTAAGAAGCCGCTAATTCTGGCAGAGTGTGGAGTTTTGGCTTTTGTTGGACAATTTTACAATTAAGAGTTTTTCTCCATTTATAAGCAAAGGGGAGAGAAACGTTAAGAGATTTTGCATAATTCTGATGTATTAATAAGATGCAGTTAAGGAGCTTTTAATAAAACAAAACACTTTGATTTTTTTTTTTTTTTTTTTCTGGTAGTGGATTAGGAGAGAATAAAAAAGTCCATTCATTTTTGAGTGAAACAAATCAATCTACTGGAAAATACCAATTAATTTGAAAAATTTCCCTATCAAATCCCATTGCTTCCTGCTTTCCAGGATGGAAAGCCTAATCATGTTCCCTTCTTCATGCTCCAAAGCAGGAGCAGACACCAGTATTAAGGTGGTGCCTGACTGTATTTTTTAAATGATACCTATATTTTTTTTTTTAATTTTAAAAAGGTAATCTAGCATGTTTGATGAGGTTTTTGTTTGCTTTTTGGTTAATGATGATGTGATATAAATAAGGGATCGCAGATTTTGTTTGCACTGCTGTATTCCCAGGATAGTCTGCAGTCCTGTGCTAATGCAAACAAAGACACCAGCACTAACAAGATGTGAAAATGCAAAGGAATTGCCTGAAAACACAAAGGGGAAAAGATTAATCTCACACTGATTGCCCGAGCTGTTGGAAACGTAAAAGAGCCATCAAAATAAAAAAAAAAGAATAATCCAAATATTTTTGAAATGTTGTTATTCAAAGGTTCATTGGTGACATAAATTACAAAATACTGGGTTTATTTTTAAACTGGCTCTTAATCAGTCTCTCCTCTGGCCTTATTAATGGACTCGGCAATTAGAAAATATCTTTTGAAAGATCCAGGCTGTTAATGACAAAATGGATATGATTTTTTTCTTTTTTTTTTTTTTTCTGATTAAGTCCATGTTTTGCGAGGAAGTGGTATCAGAAAAATCAATTATATGAATGAAAGGCAGGAAAATTTAAAAACATCTTACCACAGCCTTGCAGTTGAAAACATCCAGGTAAATGGGTGACTGCACCACTGCCCTGGGCAGCCTGTTCAAATGCCCAACAACCCTTTCCATGAAGAATTTTTTCACAATATTCAATCAAAAATCCACATCTACCGAGACAGAAGTAGAGGGGAACATCACCTTACTGCTCTTTATTGATTAGAAAAAAAAATACTTTGCTTTGTCAAAGAATTTCAGGCAGAATCTCATGGACCTGTTAACCTACAAAGCAACCTCTAACCCATGCAGAACAACAGAGCCCACGACAGTGCTAAAAAATAAAATAGGAATAAAAGAGAAGTTCCTTAGAAGTTTATGTAAAGCTACAGAAGAAATGTAGTTACTGTACATGTAATGTGATTTAGACAAATAACTTTATAGCCATAGTTAGAAAAAAAAATAAAAATAAAAAAAAGATTACATGGGTCTTAATGCCCTGTTTCCCTGAAAATGAGACACGGTCTTATAGTAATTTTTGCTCTAAAAGATGCCTTTTTTTACATGTATAGCTGCCTGGACACTATTTCAACTGACTTTTAAAATGAACTGTAACTTGGGCTTCTTTTTGGAGTAGGGCTTATATTTTGAGCATCCTCAAAAATCCTGAAAAATCACGCTAGGGCTTATTTTTGGGGTAGGTCTTATTTTCAGGGAAACAGGGTATCTTAAATTTATGAGAGATTGCCCTCTGCACCTTGCATAATAAAAGTTAGAATATCCCTTCCCTATGTGTAATGCAACAGGGCTCAGCATTCAATTGCCAGACAAAAATTGGCCTTTTGCTGTTTAATTCAGCAGAACTTTGCTCTCTTTCTCAGTCTCCTCATGTCTCATTAAATATCTGCAGACCAGATTTTGCTCTTCATCTTAATCAAAAAGACTCTATTATGTGCTTGAACGCAGACTTTCTCCCTTTCTTCCAAAATAAAACTGAGACACGGGCTGAAATGCTCGCCTAAAAAAAACCCATAAAAATCCATGGCACTGCGATACTGATGAATATGAGAAAGTGGAAGTGACAGGAAACTGATGAAGAAAAGACTGAAGTAAATTTTTTGGACAACTGGTTTCTCAGCTCAAGCCTTCTGGTTGAGGCCAACACATACAAATGCCAAACTCAGTAAGCCAAAAGTGTTTTTTTTTTCCTTTGTCCCTTTACCATAGTTGAAGTAAAAACCATCGCAAGATTTCAGAGCAAAATGTTTTGACATTTTTAACCAAAATACTTCATATTCTCAAAAATTGCTCACATTTAAACACCTAAAGCAAGAAAACTAGGAAAAAAAAAAAAAAAGAGGATTTTATTTTTACTCCCCAAAATATTTCAGTGAGTACAAGTCTTCTTTTTTTTTTTTTGCATTTTCAGATAAAATGTTTGTTTGCCATAGGGAAGAAAAAATAAAAAGTAAACAAAAATCAATTATTTACATCACCCCACCAAGTACCAGCATCGCTGCAGACAGAAATGTACATACAAGACAGAGCAAAGCGGCAAAAACCAAAATGCATCTCAAAATGCATTCTAGAGATGTAAAACTTCCATGGGAGTTAACCCTTTAGTGCCTTTGCACATCTCAAGGAAACCCAAAGCAGGCCTTCATTTTTAGGGCCGTAGCAGTCAACAAATACCATTTTGAACTCTTCCATGTCCCTCTGCTCCTTGTAATATCTCTCCAAACTTCCTCACAAAGTGCATTTTCTGACACTTTTTGCATGAAATGTTGCTGCAGTTGCGGTCAAAGGAACCCATCCCATGCACACTACCTATGAAATGTTATAAAGGGTTAACACCCTGATTTTCTGCACACAAGCAACCATTGCCTTTTGTGCACACCATTGGAAATGGTAAATCTGACCATGTTAGTAGCGTGTTGCCAACAATGGCTCTCCGGATTTTCACAGAATCCCAGAACGGTTGGGGTTGGAAGGGACCTCTGGAGATCATCCAGTCCAACCCACCTGCTCAAGAAGGTTCACCAGAGCAGATCACACAGGAAGGTGTCCAGGTGGGTTTGAATGTCTGCAGAGAAGGAGACTCCACAACCTCTCTGGGCAGCCTGGTCCAGGCTCTGGCACCTCAAAGGAAAGAA